>OZ024822.1:103813536-104413536 GCA_964016985.1 Anodontia alba
TACCGAAATCACTAAGAATTTTTTACCGAATTATACCGGTTGAAGTCTACATTCCAAATCCTCTGCGGTGTTTCAACTGCCAGAGGTTTGGACATCATGAAAACGGCTGTCCGGAAGCACCTGGATCAATATGTGAAAAATGTGGTATGGGTGAATTTGATCACCCTACAAATGCTTGTAAAAATGAAGCCAAGTGTGTGAACTGTCACAAAAACCATCAATCAAAATCAAATCAGTGTGAAATTTGGAAAAAAAAGAAAGAAATAATGAAAATTAAAGTTACACAAAAAATTACTTATTTGGAAGCCAAAAAAATACAAGAAAATCAACCTGAAATCACCTTTGCAAAAGTTGTTCAATCCCTAAACACTAAACCTGAAACCAAAGAAAGTTCTACCCAGTTTAACGAAAAAGATTCTGTCATCAAAGCAAATTCAAAAGTTATTACTCCTACTCTAAAACCTAAACCTAAACCCACATCTACTCATCAGTCTAGACCACCAACAAAATCTCAAAACAGTTCACAAACACAGCCGACTAAAACAAGTGGATCACAACAGAGATCCAGGTCCAGGACAGCTGACCAGAAAGGAAAAAATGGAAAAGATAAAGATAAAGAACCAAATCCATATAGTAAAGGGGCGTCGGCCGATCCGATCAAGTTGGTCAATCGGTTCGATTCCCTCGACAGCATGGAGTTAGAGATTGACTCCTCCATGCTGTCGCAGACCCGGAAAAAATAAAAGGATTAAGTTCCTTATTTTAAAATCATCTCTCCATTTATCATGGATAAAAAATCAATTATTCAGGGAACTGTCGAGGACTAAAAGCAAATTATAACGAAATTTTAATTTTAACAACACTACTTTCTCCGACTGTCTTTTGTCTCCAGGAAACCTTTTTAAAAAATACAGATAATATTAATTTTAAAAATTATAGTTTATATAATCATATCGCAACTGAAAATCAGAAAGCCTCAGGAGGTTCATCTATCCTTGTAAAATCAAATGTTCCTCATAGACAGATAGATATAAATAGTAATTTACAACCTGTTGCTGTAAATGTCACTCTGTCTAAATCCATAACAATTTGTTCTCTATATCTTCCTCCACACTGTAAATTTTCTAAACACGATTTAGAAAATCTTATAAACCAGTTACCTCGTCCTTAATTATTATTAGGTGACTTTAATAGTCACAGCAAACTATGGGGTTGTCTGGATACAAATGACAAAGGAGAAATAATAGAAAATTTTATTGCAGAAAATGATTTATGTTTATTTAACGATAAACAACCAACTTATCTTCATTCTCCTACAAGAAATTATTTTGCTTTAGATTTGTCTATATGCTCTCCAAATATTTACTTAGATTTTGATTGGTCAGTTTTAGATGACCTTCATGGGAGCGATCATTTTCCAATTAAAATTGAAGAAATTGAATCGACAAATGAAGACCATCATTCCCGATGGAATTTGAATAAAGCAAACTGGGAGAATTTTATGGAGCTATGTAATGAAAAATTAAATCCTGAAATGTTTAAAACAGCAGATGATATACAAGCTTTTACTGATACATTAATTCATGTAGCCGAAAAATGTATTCCAAAGTCCTCGACACGTTCAAAAAGAAATAGACCTTGGTTTAATAAAGATGTTAAAAATTCAATAAATAAAAGAAAATCTGCCTTACGAAAGTTCAATAGGCAGCCAACAAAAGAAAATCTAATCCATGCCAAACAAATGCGAGCAAAAGCGAGCAAGACAATAAAAACGGCTAAAAGAACATCTTGGCAGCAATACGTCTCCAAACTTAATTCTAGAACTCCAGCAAAGAAGATATGGGACATGATTCGAAAAATTACTGGCAAAAATAAAAATAACAAGCATGTCCATATTAAATCAAATGGAAATATATGCTCAACGACTAAAGATATTTCCAATGCACTAGGAGAGAATTTTCAGAAAAACTCTTCTAGTGCAAACTATTCCGAAACCTTTCAAAACATAAAACAGGAACGAGAGAAAGAGCATCTAAATTTTATGTCACTAAATCATGAAAAATATAATGTACCATTCACAGCTTCAGAATTATTAGATGCTCTTCATAAATCTCACGATACAGCTGCTGGTCCTGATGACATTCATTATCAAATTCTTAAACATTTACCCGATAACGCTTTAAAAACTTTATTAAATATTTTAAATGATATTTGGATCACTGGAAAATTTCCAAAAGACTGGAGTAAAGCAACGATTATACCTATACCAAAACCAAATAAAGATCATACAGAAGCTACTAACTACAGACCTATTGCTTTGACAAGTTGTTTATGTAAAACAATGGAGAGAATGATTAATGATAGACTGGTTTGGTTCTTGGAATCAAACCAGCTTATAACAAAATATCAAGCTGGATTCAGAAAAAATAATTGTACAAACGATCATTTGATTCGTTTGGAATCTTTTATTCGTGATGCCTTTGTTAAAAAAGAACATGTCGTAGCTGTATTTTTTGACTTAGAAAAAGCTTACGATACTACTTGGAAACATGGCATCATGAAAGATTTACATAAATTAGGCCTTAAAGGCCGATTACCACTTTTTATTCAAAATTTTTTATCAGATCGAACATTTAATGTTCGAATAGGTAATACGTTATCGGACATATTTAAACAAGAACAAGGTGTACCACAGGGAAGCATTTTATCACCTACCTTGTTTGGCATTAAAATTAACGATATTGTTAAATGTGTGAAAGACCTTGATTGTTCACTTTTTGTTGACGATTTTGGAATATTTATTAGATCGAAAAATATGGAAACCATTGAATTCAAACTACAACGATGTTTAAATAATATAGAAGATTGGGCAACAGAAAATGGTTTCAAATTTTCAAAAACAAAAACTCAATGCGTTCATTTTTGTCAGATACGTCAGCTACATTTAGATCCTCATCTCGCCATATACGGTAGTCCCATTCCAGTCGTCAGTGAAGCAAAATTTCTGGGTCTTTTGTTCGATAACAAATTATCTTTTATACCACACATCAAAGCTTTAAAAGCTAAATGTTTAAAAGCTCTTGATATTCTTGAAGTTCTCTCCGGTTCCGACTGGGGAGGAGATCGTACTGTTCTTTTAAATCTCTATAGATCTTTAATTAGATCTAAATTGGATTATGGATCCATAGTTTATGGATCCACTAGAAAATCTTATTTGAAATCTTTGGATACTATTCATCACCAAGGTTTACGTCTGGCTCTAGGGGCTTTTCGTACTTCCCCCATCGAAAGTTTATACGCTGAATCAAATGAACCATCACTATATATAAGAAGAGAAAAATTGTCTCTTCAATATGTTACTAAACTAGCCGCCAATCCACAAAATTCAGCTTATGATTGTGTTTTTAACCCGAAATATGAAAGATTTTACAACAACAAACCAACGGCTATTAAACCCCTTGGCCTGAGAATACAACCGTTACTTGAAGAGGCCAATATCAATATTAAAAATGTTCAGCATTTTTCTTTTCCATCAAAAGAGCCATGGACGTTAAACCCTCCAAAGATTATTTTAGACCTTCATAAAAATAAAAAAACAGAAGTCGAGTCGCATATTTTTAAGAATGAATTTTTAGAAATGAAATCAAATTATAAACATTACCTGTCAATTTATACAGATGGTTCGAAACAAGATGAGAAAGTTGCTTGTTCTGTTATTAGTCCACATTTTACTGACAGTATCAGATTACCTGATGATAGCTCCATTTTTACCGCCGAAGCCAAGGCAATTGATATTGCACTTTATCATATCCGAAATCAGTCTGAAAAACAGTTCATCATTTATTCAGATTCTCTTTCTGTATTAAAATCTCTTAAAGATTTACACCATAGAAACCCATTAATTCAGCAAATTCTTAAAAAATATTATTACCTTTCAGTTTCAAAAGAAATTGTATTTTGTTGGCTTCCCAGCCACGTTAATATTCGTGGAAATGAATTAGCCGATTTAGAAGCCAAATCTGCACTATCCTTAGTGATAACCAATTTTAAAATTCCTCACTCCGACTTTAAATCGAACATCCGTCTACACATTAACAATAAATGTCAGTCTGTTTGGGAAACACAAACTCAAAATAAATTAAATGAAATAAAACCAAATTTTAACAGCAAATGCACATTCTCTAATTACAGCAGAAAAGAACAAACAAAAATCACCAGATGTAGAATTGGACACACTAGAATTACTCATTCTTACATATTAAAAAATGAACAAGCTCCATTCTGCATTCCTTGTAATGAACCTTTCACAGTCAAACATTTTCTTATCACTTGTGCTGAATTTAATCACATTCGCACAAAGTATTTTAATATAAGAACTATAAAGGAACTTTTTGATATGCCAACTCAGAAAATACTCGACTTTCTTAAAGAGATCGGACTTTTTAATAAAATATGATCAGTATTTTTAATAACTTAAAATCATTGATATTTTATCTCTTTAAAATAAACATATCAATCCTAGATATTTTTAAAATTTCTCATTAAATAAAATTTATTTATTTTATTTTATTTTATTTAAACAATGTTTAAAGAGGATGACACAATTAGCTATAAATAACTATTCTACCTTGTGGTCCTCTAACTAAAATTTATATACATATATACAACAAGACTTAACTAACAGCTAAGAAATTCATGGGATAAAAGTAGCTTGTAGCGAAGTGAATGCTTGTATAAAGTTTTTATCAAATAAAAGTGCTAACAGGTATGTGCAAGTGGTTTAAAACCAAACATGGCACTGAATTATATCAAAGACAAATCTGTATGTTATCACAGTTTTTGTAAGGGCTTTAAGATTTGACGAGCGCATAAAACCAATATCTAAAACAATTATGCTAGGTCATAAAAGCTCTCAATTCAGTTACAATAACGGTTTCAGCGATAATTTTACACATGGTATATCATTTAAAATCATAGTTAAAGACATTTTATAAGGGTTAAAATGTTGCTTTAAGAGACTGCTTAAAGGTAGAGAGTGACCCCGATGTTTTTACTGTTTGAGGTAGAGCATTCCATAGTCTTGGTGCGGAACACAAAAAAGAGCCATCAAAAAGTGCTGTCCGTGCTTTCGGCACATAAATCATCATATAACAAACTTATTAGACGCTATATGCCCTTTTAGGGTTGAGCGTCTATAAACAAAATATCCATCCATCCATCCATATAGGTCAGACTCAAAATGTAACTAGAAATTGTGTTTGTAAAACACTATGCCTCCAACCATACCTCTAAAGATAATATAACAAGAAAAACACCTAACGGCATTATGGGCGGGTTTTTAAAGCCAAACGCTTAACAATTGTTTTTGTTTTGTTTTTTTGTGTTTTTGTGTTTTTTTTTTTTTTTTTTTTTTTTTGTTTTTTTTCAGAATCTTGCTTACAAGGTTAAAATGAAAAAGTTTCAAAAGTTAAGCAGGCCATCTACTCATCATCCCCTATCAGCGTATAAAGTATAAAGTTTCAACGTATTTAGTTAAACAGTTTTCGAGAAATCTTGCTTACAAGGTTAAATGACCAAGTTTTCAAAGAGCCATAGCTCAAAAAAAGAATTCCAGAATCTTTTCAAAAGTTGGTCATCTACTCATCATTCCCTACCAGCCTGTCAAGTTTCAAGACAATAGCTCAAATAGCTTTTTGAGATATCTTACTTACAAGGTTAAAATGCCCAAATTTTCAAAGGGCAATAACTGAAATGTTTTCAGATTTTTTTTTCAAAAATTGATCAGCTCATCTACTCATCATCCCCTATCAGCCTGTCAAGTTTCAAGACAATAGTTCAAATTGTTTTCGAGATAGCTTGCTAGAAGATTTAAATGAAAAATAATTTCAAAGGGCCATTTTCAGAAATTTTTCAAAAGCTAATCAGGCCATCTACTCATCATCCCCTTTCAGCATGTCAAGTTTCAAGGCAATAACAGTTTTTTAAGAATTCTTCCTTACAAGGTTAAAATGCCCAAATTTTCAAAGGGCCATAACTCAAGAAAAACTTCCGGATTTTTTTTTTGTTTTTTTTCAAAAGTTGATTAGGGTCATGTACTCATCATTACCATCAGCCTGTCAAGTTTCAAGACAATAGCTCAAATGGTTTTTGAGGTATCTTGCTTACAAGGTTAAAATGTCCAAATGTTGAAGGGCAATAACCGAAGAATTTTTTTCGAGCTTTTTTTACAAAAGTTAAATAGTTAATCTATTCATCATCCCCTATCAGCCTGTCAAGTTTCAAGATAATAGTTAAATACCTTTTTTGAGACATCTTGCTTAAAATGCCCAAATTTTCAAAGGGCCATAAGAAAAAATCCGGAATTTTTTGTTGGCAACCCTGTAATAAGGTCAGCTTCTCATCATTACCAATCTATTCATCGTTCTGAGGCTCTAGCTCCAACAGTTTTTGGATAGTTTGCTGACAAGTAAAAATGCCTAAATTTACAAAGGGCCATTGCTCCTGAGGTGTTTTTCAGAATTTATTCAATAGTTAATCAGGTCATCTACTGATCATACCAATCTATTCACCAAGTTTCAAGGCTCTAGCTCTATTCGTTTTTGAGCTATTTTGCTGACAAGGTAAAAATGCCCTAATTCACAAAGGGCCATAACTCATGATCATTTTTCAGAATTTATTCAGAAGTCAATCAGGTAATCTTCTTACCACTAGCAATCAAGTCATTAAATTTCAATTTAGCGGTGGTCCTGGTATTAGTCTTACTCTTTGTTGCTTTATGGTTTATTCTGCGAGGCGATTTGTTTCATGTCTTACCTTGTGTTATTTTGTTCTTGTGTTTTCAGTCCCTTTGGCATTGCGATTACCTCACTTGGGGAAGAGAGAGCTAATCTTAGTGCTTTTCGTACGTTTGTTTGATTTGCGTTTGTTTGGTTTTATCTGTTTTCTCTTCTCTTGATGTCTGGGGAGGGCTGCGGTTTGTGATTGTGGCATTCTTTGGACTTCTCTCTTACCTTTTTTCTAGCTCTAACGGTTTTTTAGATTTTTTTGCTGACAAGGTAAAAAAAAGCCTCAATTTACAAAGGGCCATAACTCATGAAGTATTTTTTTCAGAATTTATTAAAAAACTAATCAGGTCATCTTCTCATCGCTACCAATCTATTCATCGTGTCATGAGGCTCTAGCTCAGTTTTTTAGATATTCTGCTGACAAGGGAAAAATGCCCAAATTTCCAAAGGGCCATTACTCATGAAATATTTTTTCAGAATTTATTTAAAAGTTAATCAGGTCATCAACTCACCATTGCCAATCAATTCATTAACTTTCAATGCTCTAGCTCCAATAGTTTTTAAGATATTTTTCTGACAAGGTAAAAATGCCCAAAATTACAAAGGGCCATAACTCATGAAGTATTTTTGAAATATATTCAAAAGTTAATTGGGTTGTCTACTCATCACTACCAATCTATTCATTAAGTTTGAAGACTCTAGCTTCAATAGTTTTTTTAGATATTTAACGGACAAGATTCCATCCATATTTTTCAAAGGGCCATAACTCAGGAAAGGTAATAGTCCTGTCGAGAAAAAAATACGTGTCACCTATTTTTTCATGAGGAATCCATATAAGAAATTTCAAAACATTAGCATGCACGTTTCTAAAGTTATACTATGCATCAGAAAGCGTGACGAACAGATGGACGAACGACCCAGAAGCAATATGCCCCTCCAACTTCTCCGAAGTTGGGGCATAATTAGGTTATGTATTTGTCATCTCCAGCCCGCATGCTAACTTTCAAGACGCTAGCTTTTACATTTTTTGAGGTATCTTGCTGGCAATGTCGAAATGCCCAGAACTTCAAAGGGCCATAATTCTGTCAATTTTATATGATATTACCTCAAAATTTACCTCAAAATTTAATCAGGTAATTTAAACATCATCTCTAATCAGTATATTGAAATCCAAGACCCAAGCTGAAATACTTTTTGAGTTATCATGTTAAGGTCACAATGCCCAGAACCGCAAAGAGCCATTACTGCGTCAAGTTTTCACGGAATTTCCTCACACTCTAACAAGGTAATCTACATACCATCTCCAATCAGCATATTAAATTTCAAGACTCTAGCTTAAATGCTCTGAGAGATAGCCTGCTGAGATCAAAAGGCCCATCTGAAGGGTAATAAATATTTGAAGGAATAACGCATAGTTTGTGTTTGTGTTGTGGTTTTACGGCCCAGTCAACCCATTGGGGTCATGTCGAGCGCGGTCAGTTTACCTAACCACACGTTTACTGGGCAGGCTTAGTCCTCTAAGCGGTTAACCAGTATTGTGCACATTCTTTCGCCAGAAACTGACAACTGCCCTTCTTGAATCAGCGGAAGGGAGAGAATGACCGTAGAAAATATTTCATGATCAATCTCCACGAAAGAATGTTGCCGACCTCGGCGGGGGTTGAACCCGCGACCTCCTGGTCTCCAGTCGGACGGCGCATCCAACTGAGCCACCGAGGCCGGCTGAACGCATAGTTTGGAAATTGAATCTGGAGGATAGATTGAAATGCTTTTTAGCTCACCTGAGCCAAAGGCTGAAGGTGAGCTTTTGTGACCGGTCTCCGTCCGTCGTCCGTCTATCAACTTTAAACTTAAAAGTCATCTCCTCCTAAACCGGTAGATGGATTTTGAAATAATTTTACAGGAATGTTCCTTGGCTGACCCTCTACCAAAATTGTCTAAATGGTACAAAATGGCCGCCAGAGCTAAAAATAGCAAAACCTTTAAACGACATCTCCTCCCAGGCCAATGGCCCGATTTCAAAATAATTTCACAGAAATGTTCTTCTCATGCCCCTTAACCAAAGTTGCTAAAATGGTTCCGCTCCGCTAAACAAAATGGCTGCCAGAGGTAAAAATAGGAAAAAACTTTAAAACGACATCTCCTCCCAGGCCAATAGCCGATTTCAAAATAATTTCACAGAAATGTTCCTCTCATGTCCCTTGACCAAAATTGCTAGAATGGTTTCGCTCCACTAAACAAAATGGCCGCCAGAGCTAAATATATAAAAACCCTTTTAAACGACATCTTCTTCTAGGCCAAGAGCCCGATTTCAAAATAATTTTACTGAAAGGTTCCTCTCATGCCCTTTTACCAAAATTGCTAAAATGGTTTGGCTCCGCTGAACAAAATGGCCACCAGAGCTAAACATAGAAAAAGGACGTAGACTGTCATGCGTCTGTCAACAATTTACTTAAGAGACGTCTTCTCCTAAACCGGTCAATGGATTTTGAAATAATTTTACAGGAATGTTCCTTGAGTGATCCTCTACCCAAATTGCTAACATGGTTCCGTTCAGCTAAACAAAATGGCCACCAGAGCTAAAAATAGGAAAAACCTTTAAACGACATCTCCCATTCCAGTAGCCCGATTTCAAAATAATTTCACAGAATTATTCCTCTTATGACCCTTTATCAAAATTGCAAAATGGTTCCGTTTGGCTGAACAAAATGGTCACCAGAGCTAAAAAAAGAAACAGGGTGTAGACTGTCATGCGTCTATCAACAGTCTACTTAAGAGACATCTCCTCCTAAATGGGTTAATGTATTTTGAAATAATTTTACAGGAATGTTCCTTGAGTGACCCTCTACCAACATTGCTAAAATGGTTTCGCTCGGGTGAACAAAATGGCCGCCAGAGCTAAAAATAGAAAAAAATTTTAAAGGACATCTCCTCCCAAGTTAATGGCCTGTTTCAAAATAATTTCACAGAATTGTTCCTCTAATGCCCTTTTACCAAAATTGCTAAAATGGTTCTGCTCCGCTGAACAAAATGGCCCCCAGAGCTTAAAATAGAAAAACCTTTAAACAACATCTCCTCTTAGTCCTATGACCGGATTTCAAAATAATTTCACAGAAATGTTCCTCTTATGTCCCTTGACCAAAATTGCTAAAATGATTCCCTTTCGCTTAACAAAATGGCCACCAGAGCTAAAAATAGAAAAAGGGCATAGACTGTCATGCGTCAGTCAACAGTTTACTTAAAAGGCATCTCCCCCTAAACCGATTAATGGATTTTGAAATAATTTTACAGGAATGTTTCTTGAGTGACGCTCTACCAAAATTGCTAAAATGGTGCCGTTCCGCTAAACAAAATAGCATCCAGAGCGAAAAAAAAAAAAGAAAGTATTTAAACAACATCTCCTCCTAGGCCAAGGGCTCGACTTCAAAATATTTTCATAGAAATGTTCCTCTAATACCCCTTTACCAAAATTGCTAAAATGGTTCTGCTCTGCTGAACAAAATGGCCACCAGAGCTAAAAATAGAAAAACCTTTAAACAACATCTCCTCCTAGGTCTATGGCCTGATTTCAAAATAATTTCGCAGAAATGTTCCTCTGATGAAGTCATATTCTCCTTGAGTGCTTTGATACTCAGGTGAGCGATATAAGGCCATCATGGCCCTCTTGATTTTTTTGTTTTTTTGTTGTTTTGTTTTGTTTTTTCTGTTTATATATTTTTTTGCTGTTAAAATATATATATATATATATATATATATATATATATATATATATATATATATATATATATATATATATATTACGGAAGCGTAAAACCGCATGACTATATTTATAATACATTTCTTTAATTTTCGTTTCATAGTCCGTTTATATTTGTCTGTAGCATTTACTTTCATGTTATGTTGTTTTGTTTTTTTTTTGTTTTTTGTTTGTTTGTTTTTTTGTTGTTGTTTTTTTTTTGTTTTTTTTTTCGTTCATAAGTAATTTAATAATCCTCTTTGGATTTATATTCGACACAACTGCATTTTGTTTATATGTTCGAAACAACTGTATTTTGTCTGTTTTAAGTGGGTGAAATAAATTTTGACAATCTAAAAAAAATAGTATTTTCTCAGCACATGTGTGTTTTGAAAAACATCTTAATAAATCATAGCGTAAATTAACAATTTATTTTTCAGAGAAGGTCTTTGATTTAAGAATTAGATGTTTCTTAATCTTCAAATAATATATAAATGCAACGATGTATGAAAAGTATAATTCGTCTGAAAAACCTACGTTAAATAATATCTTTCACAAAAAGAAAGCTCTCAAGAACTAAGATATGAAAAATAAATATGCATGCGGTTTTACGCTTCCGTAATATATAAATATATATTTCATTTATGTATTTAAACGGTTACCTCGCTTGGGGAAGAGAGAGCTAATCTTAGTGCTTTTCGTACGTTTGTTCGGTTTGTGCTTGTTTAGATTTGTCGGTTTCCTCTTCCTCTTGAGGTCTGGGAAGGGCTGCGGTTTGTGATTGTGGCACTCCCTGGACTTTTCTCTTATATTTTTTTCTAAAGGGTTATTAATAAATTGGGTGATAACAAATATTTTGACCAAAAAAACTGAATTTTTTACTTATAAATTTATTTATTTCATTGTTAAAATATTTTTATTATTTCTTATGTATGTATTTAAGTGGCCTTCTAAAAGGTTATAAATATTTTTGGGAATAACATGCAAATAGTTTGAAAAATAAACATTTATTTGAAGGTTAGATTGGCATTGTTTGTTTAAATATTTATTTGTTTCTTCTTTCTTTAAAATATTTTTCATTTATTTATTTTACTATATTACATTTTGTTTATTTATTAAATTTTGTTTATTTATTTGTTTCTGTGTATTTTTTGTCTATTTATTTATTATTTTTGTTTATCTATGTTTTATACATTCATTCATTCATTCATTGTGAGTGGAACACTGATGACTAGGCCGAAAAAAACTCTGAAAACAGTGACAAACACCACTATTTATTTCATCATGACTGAAATGTTGTTACCCTGGCCATAAAATCTATGATCAGATTGCATTTCCAATGACAGTCTCCTCTTTTGGTTCATAATAACTGAAATATTGATGCCGTGGCTGTAAAACCTCTGATCATACTGTGCATTTCGAGCATTTCATTCCTTTGGAGCCCGGACACATCACTTCATACAATTTACATGTGTGCCCAGCGAAAACTAGGATCAGCCAGTGCAGGTTCTTCGGGTTGATCTGAGTCTTCGCTGGGCACGCATGCCATTTTGTAGAAATCGCTATGCTCCTGTTTTTATCTTATTCATTAGTGCAAATAAATATCTCAGTAAGTGGAATTGTGCATAATTCGAGTTTGGTTTTATTCCAGAGTGATCAATATTTTATTACATTGATCAATATTTTATTACATTATTGTTTAAATTCTAAAATGTCTACAAGTGCGGTGCCAGATGTGATAAAATCAGGTCTCGTGCGATTTTTGTGTTATTTATTTATCTATTTATTTATTATGTTTTGCTTTAAGTGATAATTTTGGGTTCATACTAATGAAAACAGAGCCGGCCTCGGTGGCTCAGTTGGATGCGCCGTCCGACTGGAGACCAGGAGGTCGCGGGTTCAACCCCCGCCGAGGTCGGCAACATTCTTTCGTGGAGATTGATCATGAAATATTTTCTACGGTCATTCTCTCCCTTCCGCTGATTCAAGAAGGGCAGTTGTCAGTTTCTGGCGAAAGAATGTGCACAATACTGGTTAACCGCTTAGAGGATTAAGCCTGCCCAGTAAACGTGTGGTTAGGTAAACTGACCGCGCTCGACATGACCCCATTGGGTTGACTGGGCCGTAAAACCTCAACACAAACAAATGAAAACAGATAGGGTTCAAATTTTTCGAACCGCATACCCCATTTCATGCCCCGTGCCCCTGGCACAAAACAGACTACGCAGGTTATTGAAGCGATTGGTTTGATATAGGTATCGTTTTATTGGTTGTGGTCGATACCGATTTCATTAAAACATATTCAGAATGAATGGTAAGAACTTTCACACACTTCCGGGTATACACAGTACCAACTATGCTCTGCATCTATCACAGGCCGGTTTTTTATGCCAAAATATGCACTGAAAATATACAGATGTCCTAATACAAATTATCCTTATCATCTTCGCTTTCATGGCCATTGTCTCAAAATAAGTCTTAACATTTCAAGTGAATTATCTCCAAGTAGACAATTCACATGAAATGTCGACTTATTTTCTCTGAGTTATGAAGCCTTACCATATAGGAGGTTTTAGGGATTCCCATTATGACGTCAAACTTGCGCATGCGCCCCTACCTGGCCGTCAACTCATCGGCCAGCACTGTGTTTCGCAATGTAAAACTGTAGATTTTAATCATGAAAAAGATCAGCTTCTGGTTGTAATTAATTGTATTTTTTTTTAAATGTTCTAGTAGACAATTAACTTAAACTGTGCCTTCGCTCAGTTTCTTAATACTTTAACAGGAAATCACAGAATTTATATTTATTTAAGTTTGAATTCTAACACGGCGCATGGCAAATCATATATGTCTAGAAAGTACTACTCTTTTCCCAGCAGTGTATTTTCGTTACCCTAAGGTAACACAGGTAACAAGGGTAACGGAGTGGCACAATATCAATGGTGGTCATGTATCGCAGAAAGGGGGCTTAGCTTATAATCATATGAAAAGTGCGGAAGACCCAGATCAGTCTTTGCATTTTCGCAGTCCGATTATGGTTTTCGCCAGGGGTTTCTCTTGTATCATATATATGAGAGGATACCCAGATCAGCCTGTCCATTTTCGCAGTCTGATTAGGATTTTGCCAGAAGTTTGTGTTCTGACAATGTTTCTTCATGTGACTCTGTAGGCTGGTCATTACGTATCTGACTCGGCATGACGCAGGTCAGATTAAAACGTTGCATTTTCTGCTGAATTCAGCTACCTGCTAATCAGATGAAGTCCTAAAATGATGAGCTGCTGAATCGCCGTTTATTATTATTATTTTTTTGTTTAATGATTTGCTTTGTACAAATATGTTTTGGATTTATATTATAATTATTTAATTCTTACAATATAAGTGTTTATAATGAGGCTTGAAATCCGCTGAATGTGGAAAAAGTTTCGCACTATATTGCTCTCGATTATTCTGAATAAACGCCCATTAATAATGATTGGATTACAATACACGGTTTATGGTGAGATTTTAAAGCAACACTGTGAATTACGGTCAAACAATGATAGAATTAATTAAGTTTATTAAATCATTTGAGCTGGCGCATGACAAAACCAGCAATATTTGATCTGTGCTCACAATTATTTCATAGCTGTCTCAAAACTAAAAAAATAGCTTCAGTCAAATTGAATCTGCAAATATTTTGTCTTGAGACTTAGAGTTCAATAGGAAAGTGCAACAAATGGATATTAAATAATATTCATTGATCAAACTAAAACATAATGGAATTATAAGAAAGTTTTCTTCTAGACTAGCATTACAAAATAAAATACGTTTCAGTATTTCCCATCTGAAATATAAATATTCCGTTTACGCACTTCAGAAGACACACATTTTAACACAAAGAAACTAATCCTCACTAATTTTCACTTCAGTAAAACAAGGCATTATGGAATATGTCAGAAAGTTCTTAGACAATTTACAACGTGTAATTTATGCAAAAAATCTTCTCTTTTTCAATAAATAAATAAATAAATAAATACTATCTATCTCACCAATTTTCTGTATTCGATCCAAAGAAGCAGATAAAGAGGGCCTTTGATGATAAATTAGCATATAGGCATATATCTGTATTTCTCCATAAAATTTGTCGTGGATATTCATTAGAACTGCCTTAGTGAGGCAATTCTAATAATTAACAGTCAGATATATTTCATGGTATAAATGGAAAAAAAAAAAAAAAAAAAACATGAAATTATCACCAACTTACCCACCTTATCTGTTTCTCTGTCTCCATCATAAACTTTGCTAATATCAAATCTAATTATCTCTTATCAGGCCCCTACCTGTAAGAGAGGCATAAGTCACTAAGGAATTCATATCTCTGATCTACTTAGAGTCATTAGGGTGTTATGCAATCCAAATTGTCTCGTCGCTCATAGCTCATATGGGAATGGCAAATTTACGGTTTTTTTATTTGATTATTTGTTTGTTATTGTTGTTCTTTTATGTGACGTAACGTATGAGAAGCTTTGTGTTTATGAAAAATCTTCACTATGGATATTCTGTCAACTTCATACCTGCAGAAGGGCTCCTCCCGATCACATGGAATAGACAGCTCGTTAGCCATATATCATGTCACATTAACCCATTTATGCCAATATAGCGTCCATAAATGAAACCTTTTCAAACAGTGTACACCCAGATCAGACGCCACAGAACGCAACGTTATATATAGAGGATCTTACATGAGTGGTCATTTAATATGAAATTTATGAAACGAGTTTGGGTAATTTCTGTATTTTGCGAGCTTTAGCGAGCAAAATACCGAAATTACCCAACGAGTTTCATAAATTTCATATTAAATGATCACGAATGTAAGATTCTGTTTATCACATGGCCCTTCCGATGACAAAAAATGCACAAAATATATTTTAAAGATAACGGCTTTCCATAGCTAAGCGGAACAACTCACTACCAAGAATTCAATAGTACTACGCAACAAAAATAGTTCGCATAAGTACCGAAAATAACTAGAAACAAGATAAATATGGCATTTTTTACTTCGTTAAACTGAAGGAAATAATGATGATTTTTATTTGAGCTAATAAATATTTCATTTGAATAAATCAATTCAAAACTAAATATTCCTTTGAACAACGTCATTCAGCGAGTCAATATGTCACTGAGAATGAGTAGGGAAATCCCCCACAGTCAGCTGTCGTATTTAAAGGTCACTGACCTTGATCAATATAGTTTTATGCCGTGGTTGACACACTCAAGTAAACGACAGATTTCAAAACTATAAAACATTTAACTGTAGTTTGGATTTTAATTTGACACATTTATTGACTATCTGAGTCATGTCATCCTCCAATGTTTTTTGGAGGAGGTGATTTTTTTTTTTTCATTGACGGTTTGACGATATCGATGTTGAGATCTCGAGTGCCTCCAAATATGTTGCGGGAAAACATCGAATTTTTACCACCATGAATATTTCTGGTAGTCGTGTTATTCACATTGTGATTGTTTTGTGTCTTCTCCCTCCATCGGTCTGATATTTATCGTTCATCTCAAAATCATCACAAAACTGAAGGTAGGATCTGTTTCAAAAGTAAAGGTTGTATCGGCGAACGCAGACACCATCTTGGTTGCTATCAATAAGCGGTGTAATACGAATATTAATTAGGGTAATTAGGCTAACCAATGGGAAGCCTTGCAGGTGTTATAACACGTGTGGTTATATGATTTTTATGACATGGGTTAAAAAAAAAATTATCAACTTATCAAATCCCAATATAAAGTATATATTACGTCAAACAAGAAAGGCTATTACGTAATATTATTCAACATCCGTTTACTGTTTGTCGCGTGAAATATGCTACCAATATACTGATATTGCGGTGCGCTACTGAGGTAAACTTCAAATACCCATAAAACGCGCACCGCCATGCAAAAGCGGCGTGTTTATAGTTTCTGGTCAACTCGTACCTTAGTCAACTCGTACCTACTTTTGATCAACTCGTATCTTAGTCAACTCGTACCCTTTTTTTCAAATCATGCCTGTTTTGGGTTTTGTCCCCCGTCTTTTCGAAGAAAAGCGGAGGGACACTGTTTTCGGCTTTCCGTGGTGCGTGGTTCCGAATTTTTAGTGGGTACCTTGTCCCCTTAACTCCTCCCAAAGTTTTTGTCCGATCCTTTTGAAACATAACAAGGGCTTTTAAGATGGTCTTAAGATATGCATGTGTTTTTTTCAGAATCCTGAAATTATTTTTTATTACCTTTTACACATTTTGAACTTAGACATTTTTTGAGTTCTAATATTACAGAAGTCTATAGGGAGTAGGTACCTTGTCCCCTTAACTCCTCCCATAGTTTTTGGCCGATCCTTTTGAAACTTTACATGGGCTTTTAGGAAGGCCTGAAGATATGCATGTGTTGTTTTTTTTTCAGATTCTTGAAATATTTTTTTTTATCACTTTTCCACATTTTTAACTTAGACATTTTTTGAGTTCTAATATTATAGAAGTGTATGGGGAATAGGTACATTGTCCCCTTAACTCCTTCCTCAGTTTTTGGCCGATCCTTTTGAAACTGTACATGGGCTTTTAGGATGGCCTGAAGATACGCATGTGTTTTTTTTTTTTTAGAATCCTGAAATAATTTTTTATTACTTTTTCCGCATTTTTAACTTAGACATTTTTTGAGTTCTAATACTACAGAAGCGTATAGGGAGTAGGTACCTTGTCCCCGTAACTCCTACCAGTTTTAAGCCGACCCTTTTGAAACTTTACAGATGCTTTAAGGATGGTCTGAAGATATGCATGTGTTTTGTTTTTGTTTTGTTTTTTTCAGAATCCTGAAATATTTTATCACTGGTTTCCTGCTTCAATACTTAGGTAAATGACACAGGACCAATGGTCCTCTGGTTAACTTACCCATTTTTAACAGCTCAAATAAAAATAAGGCGGGGGACATAAATTCCCTATGGAATTTGCTTGTTTTTCTCTGTCACACATAATACAATTTATAAACTCATATTTGGAGGCTGATGCATCATGCGAGGGATTTTGTTTAGTTTCCTCGGTTATTATTTCGAACTAGCTAAACTATTCGGAACTAGCCACTTCAGTGGTGAACTTTAGTCATTGCAAGGGCAGATAACAAAAAACGAACGTCAAATTCTTGTTGTATTTCAAGAAAGGATTGTACTCTGTAACAGCAAAAAGAAATCAAGTTTTGTTCAGCCAGTTACTTGAAAATCGTTATGAAGCATAACCTCACAGAGCATAACATTACCCGGAACTAATTAAATAAATGTAGGCCTACACACTACAAGACACTAATGACTAAAAAGAGTTGTTTAAGGGAAACAAATATTGGGGAAATGATTTGAGGAGATGGGAGCGAAACGACTAGGGACGCAGGGGGTGGGGGTGGCGAAACGACGAAGAGTGAAAATAGAGGCGGAGCAACTAGGCTGGAAACGTTTGGGTTCCGATACGTCTTATTACCTAATAAAGTACACAGGTAGGGTGATGTCATTATAAAGTCTCGTTTACGAGAATAACAGGTAATGCCTAATTAGCAGAGGTCACCTGTGACCGATAAACAATAATCATTCTGACGATGCAAACAAACGATGTAAAATAGTTTTTGAAAACACTCGCTTGTGTTTCGCGTTTCTGAACGCAGCCCTATTCAGGAAAGCGAAACACTGGAGAGTTTGGTTTTCTTTCTTTTTTTTTTTTTTTTTTCAAAAACTATTTTTAGTCTTCAGAACGATTGTCGTGAAGACGAGTCATGTGAGCTCCAAGTAGAGAGTAGCCATTATTCTCGTATACGGGATCTGATATTAGATCGAATAAATTATATCAGTAATTATGCATTTAATAAAAAAAATCAAATATCACCGCAGTAAACATTTTCATTTTTTTTTTTTGTGTTACCAACAAGCATGCATAAATTTTATTCACACGGGCCGCCATCTTGGTTGTGCCAAAAGACAGCTTCTTTGCGAATGACCGCGAACATCAGGTAAACTGAGCACAGTCATGGGCTCTACAACAATCGGAAAAAAAACCTGCAATTTAAGTGGATGCATTTGTGCCCCGTGTTACCTGCGGTTACCCTGTTACCCAAACACAGTCCAGTAAATTTGCAATTTAAGTGGATGCATTTGTGTCCCCGTGTTACCTGCGGTTACCCGTGTTACCTTGTTACCCAAGCATAGTCTAGTATATTTGCAATTTAAGTTGAGGAATTTGTGTCCCTGTGTTACCTGCCGTTACCCGTGTTACCCTGTTACCCAAACACAGTCCAGTATATTTGCATTTCAAGTGGATGCATTTGTGTCCCTGTGTTACCTGCGGTTACCCGTGTTACCCTGTTACCCAAGCATAGTCCAGTATATTTGCAATTTAAGTTGAAGAATTTGTGTTCCTGTGTTACCTGCGGTTACCCGTGTTACCCTGTTACCCAAACACAGTCCAGTAAATCTGCATTTAAATTGGATGTATTTGTGTCCCTGTGTTACCTGCGGTTACCCTTGTTACCCTGTTACCCAAACATAGTTCAGTAAATTTGCAATTTAAGTTGAAGTACTTGTTTCCCTATGTTACCTGCGGTTACCCGTGTTACCCTGTTACCCAAACACAGTCCAGTATATTTGCATTTCAAGTGGATGCATTTGTGTCCCTGTGTTACCTGCGGTTACCCGTGTTACCCTGTTACCAAACACAGTCCAGTATACTTGCAATTTAAGTTGAGGAACTTGTGTCCCTGTGTTACCTGCGGTTACCCGTGTTACCCTGTTACCCAAACACAGTCCAGTAAATTTGCATTTAAATTGGACGTATTTGTGTCCCTGTGTTACCTGCGGTTACCCTTGTTACCCTGTTACCCAAACATAGATCAGTATATTTGCAATTTCAGTTGAAGGAATTGTTTCCCTATGTTACCTGCTGTTACCCGTGTTACCCTGTTACCCAAACACAGTCCAGTAAATTTGCATTTAAATTGGATGTATTTGTGTCCCTGTGTTACCTGCGGTTACCCTTGTTACCCTGTTACCCAAACATAGTTCAGTAAATGTGCAATTTAAGTTGAAGTATTTGTGTTCCTGTGTTACCTGCGGTTACCCGTGTTACCTTGTTACCCAAACATCGTCCAGTAAATTTGCATTTAAATTGGATGTATTTGTGTCCCTGTGTTACCTGCGGTTACCCTTGTTACCCTGTTACCCAAACATAGTTCAGTAAATGTGCAATTTAAGTTGAAATATTTGTTTCCCTTTGTTACCTGCGGTTACCCGTGTTACCCTGTTACCCAAACATAGTTCAGTAAATTTGCAATTTAAGTTGAAGTACCTGTTTCCCTGTGTTACCTGTGGTTACCCTTGTTACCCTGTTACCCAAACCCAGTCGAGTAAATTAACAATTTAAGTTGTGGTATCAGTGCTCCTGTGTTACCTGCGGTTACCCGTGTTACCCTGTTACCCACACAATATCAACAGATTCTATAGGTTAATGTATATTTGGAATGACGGTATAGATCTATAGAGGATGAATCCTGGCCTTTTAAGAGGCGTTACCCTGTTACCTGGTGTTACTTTAGGTAACCAACGCAGACTGCTGGGAAAAGAGTAGTATTTTTAGGACATATCTATGGCAAATGACGGAAGAAAAATTCCTTCGGTAAATATAATTTATTTATTTTTCACAGTTTTTTTTTTTATTTAAAATGCTTTTAAGCACAGTGTATTAATATTAACAAAACATTCGTTCAGACAGAAATGTAAAAATCCCTACCAGAAATTACATTGTCAGTTTACATGTTGTGCCGGACCTTGAGAAATTGCCAAAATGGGAACGAACTAAAATGACTAACTTACTTGGACTGTATTCCGTCCAATTCATTAACAATAATAAAATGACACATACATTCTGGCGAATGAACGTCTTCGGCAGTAATTAATTCCAATTGCTTAAAAGATACCACGGATTGTTTCCTGTGTCAACACATTCCAAATACATGACCTCAAGGCATCAACAAAAGGCAGACACATGCAATGTGTGAAAGAATACGTACTTAACTCAAGTATCCCGCTTGAGTAGATAATTTAATATCATAATTGGATGTCTTTGAAAATGCCTATTTAGTCCAGCAAAACTCAAACTAGACTAGTTGCACTTTGTGTTTATCTTATTTATTTATTTATTTTTATTTATTTATTTTGTTTCTAGTAAACAAACAACATACAATTATTATTCAGTGTGATGTCGTTCACCTCTGTTAACATGACGTTGTTGCAACATACTCACTGGATTTTTTTTTTATTATTAATATTACTATTTATAATTAATGAGAAAAGATATGTTTATAATAGTAATATACTCTTGGACAGCATAACGATTTCGCGGGAAGATTTGTTTTAAAGTATAATTTCATAATTGCTTGGGATAAACAAAAACACAATATTAAAATCAATTTATCATATATAAATTTAATACGAGTCTTCTTTTTTCATTTTTCTGCATTGTTTCTGGATTGAATTATCAAACGGTGCTTCAAAATATTAAATTTCCCTAAAAAACCTTTGTTTTCCTTATCACTTCTTAGCAAGTTTGACGGCCAGGTCTATCCCGTTTCTATTTATACACCGGAAGTGCGTCACAATAAAACCTCCTATAATGCTCAAAGTTAAGGTCTAGATAAACCTGGGCTGTCTGCTTTTGTCCAGTACAAAGCGATAAATGCGAAAAAATCGTATTTTCTGATCGCATTTGCAGATGAGAAGACTTATCTGTGACTTCGCTGATTGAGTATGCGCTATGACCCCGAAATGAACTGCTGCGCGATGCAAGTAAATGAAGTTCGGGCAGTCTGATCAGGCCTTTTTGTAGCCAGGATACAGAATTGATGGTTACTGTAATCAAACTCCAATCAGACTTTGCTGTGCATTTGGTGGTGTATAGCGCTTATATAGCTTGATATTTCATGTGAATCGTCTGTTAGACAGCCGATTCACATGTAAAGTCAAGCCTTATTTTTTCTTGAAAGATAATTTTAATGCTTGATGAATAACATAGGATATCTATCTATTTATCTATCTAGCTCCATATACTGCAGCGCCCTCTTGCGAGTATTATGTGCAGTTGCGTGTCAGTGCAAGAATAGAAGTGAGATTATAGGAGGGATAAAAAGTGTGAAAGTGAGACATGATAAAAGAATGAAAGTGTTAGTGCAGAGTGAATGAAGCTTAAAAGCAGGTTAAAAACAGTGTTTGGGGCTTAGGGTGACTGATGGGAAATTTCCCTGACCCTCTCTTTGAAGGAGTAAGTTCCCACCAAAATTTATGATAAATGGGACGATTTTGATTTTGATATAGTCAATTTCCCTTTTCTGATGGCCATGTCCTCCGGCGTACCTCATATGGGGTATGTATATCTCAACTTATTAGATTCGCCAGGGCTTCTTCAAATCTTAATGACTTTAACTACCGTAATAAAGCCCTTGCTGCCAAACTTCTTCTATCGTTATTTTAAACTTCGTAAGGCGTTTTCGAAATTTTATTGCAGACACAGTGCCTTGGTAGAAAAATATAGCGTCAGTCTGAAAACACTTCTGCAACGAGGTATATCCGAACCAGAATTTTTAGGTGGCTTATTGTACAGATTTATTATACAGATTGTAGGAAAATCTAACTTTTCGGAGCAATTCAGAAAACTAATTAACCGTTATAAAAGAATTGGCTATAGCCTGGATATTATGCGGCAGGCTGCATGCCTAGTTGTCAACCCAATCATTGTTGATGGCTATGCTTCACTCTTTAATTGCACGGGAACAAGACAATTCATCGACAAGACAAGTCATCGACACGGTTTTTGGAGACAATTCATCGACACAATTGAAGACAACTCATCGACACTTTTTGAAGACAATTCATCGACACATTATTATCTTGCAATTATACCCAAGCTGATAAAATGAAGACAATGTTTTAGCATTAAAGTGATATATTATCACGTTTATGACCAAAATAACGAATTTTGGATATTAATTCCATATTCTAACCATCATGAAATTGCATATGTAAACATCGAAGCTTCAGACGAGCCTGCTTATCCGCGCAGTCTGGTCAAAAGCTTCAGTGTTCGCTAACACAAGCTATATGTCAAGCTGAAACATCAGCCTAAAATAAGAAACAACATGGGTCTTGTCAGGGTTTCCATACAGGTGTTACAAATCGACCTGCTTAGTCTCATAAGCCTTTCAAAGGTTTTTGCATCCTCGTAATCATACGCATGTACAATGAAAAGTTATTTACATGGCATTTTTAAAGAGAAAATAAAGAACCAAAGATTTTTCTTATTCTGCTCAAAACAAAACTAAGCTGCCCTGATATTAAAGTCCACTTTTACCCCTAAGGTGGAATTAACCGGGGTCTTCATCACATGGGCTTATTATCTCGATGATAATTCACCGACACAATATATAAATCCTCGATGATCAGAATGGGGTATCTAAATGCAAATTGTACAAATTGTACAAATCTTGAGGCGCCATTATCCTACAATTCTAGCAGTCGTTTTATAGTACAGTACCATGGCAATCAACCTCCTAAAAGCTAGAGTACATGTAAGTCTCAGTCGGACTTTGAGACAGCTCCCCGACAGTCAAAACTTCCAATTCAGGTCTTGCGGTCATAACGTAAAATCGCCTATTCAAATGCATTGATAAAATTTGATGATCCAATTTGATATTTTTCTTATTTCTATTCAAAATATCGATTATGGGTACACGTTTGAACCGCCTCAATGAGGCGATTCGAACGAGTACCCACAATCTATGTTTTAGAGTAGAAATAAGGAAATTTCGAATACCCCTGCAAACCTCAGTTTTACTAAATAATAGTGGGGTTCGAGGGGGTAAAAATCACATAGGCGTTTTTTCGTCAGTAGCCACATCATAAATGCTGCAAATTAAAAACCTTTCCGCATTCTGAGCACAATACTTGATTCTGAGACTGTTCTCTGAAAGGTAGGCTAGCTATTCACAGGTATGATCAATCAAATACAATGAACCACTCATCCATAATTACCCTTAATTACCTATGATTGCAAATTATATTCAAACAAATGTGTCGATGAATTGTCTTCAAAAAGTGTCGATGAGTTGTCTTCAATTGTGTCGATGAATTGTCTCCAAAAACCGTGTCGATGAGTTGTCTTGTCGATGAATTGTCTCGATTCCAATTGCACAACGGCGGTTCGGGCCTCAGACTCAATGACGGCCTCTTCGTAAAACTTTAATCAGTGGCCTAGGGCTTGACTAAATGTCTTTGGCTTGGCCCGCCGTGGTTCAACTACTGGTTTTCATTTAGTCTGGCTTGCTGTAGAATAAGCCATGAGTGCTCGTCTTTATTTATTATACAGTGATTAATTTGTTTTTTATGTTTTCGCTTTGATGCATTGACTAGCTAGCATAGTGGTCTTCTTCGTCAATAGCTGCCCACTTTGCTATCTGTTTTATGAGTTGTGTTGTGATGCTAGCATTTTGGTCACCTTCAACTTTGTTACTTTGTGGTTTATTCTACGAGGCGATTTGTTCTATGTCTTACTTGTGTTATTTTGTTCTTGTGTTTTTCAGTCCTTTTAGCATTGATCTTATAGACTCCTTCCCGGACGGAGTCAAGATCTTTCAATAAGACAACCTTGGAAGGAAGTCTGTTCCAAAAAAACTATTTCGCAGGATATAGAGGCGTAAATGGCACTAGTATGTATCTGCCTAACGGTAAGAGGTTGCATATGATGAGTGAATCTCAAGGTTGGTTCAATTTTTGGTGGGGTTAGTATTGCGACATAGCCGTGCACACTCTTAAAGAGCTTGATCAGGCGAGAATTAATTCGTCGGTCCTAAAAAGATCTCTAACCAAGCTCATTTAGCATGTGTAAGACACTTTCATATGGGAAGTAGACTGTGCGGATTTGTATGCACTTGCTGATCTACAACTTTGCTGGTCAGATTTCTTTGGCATCAATCCATAGTTCGCTTAGGTTTTCTACGATGCGATGTTGAACAAATTTTAACAGGTATAAAGCATTTAACTTACCATTCGATTTCCGCCCACAAGTTCTGAAGCATCCGCTCTTGCGTAATCTCGTCACAATAACGAACTAAGCGAATTTTGGCGAGTGTCGACTTTTATTACTGATTACCACCAATAAAAAATGTTTGAGCTGCAAAGAAAAAAATGTAAATTTGTGGTGCCTTTCTGTTACTTGAATGTTTTCTTCCGGCATTTCGGTATTGTTGGGTTTTTTTCGGTGATTCTATCCGCCGGTTATAAATTTATCTTTATCACCAGTCCAGTTTTCAGTTTTCAGATTTTTACGCTGCCAGGCAACTGGGTCACACAGAGGCAGACCTGTTACCGATTACATACAAATGTATTTGATTACAATTACAATTACTTTGTAATTTCATGATTACAGATTACAGTTACAATTACATATTTCCTGAATGTAATCAATTACAATTACAATTACATTGCAATGTAATTGATTACAATTACAATTACTTTCTTGTTGTTCCCTAGTTTAAATTAATAATCTGTTTTATTGTTCTTTCAAAGCTTCATGCATGGCATGCTAATCTTCTGACAAGATGTTATTCATATTCTTTATACCATATATTCATTTTTATATTTACTATATATTTTCTATGACGTATGGTTATTTTCTACTCTTCCTCTTGGTACCATGAGCTGGTTCAAAGACTTATAGTGCCTGGCTTTTGTTGTACTCCCTGGGGTGCAATATAATTCTGTCAGGCTGTTCATCTTAAACAGTGATATATAAAAATGAAAACAACAATGGAATTAAATCAAGTTTTCATCTGTTATAAATAAGTTTAATTTGCATAAGCAGCATTATTAAGCTTCATGAAACAAAGGAAAGAACAATCCCTTCTCTATCTAAAAATGGAGTGTGGTGGTTGATCAGGGGGTGGGGGCGGGGGGAGGGGGACAAAAAATCAATCTTGGCCCGGGGCTGTACAGTTTAAAATTTGCAGTGAATAAGTTTGGTTAGGACATTGCTTTACCTGTCAGTAGACCAGATAAGAGGAGTAAATTGCTGATAATTGAGGGATAATTTTCCTTATCTTTCAATGAAAACATATGTTGTGGGTACTCATTTGAACCATCTCATCGAGATGGTTCAAATGAGTATCCACAACATATGTTTTCATTGAGAGAAAAGAAAAATTATCCCTGAATTATCACTAATTTACTCCTCTTATTTGGTCCTCTGCCTGTATGATAGAACCAGCTCAAAACCTGTCAATGTCCTCAGGCAATATGTCAAAACTTAACACAGGTACTTCACAGAAGGGTATAATTGGGCCAGTTTTAGTAAATGCCACAAATAATTCAAGTATTTGGATACTTGATAAATAGGCATATGCAAACAATGAAGAAAAAATACATCAGGGTCTACATCCTTTCAAATTCAAATGTCATTGTTTAGATGCAGAATATATGACAAGACCACACTCGAACTATAAATTATGACAGGTCAGCTTTAGCCACTTAACAATTGTCCAAATGTATATAACTTTTACAGTAGGTCATCTGACATGAGAGACATTGTTGACAGCATGCACACAATAAACATGAAATTATATAAATCAGTAAGTTACTGTAAAAACACTAAAATTTTCATTTTCCATATTACATGTGTGGAGACAGTGGGACTGCACAAATTCAAAGCTGCACCTGAAATGCCTCTTTTGGCACATGCTTTTACCATTATCACATGGATTAGTCAATTCTGATCTGGATCTGCTATGTTTGCCTTGAGACTAATTAGCATGTACAGCAGCTTCAAAGAAAACTACTTTAAGTAATTAAATGTTTGCCAATTTAATTACTTTGATTATTTGCTAATCCATATCGGCTAATCCAAATGTGAAACTTCAATTTCCTTTGATCTGGAAGATGTATTTGTTAAATTATCTTTTCTCCCAAAGATGTATTGATTGTTTTATTCAAACCAATACAGAGGCATAAAACCAATACAGAGTCATTAAGTCATTAAATGTATACAAATCAAAATAATTATCTCCAATATTCTTGTTTCTTGTCAAGTTGTCATACCAGAAATGATTTTTTTTTTAATTCTATTCCTTCTGACTTATTTTATTTAAATATCCATATTGTAATCGTATTGTAATCGTCAAAGTAATCACGATTACAGGCTGTTTTGCAATGTATTCGGTATTCGATTACAATTACAATTACTTGTAATCATAAAAATAATCGATTACAGATTACATTTTGATTACTCAAAATGTGTAATCAATTACATGTAATCACGATTACTGATTACAATTACAACAGGTCTGACAGAGGCAGCGCCAGATAAATCTGGACTGCTGGGTTGGCTTGAAACAGTGCCTAGTTTTAATTCATAAGTAGGTCACCTCACCCAGACACGGAGTGCGTGCACGTCCAGACACGGTGCGGGCGTGTTCCAGATCTTGTGCGAGAGTAGTAGTCCAGCCTGTAAGTTGCAGAATTTTGACGATCGGCCGAAAAGTTTGAGCTTTTATCTCGTACCTAATGCGTGTCAATTCCGACTGTATGGTGCATTAGGTACTCAGCTCGAGTCGTGCGAAAGTTTCAGTCCCTAGCCGAGGAAGGGAGTCGCTGAACGGGTGTCCTCACCAGGTGTCGTTTCCTTGGCACACAGCAAACTCGGCACATAACCAACTCGGCCCATACCAATTTGGCACATAGCAAACTCGGCACATATATATAGCTATACATTTATGCGTCTGTTTCTAGAAGTATTTTATACATTTTTTAGATAATATTTTGAAAGGGAAAAGTTAAAAAAAAATAATAATAAAATTATGCTTTTTTGTCCGGGCACGTGTACTGGGACAATAGCAAACTGTGTAGACCCAGATCAGATACCGCAGAACTCTGCGTCTGATCAGCCTACACTGTGTGCTTAAAGTTCATATATTAGAGGATTAAACGAAACAGTATAAGACCCCGTTCAGGACCATTTATTTTCCAGCATACATAAAATACATACATATAATAGTAATTATAATAATATTTATCAATATTTTTTATCTTTTTTTAAAAAAAAAAATCAGGGTTGTAGCATCAACCAATTAGGGTCAAGGATTGGCAACATAATGACAAACTTTTGTCTTCTCCCTAACTGTCGAAAGTTTCTGAAAAAGATGAAATAAATATTAATTCCATTTCTATGAAATTTAACATTTGCTTTTAGCGGCAAAGCATCACATTTACACTAAATATTTGCCACCTCTTAGTTAAAATGATTAAAGTTCAAAGGTAACTTTTAATTGGTTGTTTGTAACGGTGGATTAAAGGATTCAACATTACAACAGATAATTATTACTCATTCTTACTTTTTAACCGACCCTCGTTACCATTGACGTTCACCGCCAGAGGTCACCTTCGTTAATCGTCATCGCGCTTGCGCAGTAATATATTTCCGGGTTTAAGCGCAGCAGTCAAGATCTTTATTGTACAGAATAATTATCGTTATTTCTTAATATTGTATAGTTTCAAATAAAATGGCTCTAAAAAGAATAAATAAAGTAGGTATTTTTTCAGCGACTAAGACGTACCATTCACATAAAATCTTTCAAACAAACTCTCAAGAAGGATTTCAAAATCGGTTTATTGTCAATAGCGATGCCGCCCGCCATTTTGAATCGGAAAATTTGGGGAAAAATGTCTAGTTAGGCGTATTGTTCAGCTAAAATCTGCCTTTTAAACGTCTGCGGCTTAACCACTGTCAGGTCTTGTAGAAAAAGGAGGTAGCTACAGCCGTATAACCGAAATTAACCTTGGATAAGATGCTGTCCACTCCCCTTTCAACTGGATTGAGTCATCGATGATCGAAAGTAGAACCCAGAATATTCTTCGACAAGCTGTGTTATCAGGCTTTTGAAAACAGACCTTAATTGTGAAAGTAGATGGAGCATAAAATATTGTGGCCCACATCATTTTTTATTCTCCCAATTGGTAGGTGTATTTTGGAAGGATCATTTTCATGATCCTATACATATTTCTCGATTTTCATCCATAGTCCCTGCCATATATCTGGGTCGTCAGCTACTCCCATACATGAGAGTTCTGCATTCCAGATGTTCATATTTTATGTTTATATGCTGTTATATACGTTTTTATTATTCTTCGGGACGCGAACTCTCATACAGAATACGCTATTTTCCTTTCGCGAGGACCGCAAAAATCTGTTGCGCTGCAAATTCTGGCTGAATAAATAGCATTTAAAACGTTATGAAAACAAAATGCGCATGAGGCTTGCATTAATAATATTTAAATTCCTTGTCCCAACAAGAAACATTCAAAAAAGAAACCAACTAAAACCTTTAATTAACCTTTATTTTGTCCCAGTATGAGTTTCTCACGCCATTGTTTACTTTCTCAGCGGTGTCAAAAGAGGTCACGATGGTCATTGATTAAAGTAAAAACAAGAATTGAATTTTCCGAACGAATTTGACTGAAACGGACAGAAACAAACGAAAGGCAAATAACATTTAAATTACTCCCGATTGATTAACAGATAAAAGAATGTTTGTGTAGAATCAGAATCTACAGCTCAGTGACAATCTGGAAGCTAAGTAAGGGAATTTAGGAGATATTTCCTATAACACCCATATCAATGATACATCAAATAGTTTTGTGTTTCAAGTTCACAAGTAAAGAGTTAAACTTTAAAGATGCACTTCCTCGCTTTATTCCTCTCTCTCCACGGGTAAACAGTTTGTGTGGATGGTGGAGTGGGTGCGGACTACAAGGTCCTTTAAGTGATTAGTATGTAAAAGTATACAAAGTAGGGGTTTTAAAGCTCAACCCCAGCGTTGGGCAAACTGAAAAAGGACAGCCTCTTGAGTTAAAAGTAGAAGAGAAAAAAAAAAATACATCAGATGGAGCATTCTGAAGTAAAACAGAGAGTTTGAAGGTGCCTTAAAGAATTTAAAGGTGCCTTGGTTCTGACTTGTTTGAAAAGAAAGGTCTTTCAGTGCTTCGACAATTTAAGGAGTTGGACTGGGGGTGGGGTTGGGGGTTGGCACACATCTGTACGAAAAAAAAAATCATACAATAGAGAATTTGAAGGTGTCTTGATGATCATTGGTTTCGAAAGGAAGATTTTTAGTGCATCAGCATTTTAAAGCGAGGGCGGGGGCGTCTGATCAGGGTCTGCACTGTTTGCTACTCCACTCGTAGGTAGAAAAATGGACGAGTTGAGAAGTATGGGGGAAAGGGGTAAGATTATTTAGGGTAAATACGGTATCCTAAATTGATCTGGAAAATGAAAATTTTAGTCAAAGTGGGGTCAACTGAACCATGCACCCTATCTGAATTTGCCCTTGAGAGAAAAAAGAGAGCAAATGGCATTTACATGTACAGATGTATAAAAATCAAGGCAATTCTAAGGAGATATTTTATTGACAGAGATTGCCAACGGAGCTGACAATGTGACCTTTTCTTCGCCTGAGTCTGTCTTGAAACCAAATTGAGAGCTATTGTGCTGTCAGATATCTGGCAAAAGCAAACTTCTAACGTTTTTTGATAAAACACATTGTATGTCAGAACGGTAGTCGGGGTGGGGAGGGGGGATTATTATTATTATTTATTGCTCTCAAAGATGCTTTAGGCAAGTATGCATATGCCGATTTTACAGAGAAGTCACATTTTTATTTAATTGTTAGCGGTGAAATCAGTGTATATCTGGTGAAAATGAAAGTGGTATCAATCACTAGTGAAATGATATCGTATCATTTCACTTGTGACTGAAACGATTTATATTTTCACTCCTCGCTTTGGACGACTTCGGTTTTCGGTTTCAGAAGAGGATGTTACCTCCATTTCGGATTTTTGAACACCTCTAACTTCTTTGTCCCTGAACTAAACTATCAAATATTGGTATGCTTCTTCTTAGTAAGAGTAAAAGGAACATTTTGGTATCAAGATTATTTTGATTTTCCAAAACTTTTAATTTTTGTCTCTGCAGCGCTTCACATATTCAGCACAGAACGTCGACTATGTGACGTTCATGTTTTGTTTGGTGCCTGAAGTCATGACATGAGACGCGCGCATTGTCGTGTAAACAATAAAATAAAAAGAAAATTTACTCGTTTTCAGTGAATACCATAGAAAATTTCATCTCGTATAATGAAAACATTCAAATTTTTACTTGTGCTTCGCACTCGTAAAAACACTGAGGTTTTCATTACTTTTGACTTGGACCCAGTATACACGGTATTTTTAGGTTCGAGCTTTCGATGACAATATTTATGGTATTCACAGCAAAAGAGGAAATATCCTCTATATATTTACTGATCGAAATGTTCATAGATGCACCCACGACATTAGACAATCTGTGCCGGCCTCGGTGGCGCAGTTGGATGCGCGTCCGACTGGAGACCGGGAGGTCGCGGGTTCGACCCCCGCCGAGGTCGGCAACATTCTTTCGTAGAGATTGATCATGAAATATTTTCTACGGTCATTCTCTCCCTTCCGCTGATTCAAGAAGGGCAGTTGTCAGTTTCTGGCGAAAGAATGTGCACAATACTGGTTAACCGCTTGGAGGACTAAGCCTGCCCAGTAAACGTGTGGTTAGGTAAACTGACCGCGCTCGACATGACCCCATTGGGTTGACTGGGCCGTAAAACCTCAACACAACATTAGACAATCTGGTATGATTTTTGCCTGTAGTTTATGCATTTTTGATGTTATTTCTGGCGTTGGTGGCAGCCATTTTTCAATTCTGTCGTGACTATTGGTTCACTGCTCATGCTGTGACTATTGGTTCAATGTTCATTTATAAATTCAGGGGTCACCTCACTGAGGGGTAGATCGAATATACACTGTTAGTACATCACTATCAGAAAGTATTACTGTTGGAAGTTTTCTTTCTTTTCTCAATCTGATTGATTGAATGATTAGGTAAAAATATGATTGACTCATGGTCTAATGGAAAGTTATTAATTTTGGGTGAAGGTCAGTCTTGTTGAAACTAGAATAGGACTGATGCTAAAGAGATCATCCAGCTCATCAATTTGAAGCAGTATTCAAAAGAACTAATTCAAAATGATTTTCAGCTTTTACATCTATTCACAATATTTATGACTATTATTCCCTATATCTCCACAGTATTGTCAACACTTAGACAGGCAGCTCACTTATCCCCTCACCCCCACCCCACCACCCACAAAAAAAGAAAAAAAAAGAACAAAAAAAAGAACAAAAAAAAAACAATGGCAGCCCCCCTTGACACCCTACCCAATCTGTTGATTTCTTATGTTCATCTGTTGTGCCATTTATTATTGACAACCCTGTGTTAACCTGGAATGTACATCTGATCAGATGTTACAAGAACAGATTACATGGAGCAAAATACCCACATCTGAAAGCAACAGGTACATTTTCTATAAAATTTTGATCGTTGATTGTACTGTGCCACGACTTTTTCAAATGTCCCCAACTTTTTGGAGGGTAGGGGCCCCTGGGCCCCAAAACTGAAATTCCTGGCTTGAACACTGGGATAGATATTCCAGATATCGAATTTGTTAATATTGATTGTCCCAAATTCGTTATATCATACTGGCAAGAAGCAGGGCGGTGTGAGAGAAATTGAAGACAGGGGTTTAGTTTAATACTTTATAACTTCACTGCTTCTTTAAAAACAAATGATAAGACCCAATCTTATAATAAAATAAAAAAAAAATAGATAAATAAATTAATGAAAATATAGAAGTCACAAAATACCATATTTCCCTATTATTCGGAAAGACTTGCCTGAACAGTGTACACCTAGATCAAATCAAAAGAACAGTAGATGTAAATTATATTGCCTACATTGTCTCCCATTTATACCGTAGCCAAGTACATGTACAATGTATTTGGGATTTTACAGAGAATGAATATAGCTACATTCATTTTTAGCGTGGCAATTCCATGTTTAACAAGACGAGTCCATCTAAGAAATATGCTACGTGACTGCTGAGACGTATAACAACTGTCAATTTCGAACCAAGGAATTACTGTGTGACCAGCAATACATAGGATGTGCATGCTCATTTTGATATTTGCTCTCTTGCGACTTAGGGTTTTTTCTGATTTCGCGGCACACATGTATTTTTCTAGTGCTTAAAGATTTGAGGACACGATTTTGTTTGTTGTGTTTGTGTCTTTAAAAGAATGACCCATATAGAGTATTGGGACAGCAAAACTCTTGATTAGTTAGTACATCAAGCCAATCTGGTTAAGGACTTCATCGCCCTGACAGCGAAGACACTACTCAGATAACGCAAATGCACAGGATGATCTGAGCCTTCCCTGTTCTAAAATGATATAGGAGCCATTTTTTTTTTTTTTTTTCAAGTTGCGTTGTGCGGTATGCGGGTATTTTCTCATGCTGAAAATAATTATTCTACGAATAGATGCCGTTTTTTCTTTACATTCTGGCAGCGCATTCAGAAGTGCAAATTAATGAGGGTCTGGATTGGGGTGCGGGGTGGGGGGGGGGGAGTTACCAAAACTCGTTAATCATTAAAATCTTAGTCCTTTAATTAGTTATCAAATGGCCCCAAAGCTATCTTCACAAAAATCAGTATATTTTGGATTTTTTTTTTTTTTTTTTTTTTTTTTTTTTTTTTTTTGATAGAGGGGGGAGGGGGGGGGGGGGCTTAATCGTTAAATTCTACATCACAACAATCAGCAGTAACTAAAAGTTTAGGTCAAAACTTATTAGTCAATAAAAATAAGTCATTAAAGAAGAGTCAATAAGCCCCACCCAGGCCCGCATCAGTTGGAAATGTTTTTTTGTTTTTTTTTCCTCAGATTTCAGTATCTACAGATGACTGCCCAAGGAAAATATTTTCGCGGGTGTTGTGCTACAATATTCGTAAAGACATTTTCCTTCATTTTTTGACCATGGCTCACCGTATTCTATCCCTCCCTCCCCACACCTTCTCCCCAGTACCCAGTCTTTTCCTTGTTATTTCATTTATTTTTTTATTATTATTATGCTACATTACTCGAATGGGCATCTTTACCCAATATAGTGAGGACTGCCACGCTCACTGTCTTCTTTTCTCTCCCATTCTACACACATACCTTCATAATTTTAGGGGGGGGGGGGAAAAGTTAAAAAAATTTTAATTCCAAATTTTTGATGTAACCAATGTCACGTGACTATGTTTTCAACACAATGGCGGCTACAAATGTCATTTCAGCGATGGCTTGTTTTCATTAGAAATATTCTTACAACAAGAAAGGTACGACGGAATTTTTAGCCCAGATTTCAACTATTTACCACCTTTGACATAAAATGGACGCACAATGCAATGGGTAGACAGCCTATACCAAAATTTTATAAGTGCGATAAGGAAATACATAGGGTCCGTGTTAGACGTCGCATGCACATCTATAAACAGCAATTATCAATAAATGGGTGCATGCGTACGTCAAACTTGTTGGACTAGGTCGTCAGCGTACTTGTAAAGTAGAAGGCAGTGTCAACCTCTCAAAAAGTGGAAAAAGTTTGATTTATAAATCTGAAACAATGTGGTCAGATTTATTAACTTTCAATCAGACTTCTTTTTTAGAGTTTGACAGTAGAGAAGGCACATTTATATTCGAGCAAGACATTCAGATCAAATGCTGTATGTATATATTTTTTTCAACCCATCGGTGGCTCAGTTGGATGCACCGTCCGACTGGAGACCTGGGGGTGGTCGGGTGGTGCGAAGGTGCTGTGTATCTTACATCACCGGGGCGTCCAACTGATATTGGCTTACAGTTGGGCAAGGCCTGCTATCCTTGTAGTGGGTAAGGGTAGAGGGGGAATGTTTTTATTTCTTCTGTTTCTTCACTTTCATTCCTGTTCCTCTTTCTTCCCTGTCCCTCTCTTTCATCTCCTCTACTCTCTCTTCTATCTCTTTTCTCCCTTTCTCTGGGAGACGACACAAAATGACCCTCAAGGGTTGACGTGTCGTTAAACCCCAACACAATCAAAACCGACTGGAGACCAGGAGGTCGCGGGTTCAACCCCCGCTGAGGTCAGCATCATTCTTTCGTGGAGATTGATCATGAAATATTTTATACGGTCATTCTCTCCCTTCCGCTGATTCAAGAAGGACAGTTGTCAATTTCTGGTGAAAGAATGTGCACAATACTGGTTAACTGCTTAGAGGACTAAGCCTGCCCAGTAAATGTGTGGTTAGGTAAACTGACCGCGCTTGACATGACCCCAATGGGTTGACTGGGCCGTGAAACCTCAACACAAACAAACAACCCATCCAGACCAGCAGATTGGAGAGCCAATGGCAGCAGATGGGTGAACCAAGGGAAGACTAAACTTCCCAAGTCAAACCAGTTAGTTGAGGAAACCTCTATATAAGTTAAGGAAACCTCTATATAGCAGCAGATAATGCATATGACAAATGATTACAAAAAGTTTTTGTGAGACCAAATGAAGAATTGCCTGTTCTGATACACCATCTTGGTGACGATTTGATCTCTAGAATTACAGACAGCTTGCCCCAAAACAAGTCGTCCCACATAAAATTGCCTCACATGAAAAGACAACTCGCCCCACAAGTAAAAGTCAATCCACCCCCTCGTCTAGTCGATCAAGTATCCATAAGCCTGCTTAACTCAGTAAAACTGAAGAAAATATAAAGAAAATATATATACTGAACCAAAAAAGAAACTTTGGCAAAGTAGGTCTTAAACTTATAAGGTTAAATACAACATGTAGAAAAAATGTGTATATGTAGTAGTTTACACTGACGTCCTACTTTGGGAAATCGGTCAGATAATCACCTCATGTCGAATGATATCGTCTGTTTTGACAAAACCTCCATTTTCACGTGCACATATGGACATATATGGTTTACATGTGTTAACTTTTTTTACTGCAAATTATTGCACTTGACGACTACAGTCATAAAAATACCTAAACACTTTTATATCGATACAATTTGGGCAAAATTTCGATGCCTCGAATTGCGAAACATTTGAGAGAGAGCCGTTGGAATGCTGGAGGCAGGAGCTTCAACAGGAGATGTTGCTGCACAAGTTTGATCATCTGTGCAGGAAGTTAGAAGCCTGAGACGGCGGTTTATGTAGACCGGAAGCACGGAAGATCTTCCACGTAGCGGTAGACCACGCCGACGCAAGATCGCTATATTTTGAACCAACATTTACAAAATCGCTTTTTAACTGCATCGGCTACAGCGTCTGTCAACCCAGGTACTCATAACCCCAGGATTTCCGCTAGAACCGTACAAAATCGTTTGGCTGAGAACAATTTACGTGCACGTCATCACTACGTCGGAACAGTATTAACAGATCGTCATCGCCATGACAGGCTTCAATGGGCTGATAGACACATGAACTGGACAAGGCAAGACTGGCGGACGATTCTTTTTTTTCAGATGAATCCAGGTTTGCATTGTCCAGTAGTGATGGTCGGATCAGGGTCTACCGACATATGGCCCCGGTGGCTCAGTTGGATGCGCCGTCCGAATGGAGACCAGGAGGTCGCAGGTTCAATCCACCGCCGAGGTCGGCAACATTCTTTCGTGGAGATTGATCATGAAATATTTCTACGGCCATTATCTCCCTTCTGCTGATTCAAGAAGGGCAGTTGTCAGTTTCTGGCGAAAGAATGTGCACAATACTGGTTGACCGCTTAGAGAACTAAGCCTGTCCAGTAAACGTGTGGCTAGGTACAGTGATTTATTTACAGTTTTATACCTATGCGTCCCAGGACTCGTTTGGGCTATATAAGACGAGTCCGACTAGAAAATCAATGCGTCCATTACAGAATTTTCCACTCTAACTTTGTGACTCCTGGGACTCGCTGAGATTTAAAATGTGAGTCCCAAAGCAAAAATGTGAGTACGGGACTCCGGATGCGCAGGTAAAAAAATCACTGTAGGTAAATTGACCGCGCTCGACATGACCCCATTGGGTTGACTGGGCCGTAAAACCTCAACACAAACAAAAATCTACCGACGTAGGAATGAACGTTGCTGACTGTTGCATTCTTCAGCGGGATCGTTTTGGCGTGGGGGTTCCGTGATGGTCTGGGTCTGAATAAGTTATGGGTATCGTACCCAATTATCTGAATCCCATCGAGCACCTTTGGGATAATCTTGACACATGTGTAAGGCAACGTCAAAATCCGCCTGGTAAGGTCAATGAGCTCCGTGACGCTTTGCTAGAAGAGTGGAATAATATACCCCAGACTCAAATTAATAATCTCATCCACTCAATGCGTAGTCGCTGCCAAGCTGTTAGCAATGCTCGCGGTGGGCATACTCGTTCAGGGCCTGACAAATCCAAAAAAAATCCACTTGCCCACTGGGCAAGTAAACTTTTTTTTTTTACTTGCCCAGCTCAAATTCCTACTTGCCCAGGAGTTGCGCAGTTTAAATTCCTATATACCCAAGATTTGCAAACAGAAATAGGTCCCACTTTTAACATTGCGTTAACAAGTCTATGAAAGCAATACTCTGTAAATCGCAGATAATATACAGAAAAGCGAGGTTTTAAATGACATACATAAGTTTACTCCTTTTTTTTCGCTCAAAAACATAGATAATGGGCACTCAATGAGGCAGTTTCAGACCCCACAATCGAAGTTTGCAGTGGAAATAAGAAAAGTATCATAATTTCACATCAGAAAATACCAAACGGATGCAAAGAGAGCATGTTGAAAAAGAATTTTATTTGTATTTACTTGAAGACTTGAATAAATAAACATGTATTTGTAAAAAAAAAAAAAAAAAAAAAAAAATCTTAAGGTAAATGTATACCCCTGCAAGGAAATTAGCTTGATTGAAGAACTGCCTACAAACTATAGGACAATTCATAATTAAAAGACTTCATTTTTAGCTTACCTGAGCACGAAGTGCTCATGGTGAGCTATTGTGGTCAGTCAATGTCCGTTGTGCGGCGTCAACAATTGCTTTAAAAGCCTACTCCTCCTACACCCCTGGGCCAATTGACTTGATACTTGGTAGGAAGCATTGGGGTGACTTGTAGATCAAAAATAGCTAAAATCGTTCCGATCGGAAATCCAAGATGACTGCCATCTTGAAAATCTATTTTTCGCTGCTTCTCCTGAACCGAAAGGCCAATTGACTCCAAACTTGCTAGGAACCATCAGGGTGACTTGTAGATCAAAAAAGCTAAAATCGTGCCGATCAGAAATCCAAGATGGCCACCATGGCGGCCATCTTGAAAATCTATTTTTTTGCTTCTTCTCCTGAACCGAAAGGCCAATCCACTCCAAACTTGCTAGGAAGCATCAGGATGACTTGTAGATCAAAAATAGCTAAAATCGTGATGATCAGAAATCCAAGATGGCCACCATGGTCGCCATCTTGAAAATCTATTTTTCGCTTCTACTCCTAAACCCAAAAGCCAATTGACTCCAAACTTGGTAGGAGGCATTGGGGTGACTTATAGATCAAAAATAGCTAAAATCGTGCCTATCGGAAATCCAAGATGGCGGCCATGGCGGCCATCTTGAAAATCTATTTTTCGCTTCTTCTCCTGAACCAAAAGGTCAATTGACTCCAAACTTGGTAGGAAGCATCTGGGTGACTTGTAGATCAAAAATAGGTAAAATCATGCCGATCGTAAAACCAGGATGGGCGCCATGGCCGCCATCTTGAAAATCTATTTTTCGCTTATTCTCCTGAACCGAAAGGCCAGTTGACTCAAAACTTAGTAGGAAGCATTTGGGTGACTTGTAGGTCAAAAATAGCTAAAATCATGCCGATCGTAAATCCAAGATGGCCGCCATGGCAGCTATCTTGAAAATCAATTTTTCGCTTCTTCTCCTAAACCCAAAAGTCACTTGACTCGAAGCTTAGTAGGAAGCATCAGGGTGACTTGTAGATCAAATATAGCTAAAATCGTTCTGATCAGAAATCCCAGATGGCCACCATGGCCGCCATCTTGAAAATCTATATTAAGCTTCTTCTGCACCGAAAGGCCAATAGACTCCAAATTTGGTAGGAGGCATTAGGGTGACTTGTAGATCAAAAATAGCTAAAATCGTGCCAATCGGATATCCAAGATGGCCGCCATGGCAGCCATCTTGAAACTCTATTTTTCGCCTCTTCTCCTGAACTGAAAGGCCAGTTGACTCGAAACTTGGTAGGAAGCATTGGGATGACTCGTAGATCAAAAATAGCTAAAATCGTGCCGATTGTAAATCGAAGCTGGCTGCCATTTAGAGTTTGTTCAAATGATCACGCTCAATTGACTGGCATGCCATATATCTTCTTCTTCTTCAAAATAAAGAACTGCTTAAATGATGATCTTTTCATTAGTTGCGATGACAGGATTGGAAAAAAATGTTGCATAACGTCTGCATATCTGCAGTGGCTATGTCACTCGGGTGAGCGACCCGTGGCCCGTGGGCTTTTGTTTATCAAAGAAGCCATTTTGAAAATGGTGTATTCATTTATCACAAGAACAGAGAAAAACCTCCAAAAAATTGGAAAGAACTGAATATTATTCTGTGTGGCATTGTATATCAGTGCTCATCAAGTCTTTCTGGTTTTAGGAGCACATAAGTCATCAAGCACTAGTCAGTTGTGTAAGCCATCAGTGTTCATTTTTTGTTTTTCATCCTAACACGTTATCAGTAATATCAACAGAGAATAAATTTTTCATAAATGACTTTGACACACAGAATTTTTAGTCTTACAAATTCATTATTATTTGATGAACACTAAGTAAATCCAGATTTCGAGAGAGAAATAACAAAGATTTTGCAAACAGGCGAGATCGTACCGGTATCACGCTTTTTTTTTTTTTTTGAACAAAAAACTCAATTTCTTACCTGTGTTTTTATATTGTGTCATTTTGTACTTTCGTTTTCATAGCCAAACACGTCGTAAGCAACGACTTATTTCATTGGTGTATGCCCAGTTGCATAGCCAATGAAATACGAGAATATCAAAAACCAGTAATTGCCGGCCTTACCTGGTTCATACTACACAGAAGCCATGTTTAGCATACAGTTATTGATCAGCTGTTACGACGGAAGATTAAAGGCACGCGCCGGAAGGGAAACAACTGATCAATTGGATTAAGGGTAGTGTGATAATGAAAACCGTTATACATGGGTTGTGTGCATTAGTCAGGACAGCTGGGCAATTAATTATCAGTATTTATTGACATCTTTTGATCAGACTTTTTTACCGTAAATACTCACACTTTTAACTGTCCTGGCGATTTTTTGACACTTGCCCGACTGGGTGTCGTAAAGATGGAACAGACTTGCCCGGCGGGATTTAGGACTTGTCCCAGGCGGCCGGGCAATGGATTTGTCAGGCCCTGCTCGTTACTAAAGCCAAAAAAAATTGAATCGACACCTTCCTCAAATGAAATTGAAAAATCCAATGAAATTGATAATTTTCAGACTGTAAATGAACTTTGATGAATTGATTTTAAATTGTTGTGCAATAAGAAATACGAATAAAAACTGTTTATTTACACATATGTGGAAGTCTCGCGAAAGTTTCTTTTTTGGTTCAGTATATATGCACCAGGGCTCCGGAAAACCGGAAAAATAGCCGGTCTGGACCGGAATTAAGAGTTCTGGACCGATTTCAAACACCCCAAAACGCTAATAAATCGGTCCAACAGGCTTGTGCATTGAACCCCATTTTCCCCCCAACCAACCAATTTTCACGAATCAATGATGTCAAAAAATCACAAACGGTCAAGTCTTCCCAAACTGACAACGTCCGCACACCTTTTAAATGCGATATTATGGTAGTTAAAAGGCTCTAAACGGTCATTTGACATGTATATTGGAGAGACAGATGAATAATGGCAACCTACCGCAGCACAAATTAATTACATCATTATCCAAACATTGTCAAAAAATCAACACTTCACTGACCTTTGTGCGGTAAACAAGCGATTAACACGAATCATCAGTAACGGTAGTCTGATAATTAATCCGTTTGTGTGAAACGTGTGAATACACTGAGACTGCAAAACATCTAGGTGCAATCGGCGTGTCCAAAAGATCAAAGGTCGCTTTACTGAGAATGATAAAAGAATGCACCGCTTGAACACACCCGTTTTCTTCCTCTTCTTTTTTGTTTTGATCAACATGGTTTGTCGGTCCCAGATTTGATAAATTAATTCCCAAACAGTGTAAGTCCTGATCAGATGTCGCATACAACGGCGTCTGATCTGGGTATTACATGTATTGATTGCTTATTTTTTTTTTGTTTTTTTGTTGATTGCCGTAACACGCGGGTATAATTCAAGGTAGTTTTCACGGTAAAAATAAGTAATGTACAACTTGCGCTAGACAAGATTGGTCAGTGCTTAAAATTTAGGCAGTCAGGTCAAATCTTGAAACATTGAAAACTGCAAAACTGCCCGTGGCGCAGGTCTTTTTTATTAGACCTAATTAGGTCCATGAAAGTCGTTTTGTTCCGTCTCTCCTGTTTCCCGCGGTCTTCACGCTTACACAAATGGGAATCAGTTTATAAATAGTTTAGGAAAACCCTGCGGAGGTGGAAATAACAACAAAACCGTCTTTTTTTTTTTTTCTTTCTTTTTACATACATGACTGTATTTATTGATGACGCCGGGGATGGACGGGTGGTGCGAATGTGTCCTGTACCTCAGGGCACCGGGGCGTCCAATTGATATTGGCTTACAGTTGGGCAAGGCCTGCTATCCTTGTAGCAGGTAAGGGTAGAAGGGGAATGTTTTTATTTCTTCTGTTTCTTCACTTTCACTCCTGTTCCTCTTTCTTCCCTGTCCTCTCTTTCATCTCTTCTACTATCTCTTCTATCTCTTTTCTCCCTGTTTCTCGGAGACGACACAAAATGACCCACAAGGGTTGATATGTCGTTAAACCCCAACACAATCAGTTATTGATGATGCCAGCTTTGATCATGCTCGTTATACCAGGACTTCTGTCATATAACGGAGTTGAGGTGTATTTTTAAAAGGAGTTATTGGACTGCCAGTTGTCACTAGTTTTCGTTATAGATGATGTATATATACTGAAGAGCATTAAAAACGCATCACATATTTTTTAAAAAATATTCCCCAGAAAAGATTTATGAATACAAAAACAACGTTAGAAATATTGATTTGCTTCACCGACTTTCATTAGTCGCACCGAACCACCCCATAATGTCACCCGTTATGTCCCACGAGCTACCCGTGCACGAAATCAATTTGACCACTTTGTGCACGGACTGTTGATTTTCATTGAATGGTCAATACATGAAGTGGACATCTGATATCGGGGCTTAAAAGTTTTGTGTGATTTTTTGTTCTTACGAATACCGTTTATCATGCCGAGGCTGAATCCCGATTCCAGGGGACAGATTATCGGACTCTTGCAAGCTAACGTCAGTCAGCGTCGGCTTGCTAGGCAGTTCAACGTTAGCCAGTCGACGATTTCTCGTTTAAGTCGAAAGTTTGCAGTTACCGGGAGCACAAAGGACCGTCCTAGACCCGGGGCTCCGCGTGTAACTACTCGACGTCAGGATAATTTCATTAGGCAACGTCATTTACGTGGTCGCTTCACAACCGCCGTTTCAAACGCTGCCGGTATGCGAGGACGTAGAGGGAGGAATATCAGTCGGTTCACAGTAAGCAGAAGACAACAGGCCTCCTAGCAAAACCTATAAAACCTATGATAACCTATAATTTTGTGTCAAACCTATAAAACCTTTATTTTGTTCATAAAACTTATGAAAAGCCTGTATTTTCATGAAAAAACCTATATTTTTCACATTTTGAACCTTCTCGCGACTCAACCCTAACTTTTCTTTAAAATACCCTACTATTTTTACATTTTAGTCCCAAAAAAGTGATGAAAACTGCCAAGAAATTGTAATTTTTTTCCTCGCTCGCTTTGCTCGCTCGGACTTTGTAAAATTCAGATCAACCTTATCAGAATAATTTTGGCCCAAAAATTCATCGAATATTTTTTCTTCAGTTTTAAATCTAATTGTGAGTTTGGAAGAACCTTTCTTTAACCTATATTTTTTATTGAAAAACCTGTAAATAACCTATATTTTGAGGAAGAAGAACCTGTATAAAAACCTATATTTTCAAAGTGGGCCACTAGGAGGCCTGAGACTATGGAATTCGATGTCGCCGACCAGTAAAAGGACAGATTCTGACTCGACGTCATCGTCAGCTGCGTGTTAGATGGGCCACGGACATGCTACGTGTTCGACGTCAAAACTGGAACAGGGTTGTCGTTTCCGATGAATCGCGGTTTACACTCAGCTTTGCTGATGGAAGACTCCGTGTTTATCGCCAGAGGCATGTTCTTGAACGTGACCGATTTGGCGGTGGCAGCGTCATGGTGTGGGGAGCCATTAGTTCCGGTTTCCGTTCGGATCTGATTATCGTGAATGGAACACTCACGGCCCGTCGATACATTGACAAAATTCTTGCCCCTGTCCTTGTTCCTCTTCTTCGACGTCAGGTTGGGAATCAGCAGTTGACGTTCCAGCAAGATAACGCGAGAGCGCACTCGGCTAGGCTTACGCAAGACTTCCTGAGGGCCCAAGGGGTGGATGTTATGGACTGGCCAGCGGTTTCACCAGACATGAACTGCATTGGAACACATGTGGGATGAACTTGGTAGGAGACTACGTAAACGTCTGAACCAGCCAAATAACGTCGCCCAACTCGGCAGGGCTCTTCAGGAGGAGTGGCGTAACATCCCCATGGCAACTGTACGACGTCTAGTCGGATCAATGAGACGACGATTGCAAACTGTCATCCAAAATAAAGGTGGTCACTGTCGTTACTGAAAAGTGTGACATTTCACGTCGATACCCTTGTTTCATCATGTGACGTTACCTTCTCAATCGGCTCCTTGTTTTTTCATTATTTTTTGTTGTGAGACATTGTCCGGATGCTAATCACTGTTTCAGAAAATATTCAATGAAATATATACCTCGATTGAGATGAAGATTGTTTTGATAAATTTAGTGATGCATATATAATATATATATTTTTTTTTTTTTTTTTTTTTTTTTTTGGAAATGGGCTCATTGATGATGTCATCGTCATTGGCTGGACCGATTCAGATTTCAAAATTTCCAGAGCCCTGATATGCACCAAACTGCATTGCGTTACTGTATCCATTGTTTTGCAGTTATTACATTGGTTATGCTTTGTTGTGTCTGACAATTATCCTCAACACTGAAGTATATTGTAATGAGAGATCAGGCATCAAGCTGGCTCAGAAATTTAGGGAGAAGTGACTTCTCCCTCCAGACAAAACAGGGAGAAGTTTTATAGGATGAGGGAGAAGTCAAGACTCGGTTCACCTATCGCCTTACTGAAAGCTCGACAATTTAGGACTCTCGACTCACTTTACTGCATTGTCTTGGGAATTTTTACCATATTGTTTTGGGAATTAACAACGAAGGAAACAAATTTTACTGTAGACCTGTTCATTCTTACTTCTAAACCAATTAAATGATGCAAAGTAATACAGACATGAGTAGGGCAAATACATTATATCTGGACACATTTCATTCATATCTTTTTGGAAATTGACAATTCTTTTGAGTAGATACAGTCAAAACATCAAGGTCTGTGGCTTGGTAAGTAAGCTATAAACATAATGATAATAATAAATTTGTTAAACTAAAGTGTCTGCCAACTTCTAAACTTAGTTTTTTGCACTTTTAATGCTGTTTCTTGCCAATTTTCAGCACGTAAATGGTTCATTTATGAAAAACGGACACCCACGAAAACTAATGACATTGATGAAAACGATCTTTTGGTCACTTAATAGGCGAAGAGTTTTCCTCCTAAACTTGTTAAATCACATCAGACTTTCATTCAGTGGCATTTCTGATACATCTAACAACATTTTTCAACAGATTTTTACCTTTGCATGTTTGCTCATTTTTCACTGGATTTTTCCAAACAAAAAGTTCGTTTTGCACAAGTACTAGCTTTTTCAAAAGTTGCAAAAACGGAGGGCGAAGTTTTTGTCGCCCTCTGGGCTTCCCAGGGTGACTTCGAGCCCTCTAGGGCGACTATTTCGTCCCAGTCGCCCTGTAGCTTGATCCCTGGAGATTATTGTTCAAGTCTATTTATCTGTCTATTTAAAGATAACACTGCCGGCCTCCGTGGCTCAGTTGGATGCACATCAGGCTGGTGATCAGAAGGTTGTGGGTTTGACCCCAGCACTTTCGGCAACATTCTTTCGTGGAGATTGATTATGAAACACTTTCTACTGTCATTCCCTTCCGCTGATTCAAGGGCAGTTGTCAGTTTCTGGCAAAAGAATATGCACAATACTGGTTAACCGCTTAGAGGATTAAGCCTGCCCAGTAAGGCATGCTCGACATGACCTCATTGGGTTGACTGGGCCGTAAAACCTCAACACAAACAATATAACATGTCAATGCATTAATGGCAGTAGTTTAAAGAGAAGGGCCCATAAACAAGTACTTGTTGTTTGGAAGAAAGGCCTTCAGTAGCTTAGCATTTTGCAACAAGTTTCATGAAAATCGACCAATCTATAAGAAAGTTATAAAGAATAAAAAAAATGGTATTGTAAGTCCAGAACCAGGTTGAGTTTATGACATCATAAACTCACGATCAAAAATATCAAATAAATGCCATTCTGATACAAGATAATTTCTGTGAATGGCCAATTTATATCCCTTTTATTGCATATAATGAAAATTTATTGTTTTTAAAAGAAAACAACTTATCCTTATGCTTCAAATTAGCGATTTCTTATTTTGTCATGTGACATGGCTGACAAAATGGCAGCCTCCATAGAAAGCCAGGGTTCTTGGGGACACAAAATCCTGCATCCCAGGAAGCAGAAATCAGGGTCCGGACGCCTAAAAATTCCTGTAGCCAAGTCCGCCAGACACATTTTTTTCCCGTGGGACTACTACTAATTATGATCAGATTATATTTGACTGAAGTCCGCCTTGTGTTGTCTGTACCATCGATAGCATCTTAAAAGAACAGTAGTATCCGCTGTGTTCACACCTGTGACAGTACCATTATTTGCTAAGCAAACTGTACTTAAAAACAGGTGTTGGCAGTTCACACCAGCAGTTGAGCAATTAAAGCATGTGACTGACATCGGTATGCGACCCGTCCCTCACTGTGTATTGCCTGCTCCGACCGATTGAATCATCTAAAATGCACACACAGGTGTCATGCTTTCATCCATTTAGGCTGGTGTGTTTTGTTGTTTTTTTATTATTATTAATTGATCCTTTTTTTTTTTCCATTTCAAAATTTTCGGACGCTGAATTTTCATCACTAACATAAAAAACATCAGCTTACTGTTTTCTGTTAAAAGCCCACATGTGTAGCGTATCCCTTTGCGAGATATCAGTCTGCGCATCAAAACTGTTAATCCTGCTTGTCACTAAAAATAAAATAGTTTCCAGGTCCAATCAAATCTAACCCATAAACCCTGTGAGGTTTAATGGGACTTCTCAGATGCACCCCAGACGACGGTATACCACTTGGGCCTGTTCTAGTATATTAAAGTTACATTTTTCATTGCTCCCACATGAGGAAAGCACATGCTCGTAAGAGTAATGTCATATGACAGCGAGAGGGGAAACAGTTTTGGGAGAAAAACAAAGTATTACCATGTTGCCTTGTAGAGCATTTTCTTGTCAGAATTGCATATGAATCAGACACACATTAAAAATAACCTATGCAGGGGTCATCCTAGAGCTTTCAGAGAGGGAGAAGTTTTGGTCAGAATTTTGGATTTCCCTATATATTCTATACATTTTCACTTCTCCCTCAGCTCAAGATAGGGAGAAGTCAGCAAGCTTAGGGAGACTTTTTCTCCCAAATCGCCCTCTAGGATGACCCCTGCGTATGGGTGCATTATAAAGCTATTTTTAGGCACTATTTTTAAAGAAGAAACATGTCGTATTTGATGTTTTTCCCAAGGCCCTCCCACTCACAGCCCGAGTTTCGGCAGTGATCCTTTTTCAGCTTCTCGTTGATAATATTGAAAGATGACAAAATAGATTGAATATTTTTTAGTAATGTCACTTTGTTGGAGACCTTGAAAAGGCATAAATATTAAAAATTGTTTATCATTGTATTTACTGTATGCCAGTTTATAACATTTTTATATTATTTTTAAATGCATCATTCGTTTGACGTCCGTCCATCCCGCATTCATCCGTCGGCATGGTAATTAAGCAGATAAGTTCACTAATGCTAAATAAATACATTCTTTTCTGTTTGTTATGTCACATTATGTGCTATTTATTATCATAATGTACTATGATCTGTCTGGGGTGGCTTGTCTTCAAAATGGGGTGAGTTGTCCGGTGAATTTGGGGTGAGTTGTCTTGGGGCAAGTTTAATGTGGTGCGAGTTGTCCTGCACCCAATTTCAGTGCTTGCTCTAACTGTCAAAATCAGGAAGTCCCAGGACTCCCTAGCTCCAGTATCTGGAAGGCCTGGTGATCAAATTTTTTCACTCACTTTCAGAAATTCAACCTCAATATTCTTAAACTGGTTTTATGGAGTAAAACCGCCATTCTTAAGCTAAATAACACATAAATTCATTCTTAAGTTTTGTTATAAATGACTAAATATCTTTAATAGTTGGGAGTCCCAGACTTCCTGACATTGATTTTCTGAAGTCCCAGGGCAATTTTTGGAAGTCTCTGACTCCCAGATTTACCTTAATGCAAGCACTGCAATTTCTAAACCTGCTCCTCGTGGTAACTCTCTGAAATAAACAAAACTATTCTTCAGCAATCAAATGCGGGCCCCCGTAGCCTAGTGGATAAGAGAGTTGACTCTTAATCCATTAGGTTTCTCACCGCTGTGGTTCGAGCCTCGCTCGGGTCATATGTGGGAAAGCCAAGTTCTGCTTACGGATGGTCAGGTGGTTTTTCTCCGGGTTCTCCGGTTTTCGCCCACCTTCGATGAACGATCGGCTCTATATAAGTGAAATATTCTTGAAAGGGCCGTAAAACCCAAATCAAAAAAAAAAAAAAAAAAAATCAGCAATCAAACAATTTGAGTCTACAATGGAGAAAGAACAGGCTCATAAAATATTAAGGAAGAAATTTCAAAACAAACAAACAGATGAAATATTGTCCAGACCTAGAAAATGTGCATGATTCAATAGGGCTATCATGTGTAAACGTGTACCCGGAAGCATGTAGACTAGTGTTTGTGTAGAGAAAGGTTACGAAAATGACAGTTGGTTTACACGAAGCACATGATTGACACATGATCAGTAATGACATCATCAATAAAATCTTACCTCATTCATTCGTCACTTCCTTTTTTCTTTCTCTCTCATAATAGCTGCCTCTAATAAAAACCTGAGATCGCCAGTTTGGCAATATTTTTCTGTTGTCTCCACCCCCGATTGCAAGAAGAAGGCCAAATATAACGTGTAAAGTTGAAGTGTCATACTCGGGAGGCAGCACCGGGACTATGTCCAATCATTTGAAACATGTACATAAGTCTGTAAAGACTGAAGTCAATGATGGAAAACCCAAAATTGTGCAAAAGCCGAACACAAACACTACATGTTTTGACGCATCCATAGTCCACAATGGTTATGTTTGAGATTACCCCTCAAATTTTGCAGCAATCAGAAAGCAGCTTTGTCAATACACAAATTTAGCGGTGTGCTCAAAAGTAATTGTCAGTTAGTACACACATTGTGACACACATAAATGGATATTAGTTCTGTAAAAACGGAGTGCCTTAGAATAGAATATAGTTGTACAGCCTTGGATAAAAAGATTTTGGAAACCACAACAGAAATATTCCTATCTGAGATGGAAATACAGCCTTACAGCTGAAGATTGTGTGTTTATTTCATAATTTTTGTCCTTGTAAACTGGTACGTAAAAGATTCCTGGTTAAACAAAATTGTCTCGTTTGTGAAATTTCATGTACACGTGTAGAGATTTCTGTACACATGACAGGCCTATGATTCAAGTATGTTTCAAACTTTTTCCACACAATGACGTTGTGGACTTTGATCCAGAATATAATGCAATGTCAGGTGTTGAACTTTTTTGCTTGTATAGAATGCCAGGCGATGGTTTTATGTTTGAATGTTCTGGGTGCAAAAAGTGGTTCCATCCACAACACCAGAATGTAACAGATGAATCGTCTTAATGGGTGGTTAAATGCTTGAGTTGTAAAGCTAAACCAAAGAAACCCAGATGCAGATAGATTATACCAAGATTTGTTTTCATTCAGGTCCATAATAAATTAAGTCAACCCTATTTTACTTCTTATTTCACTTATTTCCAGTAAGTTTGTTTGATTTGGACTTGAGGTCGCTTTCAACAATCTTTCAGTCATATCGCGACAGTGTCTGGATGTGGCAGGGAGCTCAATGCTCACTTTTAGAGTGCTGCCTCACTGAAATATCATGCCCCAGACACTTTTACACGATATTCCACCCAGTCACATTATACTGACACTGAGCTGACCAGTTCTAGCTAGAAAGAGCAGCTAGTAACATTTTTAAAGTCTTTGGTATGACCCGGCCGGGAATCGAACCTGCAACCTCTTGGTCACAAAGCAGACATTTCCAGTCAGAGAATCTGGTCAAATATTATGTATGTCCTGTGTTTTTTCTATTAGGAACCTGAGACATACAGGTTAACATGATGTGACAGGCGTATCCCATTCTTTTAACGAGAAAACACAGGACAGACTTAACAGGACAGGACAGATATATCCCATTCTTTTAACGAGAAAACTGGTTATTTACCTTGTAAGGAACGAGATGGTAAGCGTTCCATTTTTCTAACAGGATTTCACGGGATTGGGCATATACTGTTCTGTCCCCAGTTTAGAAAACCTGGGACCGGACCGTATTAGTCCAGTTGTTCTAATGGAAAAATCCAGGACACTGGTTAGTAAAAATACTGGACAGGATGGCTTGATGAAAAAAGATAGTTTGATAATAATAAACACTACGGGATTGGATATTATTTGTCGCTGATTTTTAATGGAAAAAAAAACAACACAAGACACAACAACGTTTTATTTGTTCCACCCATTGTCCCGGGTTTTAGTATAGAGCCTTTTTTTTTTAATTGTCTCCCAAGTGGGGTGTGTGATGGTGGTGTGGGTTGATGCTGTCTCTGTTTTTTATTGATTACTTACTGTTTCTATTGGCTGGGTTCTGGTTTACCTGCCGCTTCACTATTGTAGCATTTGAACCAGCCCTTTCACTATTGTGATTTTTAAAGAACCAGTCATTGCTACTTTTACGGTATTTTTAACGTAACTTTAGTAACAAAATGATGTTCGTCATCGCCAATGTTTTTTTTTTTTTTTTTTTTCAAAGCTGATAGTTCTTAAAGACTCATTTTGGTTCAAATACCCCTTGATCCGAAAGGATGCTCTGCCCTGAACTTAAGCCACATGGACTAGTTGTAGATCTTTTGTCTGCATATGCACTGCACACATTTTCACATACATGTAGCTTACATTGACATTGGTTCCCTTACAGAGACTTCCAACATTTTATGGGGACACATTTCCAAAAAAAAAGAAAATTGGAAAATGGCTATTTTTGAGCATGATGGAAAACCTGGTTTGTTCAGGTCTGCTGGGCTGAATATTTGTAATTTTAAGGTACCCACATGTGAATAAAAATATACACTTCCAGTTATCCTCTTGTCTGGAATTGTGGTAGATTTGAATTTGTTTCAATTTGTGTTTCAGGAGTTACAAGACCTTGGTAGAGATCCCCCAGCACAGTGCTCAGCAGGACCAGTAGGAGATGATTGTATGTATTGGCTTTTAACAGAATGTCTGACTTACTAAGGTGGAATATTTGGAGATAATTCTAGTATAATTTTTTTTATCCATCAAGTATCTTATGTCACCGGGGCGTCCAACTGATATTGGCTTACAGATGGACAAGGCCTGCTATCCTTGTAGCAGGTAAAGGTAGAGGGGGAATGTTTTTATTTCTTCTGTTTCTTCACTATCATTCCTGTTCCTCTTTCTTTCCTGTTCCTCTCTTTCATCTCCTCTACTACCTCTACTATCTCTTCTATCTCTTTTCTCCCTTTCTCTGGGAGACGACACAAAATGACCCACAAGGGTTGAAGTGTTGTTAAACCCCAACACAATCAAAAAAAACCATCAAAAAAACCCCCACAAAAACATGGTTGTCCATTAGAAATATCTTGGTGAGGCAGTTTTATTGGTTGATTTTTAAGAATCCTGAGGAAAATTACCCGAGAATCGTCCTCAAAATTTATTCCTCTTTAACGTGTCATATGTGGTATAGATAAAAAGCACTGAAAAAATATGGCAAATAATGTAGTGACAAAATACAAAATAAGTGAAATGCAAACAGTGTAAGTGAAATTCAAACAGTGTGGACCCAGATGAGACAACTTGATGGGCTGTCCTGTCTGGTGCTACTCTGTTTATAAAGCTCTTTTGGTGTACTCATTAGTTCTTTGGTGAGATGCTTCTAATGAGTACTTACAGCAACCTTGTTCATTAATAAATTTATATAAAAAAGTTTTCTGGATACCACTTTTATCTGGAGGTATGAGTTGTTATGTCAAAAAGTGTAATAGTGGTTACTTTTGATACAGCAACAATAATCCGTGCTTGCGCTGTCAAAATCAGGAAGTCCCAGGACTTCCTAGCTCCAATATCTGGAAGTCCTGGTGATCAAATTTTTTCACTCACTTTCAGAAATTCAACCTCAATATTCTTAAAACTATTTATGGAGTAAAACTGTCATTCTTAAGCTAAATAACACATAAATTCATTCTAACTTTTTGTTACAAATAACTAAATATCTTTAAAAGTTGGGAGTCCCAGACTTCCTGACATTGATTTTTGGAAGTCCCAGGTCAATTTTTGGGAGTCTCTGACTCCCAGACTTCCCTTAGTGCAAGCACTGAATAATATGAACATTACTAACCATATTTTTATACCTGAATATAAATGATTACATTTTCTGTAAAATTAACTAGAAAAAAAAAGGGTATTCAGAAAATACTATCAGTGAGATAACTGAGATTTGAATCTAGTAAGTCTGTGCTCATTGTGAAATAAAGGCCGCATTCTATCTGACATGAAAATACACATAAAGCATGAATGTAGCACACACTTTTTAGGTCATAACCTCTTTAACATGATCTCCTGATTTGTAACTTGGCTCCCTGGCTTTGTTAGCAAATCACCTGTCCATTGCATGATTCAGATCATAATTTACACAAACTACATGCTTTATTTACATTTCAAAATACTTCTTTTCCATGTGCTTTGTATTGACCAAGTGTCATCCTAGAAGGTGATTTGGGAGAAAAAATCTCCCCAAGCTGGCTGACTTCTCCCTATCTTGAGCTGAGGGAGAAATGAAAATGTATAGACTGTATAGGGAAATCCAAAATTTGGACCAAAACTTATCCCTGAAATCCTGAAAATGTCGCAAAACCTCCCTCTCTGAAAGCTCTAGGATGACCCTTGATTGACATACTTATAAACTATTCTAAGTAATAGAAGAATTTTCTCTTCATGTCTGCTGTATCCAGATTTATATTTGACTTATTTCTCCAAAAACTCTATTATGGGTTTGGTAAATGTTTTAAAATTTCAGATACTTTATTCCATTCCTTTTTTTTTTGCATAAACTTTGCTTTTTATTCATTTTTTTCTTGAAGGTTGCTGACTGAGCTAGTTTTGATATGACAAAAATCACAGAAACCCCACTTTTGCTTCAACTGAGTTTTCCAGACTGTTGTTTCAATATTTATAATGTTCATAAAATTAAATAGAATAACTTCAATGAGTTTTTTGATACACTAAGTTTCACAAAAATAATTTAAGCTCTCAGTGAGGTTTTGAAGAATCTGCTCACTCATTGTGAAAGAAATATACTTTCTTGTCATAAAAACTCATAAAAATACATGTACACATATTCTTGAAAACTTTTGAAGTACAGTAACTAGAGTATAATCACTTATTAATAAAATGATTACACCTCTTGACCTAACTTGGCCAGAGAGCCTAGTTACAAAGTAAATTTTTAGGCATTATTTTCTCCTATAAATCTGTATTGCACAGTCCTGAGGAGCATTTGATAACAAACTAGGGGCTGTTTAATTTCGTTTGGAAATTGTATTTTTAGACAATAAAAAATAAGGTTATATCAGTATATGCTCCGTCAGCCACCTTTATAATACTTAGTGGAATGGCTAACAGTGTAGATCCTGATCAGACTGCTCCTCCAGGAGCAGTCTGATCTAGGTCTTCACTATAAGCATATCATATGCCATTTTCTCAGAAACTTTATTGATAAAATTTTAGGACATTTACCATAAAATTTCACGAGAAATGCTTCAGTGAGGAGTAACAGTAACAATTGTTTTCCTTGAGAAATATCCATTCTTTTTTGGTTTAAAAAGTGCTTTATCTGTAAGAATGAGAAGCACATGAATTTCATTTGAAAATATATTTTCAGACAATAAAAATAAGGTTACATTGTATGTCAAATGCAGCTCAGATATCTACTTTTAAGGGGATTAGATTCACTTGGAATCTTTTCTGCCAATTTTTACAAAGGAGTCAACTTTTGTTGCTTTCTGATTGCTTTAATATATATTTTACACTAGGTACTTTCTGAAAAGAGGTCTACCCCTTTTGTGGTAGGCTCCTTTTCGGAAGTGGGGGCAGAAACAGTTTAAATGGGAATTGTCTTCCTGAAAACGTATCTGTTCCCTGTAAATCCTTAAATGCATTTTAATAAATCTCTCTTTTTTTATTCCCACAGTATTTCACTGGCAAGCCACAATAATGGGTCCAGTAAGTATCCATTCTTATTGTATAAATAATATACTTATAATGAACATATTTACACAGATTATTTGGGCCGGCCTTGGTGGCTCAGTTGGATTTGCCGTCCGACTGGAGACCAGGAGGTCGCGGATTCAACCCCCGCTGAGGTCTGCAACATTCTTTCGTGGAGATTGATCATGAAATATTTTCTACGGTCATTCTCTCCCTTCCGCTGATTCAAGAAGGGCAGTTGTCAGTTTCTGGCGAAAGAATGTGCACAATACTGGTTAACCGCTTAGAGGACTAAGCCTGCCCAGTAAACGTGTGGTTAGGTAAACTGACCGCGCTCAGCATGACCCCATTGGGTTGACTGGGCTGTAAAACCTCAACACAAACAAACACACAGAATATTTGGGCATCATAATGCATTACCATCATGGTCCTGAAACCTGAACAAGTACATTTTATTACCTGTTGATGTGTCTAAAAACAGCCTGAATGAGATGCAAATGATGTAGACCCAGATCAGATGTCACATTGTGCTGTGTCTGATCTGGATCAACACTGCTCTGGCACGTACTGAGATAAATAGGGTATTGAAACTAAATCTATTTAAATATTTTTCCTATTTCTCCATGAAAAGGGCTGTGGGTACTTTTTGCATTGTGTCTCCAAGGATTTAGTATCCATAGTGTCATGGAGATATATATATATAAAAAAAAAAAAATATCAAGTTTTTGGTAAAATTAAAAAATCTTATTCAAATTGATATAAATAATTTCAAACAACATTTTCAAATTTTTTCTTATTTTTCCCAGAAATCAGGTTTTTGCATTTCAAGGCCCTTTTTTTTTTTTTTTTTTTCAGAGGAAGAGAGTGGTGAAGTAGGTTTACAGACTGGCTCAATATCACCTTAACAGTGTTGACTGGGCTGTAAAACTCCATCTCAAACAATTTGAAACAAACATACAAACAAATGTACATGTTGGTTATGTATGGCTGTAGAATGCATTCGGACATTTAAAACAAAGGACAATGCTCTTCACTTGGGTTTCTAACTTTCTATATGGTTTTAAGATGTTTTAATTTTAGGCTTATCTAAGCTACATAAACTGTTTCAAGTGTCATGTGACCAAGTGACAGAAGGCAAAAACTGCATTTAGTTTAGTTAGAAATTTCATTATATTGAAAACAATGTCAAGATTTTAAATAGCATGTTTACTGTCATTTATTGAAAGAACACAGGCACCATTTTATAATTACAAGAAGCTATGTGTATGCTATTTCAGTGACTGGGTGACACCAACTATTTTGGCACATGAAATACGGTAAATGTCCTAAAAATTCGAACACTAAAGCGTCTGACAAAATGACATATACAAACAGTGTAGACCCTGTTTGCCATTCCACTAAATATTTAAAGAAACTGCTGCTTAAAAAACAAAATTTAAGCCAGAAGAGTATGGAATAAAGTGTTCGAAATTTTAGGGAATTTACTGTAGGCTGACTGCTAGTGCCTGATCAGTAACTTGACAGGGCTGAGTTTGTTACTGGTCCATGTCAGGTAAATGTCACACAAAATAATAGGCAATATCTTTGATATTGTGGACTGGGATATTAAATTTTGAGGACTACAATACTGAATGGAAGTACGCACAGTGTATCAGTTATGTCACATTTTGCCTTTGAAAAACCGAATAAACTGCTTTGCATACAAATTGATACATCATACTATCAACGGTAAGGGACTACAGAAGTGTAGCAGATGTGATCTGCAGACCTATATATTAAAAAAGTGCATGATATCAGAGGACTTGCTAAGAAGGAGTATTTGGTGAGCCAGTGTGCTTCAGATGAGTGCCCGCAGCATGTTTTTGTGGAGAAATAAGAAAACGGTTTCAATTAAAAATGAAAATTATACCAGTATTATCAAACACTCCTCCTTAACAAGTCCTATGTATGTGTAACATTATGTTTTATGTTAGGTCTGTGATTTAGTAATATATTTTGTATTAAAATAAAACTGATTCTTTTGTATCTCTTTGCAGCCAGATAGTCCATACCAAGGGGGAGTTTTTTTCTTAACTATTCATTTTCCAACAGATTATCCTTTTAAACCACCAAAGGTATGTCACTTTTCATGTTTATTAGCTCACCTAAGCACGAAGTGCTCATTGTGAGCTATTGTGGTCAGTCAATGTCCGTCGTCCGTCGTGGGGGTGGTCGGGTGGTGCGAAGGTGCTGTGTATCTTACATCACTGGGGCATCCTACTGATATTGGCTTACAGTTGGGCAAGGCCTGCTGTCCTTGTAGTGGGTAAGGGTAGAGGGGGAATGTTTTTATTTCTTCTGTTTCTTCACTTTCTTTCCTGTTCCTCTTTCTTCCCTGTCCCTCTCTTTCATCTCCTCTACTCTCTCTTCTATCTCTTTTCTCCCTTTCTCTGGGAGACGACACAAAATGACCCTCAAGGTTTGACTTGTCGTTAAACCCCAACACAATCAATCAAAACCGTCGTCCGTCGTGCGGCATCAGCAATTGCTTTAAAAGCCTTCTCCTCCTACACCCCTGAGCCAGTTGACTCGATACTTGGTAGGAAGCATCAAGGTAACCTGTAGACCAAAAATAGCTAAAATCGTGCCTATCGGAAATCCAAGATGGCCACCATCTTGAAAATCTATTTTTAGCTTCTTCTCCTGAACTGAAAGGCTAATTGATTCCAAACTTGCAAGGAAGCATAAGGGTGACTTGTAGATCAAAAATAGCTTAAATTATGCCGATTGGAAATCCAAGATGGCCGCCATCTTGAAAATCTGTTTTTCGCTTCTTCTCTTGAACCGAAAGGCCAATTGACTTCAAACTTGCTAGGAAGCATTGGGGTGACTTGTAGATCAAAAATAGCTAAAAGCGTGCCGATTGGAAATCCAAGATGGCCGCCTTGGCAGCCGTCTTGAAAATCTATTTTTTTGCTTGTTTTCCTGAACCGAAAGGCCAATGGACTCCAAACTTGCTAGGAAGCATCGGAGTGACTTGTAGATCAAAAATAGCTAAAATCATGCCGATGGGAAATCCAAGATGGCCGCCATGGCAGCCATCTTGAAAATCTATTTTTCGCTTCTCCTGAATCCAAAAGCCAATTGACTACAAACATGGTAGGAAGCATTGGGTGACTTGTAGATAAAAAATAGCTAAAATCGTTCCGATCGGAAATCCATAATGGCTGCCATGGCAGCCATCTTTAAAGTCTATTTTTTGCTTCTTCTCCTGAACCGGAAGGCCAATTGACTCCAAACTTGCTAGGAAATTATAGGTGTGACATGTAGATAAAAAAGTAGCTAAAATTGTGCCGATCATAAATCCAAGATGGTGGCCTTCTTGAAAATCTATTTTTCGCTTGTTCTCCTAACCCCAAATGCTAATTGACTCTGAACTTGGTAGGAAGCATCGTGGTGACTTGTAGATCAAAAGTAGCTAAAATCGTTCCAATCGGAAATCCAAGATGGCCGCCATGTTTGCCATCTTGAAAATCTACTTTTCTCTTCTTCTCAAGAGCCGAAAGGCCTATTGACTCCAAATTTGGTAGGACCCATCAGGGTAACTTGTAGATCAAAAGTAGCTAAAATCATGCTGATTGGAAATCCAAGATGGCCACCATGGCAGCCATCTTGAAAATCTGTTTTTCACTTCTCCTGAACCAAAAGGCTTATTGACTTTAAACTAGGTAGGAAGCATCAGGGTGACCTGTAGATCAAAAATAGCTAAAATCATCCCTATCTTAAATCCAAGATGGCCACCATGACAGCCATCTTGAAAATCTATTTTTTAGCTTCTTCTCCTGAACTGAAAGGCCATTTGATTTGAAACTTGGTAGGAAGCATTTGGGTGACTTGTAGATCTAAAATAGCTTAAATTGTTTGGATCGGAAATCCAAGATGGCCATCATGGCGGCCATCTTGAAACTCTTTTTTTAGCTTATTTTTCTGAACCAAAGGGCCAGTTGATTTGAAAATTGGTAGGAAGGATTGGGATGACTTGTAGATATAAAAATAGCTAAACTCATTTCAGTCGGAAATCCAAGATAGTGGCCATCTTGAAAATCTATTTTTCCCTTCTTCTCCTGAACTGAAACGCCACTTGACTCGAAACTTGATAGGAAGCATCGGGGTGACTTGTAGATGAAAAATAGCTCAAATCATTGCGATAGGGAAATTGCGGCTATGGTTGCGAAATTGAAATTCTTGTTTTGAACTTTCTCTCCTGAAACTACTCAAAGTTCATTGAAAGTATCGAGGTGACTTGTAGATCAACAGTAGCTAAAATCATTCTGATTGGAAATCCAAGATGGCTGCCATCTTGTTTATGTTTATTATATTTCCCTGCCACTGTGCTGTTTACATGTATAAAATCATGATTCTTCAGAATTGTAGCCAATTGCCTACAAATTTCACATTAATCCTGCTGTTGAAATGTGATTGAGCGTTTGTTCAAATGATCATGCTCCATTGACTGTCTTGCCATATATAATATTCTTCTTCAAAATTAAGAACTGCTTAAAGGTTGATCTTTTCATTAGCTGCGATGACAGGACTGGAAAAATGTTGCATAACATCTGCATATCTGCAGTGGCTATGTCACTCAGGTGAGTGGCCCGTGGGCCTATTGTATTTTTCTTTATTAAGCCTTCTTCCATTCTTAGATTTCAGTTCCAACAGTGTTTCACTGGTTTTTGGTTACTGACAAACTAGTTCTTCCCTGAGAGCAGATTAAAAAAGATGCATGTTTTTTGTTTGTTTGTTTTTTTTGTCCCCCGCCTTTTCGAAGAAAAGCGGTGGGACACTGTTTTTGGTTTTCCGTGAGGCGTGGTGCGTGGTTCCGAAGTTTTAGTAGGTACTTTGTCCCCTTAACTCCTCCCACAGTTTTTGTCCGATCCTTTTGAAACTTTACAGGGGTTTTAAGGATGGTCTGAAGATATGCATGTGGTTTTTTCAGAATCCTGAAATTATTTTTTATCACTTTTTACACATTTTGAACTTAGACATTTTTTTGAGTTCTAATATTACAGAAGTCTATAGGGAGTAGGTACCTTGTCCCCTTAACTCCTCCCACAGTTTTTGGCCAATCCTTTTGAAACTTTACATGGGCTTTCAAGATGGCATGAAGATATGCATGTGGTTTTTTCAGGATCCTGAAATAATTTTTATCACTTTTTCCGCATTTTTAACTTAGACATTTTTTTTAGTTCTAATACTACAGAAGTGTATAGGGAGCAGGTACCTTGTCCCCTTAACTCCTCCCACAGTTTTTGTCCGATCCTTTTGAAACTTTACAGGTGCTTTAAGGATGGTCTGAAGAAATGCATGTGGTTTTTTCAGAAGCCTGAAAATATTTTTTATCACTTTTTACACGTTTTGAACTTAGACATTTTTTGAGTTCTAATATTACAGAAGTCTATAGGGAGTAGGTACCTTGTCCCTTTAACTCCTCCCACAGTTTTTGGCCGATTCTTTTGAAACTTTACATGGGCTTTAAGGATGGCCTGAAGATATGCATGTGGTTTTTCAGAATCCTGAAATAATTTTTTATCACTTTTTTCACATTTTTAACTTAAGACATTTTTTGAGTTCTAATACTACAATGGTGTATAGGGAGCAGGTACCTTGTCCCCTTATCCCCTTAACTCCTCCCACAGTTTTTGGCTGATCCTTTTGAAACTTTACAGGTGCTTTAAGGATGGTCTGAAGATATGCATGTGTTTTTTTTCAGAATCCAAAATTATTTTTTATCACTTTTTACACGTTTTGAACTTAGACATTTTTTAAGTTCTAATATTACAGAAGTCTATAGGGAGTAGGTACCTTGTCCCCTTAACTCCTCCCACAGTTTTTGGCCGATCCTTTTGAAACTTTACGTTTGCTTTTAGGATGGCCTGAAAATATGCAGGTGGATTTTTCAGAATCCTGAAGTAATTTTTTATCACTTTTTCCGCATTTTTAACTTAGATATTTTTTGAGTTCTAATATTACAGAAGTGTATAGGGTGCAGGTACCTTGTCCCCTTAACTCCTCCCACAGTTTTTGTCCGATCCTTTTGAAACTTTACAAGGGCTTTTAGGATGGCCTGAAGATATGCATGTGGTTTTTTCAGAATCCTGAAATAATTTTTTATCACTTTATCCGCATTTTTAACTTAGACATTTTTTGAGTTCTAATACTGCATAGGGAGTAGGTACCTTGACTCCTACCACAGTTTTAAGCCGATCCTTTTGAAACTTTACAGGTGCTTTAAGGATGGTCTGAAGATATGCATGCGTTTTTTTCAGAATCTTGAAATAACCTTTTTTCACTGGTTTCCTGCTTCAATACTTATGTAATTGATACAGGACCAATGGTCCTCTGGTTAACTTTACCATTTTTAACACCTCAAATAAAAATAAAGCGGGGGACATAACTTCCCCATGGAATTTGCTTGTTTTCTCTGTCTTTTTTTTGAGTAATTTTCTGTAAGACAGTTTTACAATCATAGCTCCAGATAAGGTCCCTTTTTCATTGAAAAACCACTGACATTTTATGTTTTCACGAAAACATGTTATGGGTACTCACTAGAAGCGCCTTGGTGAGGTGCCTTTGATGAGTATCTACATGTTTTCTTGGAGAAATACTAAAAATATTATGTGAATTTCCCCTCTTATCTGGAGCATTCTTGTGGGCACATATTAGAAGCTCCTCACTGAGGCTTCCTCTTAATGGGTTCCTACAAATATTCTTCTTATGAGTGCCTACCACATGATACAGTCAAACTTTTATTACTTGATCATCTTTACCAGCTTTCTATTGGGAAAGAATGTGAGGACTGGTTAGAAGGCATTAAAGAAGAATAATATGTTGCTGATGGACTGATATTCAGACTAAATCAAATCATCATACCAAAACAAAGCAAATGCTGAGGCAAAAAGTACTGGTTCCCAGAAATGAACAAGATGGTCAAACAATTAGTAGAACAATGCTATGAATGTCAGGTCGCAACGAAAGATCACAGACAAAAGCCATTGAAGATGATGGAAATCCATTAAAACCTTGGCAAGTAGTTTCCGTTGACAGAGGACCGTACTATAATGGACATTACAACTTGGTGATAATTGACAAATGGACAAGATGTCCCAAAGTCAAGATGGTATACTCTACAGCCATGAAGTCTACAAAAGAAAAGATAAGAAAATGTTTGTTGCATATAGGACACCTGAACAACTGGAAAGCGACAACAGACCACCCTTCAGTGAGAAAGAATAAAGAATTTGTGGATTTTGCATTGGAAGAAGGATTCAAGCACCATGGTATCACGCCATTACATCCTCGGGCCAATGTTGAAGCAGAGAACTTTATGAAGTTACTAAACAAAAAGGAACAAAGAACTGAATTAGAAAACAAGTTTGCAAAAATAGCGATTCAACAGTTTTTGTGGCACCTGCTTGTAGCAGGGTGCGATATAGGCATCAGCTTTTCCGTCCATCCTTCTGTCAAACATTTACCATCAAACCTTGCATGAAACATCTCCCTGACCTGACTTTGCGACACAGGCGTCCGCTTTTCCGTTCGTCCGCCCGTCTGTAAACATTTATGTCGAAGTTCGACATTTATGTCAAGGTTAGTATTCTAATCAACTACAAGACTAAACAACCATCAAACCTTGCATGAAACATCTCCCTGACCTCCTGACTTTGGGACATAGGTGCCTGCTTTTCCGTCCGTCCATCCGTCTGTTAACAGTTCTTTTATGTCGAAGTTCGACATTTATGTCAAAGTTAGTATTCTAATCAACTACAAGACTAAACAACAATCAAACCTTGCATGAAACATCTTTCTGACCTCCTGACTTTGTGACATAGGCGTCCGCTTTTCCGTTCGTCTATCTGTTTGACCGTCCGTCTGTCAACATTTATGTCGAAGTTCGACATTTATGTCAAAAATAGTACACTGCAGCGCCGTTATAACGCGGTCGCTTATAACGCGGAAACCGTTATAATGCGGTTGGGCCTTGGCTCCCGTTTTTTTTCCCCACCAGTTTGAAAGTGTTGCCCTTTTTCCGCAGAACGCGGCAGTCTAAAAATCGCCAGCCGTGACCATATACTCGCTGATTTACTCATTCTTTTTTACCAAACTTTTCATCAGTTTTTGTCTTTAGGCTATTTCAGATCACGTCCGGGCACCATTTAAAAGCCATACTACGGTAACTGGCACAGCCCTCAACGATAATTTTCATGTATTATAAGTGAAATAAAAGAAATAATAAGAGTAACTTACGCAACACAAATTACATAATTATCCTAACACAGTCATAAATCAACACTTCATTGTCCTCTTTGCTGTAATAGTAGTCTGATAATTAATCCGTTTGTGTGACGTGTGAATGCACTGCCACAGTCCATAGCTCCAGATTAGGTGTCTTTTTTTTTCTTTTTATTATTAAAGAAGACTGTTATTTTTCCTTATTTCTCCATGAAATTGTAGGTTTTGGGTACTCTCTGGAAGGGCCACAGCGAGGCGCTTCCAATGAGTATCCACAACCTACGTTTACGTGGAGAATAAGAAATTTAATATGTGGAGACCCCTCTAGTCTGGAGTTGTGGATAGACCCTCTTATCTGGAGCTATTACAGTGGGCATGTCCAAATAGATCAAAGAAACGGCATGTCCAAATAGATCAAAGAAACGGGTCAAGTGTGAATACACAGAGATAGCTTAAAGCTCCAGATAAGGTGTCTTTTTTTTTAGTTAAAAAGTACTGCTACCCTAGGTTAACGGAAATAGACTGCTGGGAAACGAGATGTACTTTCTGGACAAACATGAAACTAAGACTGGTCAGTGCTCTTTATAAAAAAAAAAATATCTGAGATTAGATTTTTTTATTGTGAAAGAAATCAACAGCAGCAATAAAAACTGACCAAGCAGGTAAGCCTGTCCCTTTTATCATGTTACTAAACATCTGATGCAACAGTTGGTATTGATTTTTTTCTGCACCTGTTGCTAAACCCTTAGCATGCTGTGTGCATATAATTAGCAGACCACCTTCTGAAATATTTTTTTCTTATATCCTCAGGCTGCAAGATTTTGACAATGCATTCAAACTTGAGAAAATTTGCATGACAAAAGTTGTTGTATGGAAAAAAAAAGAAAGAAAGAAAAAGAAAAATATCATCAATTTGTCATCTGCTGAATTTTTCCAGGGAGCAACAAAGGTTATTTTTTTGACACCCAGATCAACTGTGCACATGCTCAAGGCAATTATCGGTAAAGGACAGGTTGTTTATTACACAGTTATTCAGAATGCAAGACTGTTGCAGTTAGTTCCCTTGAATGATCATAAAAGAAAACAAAACAATTTAAGCTTAAAAAATTTATTATTTACTGGATTAAAAGAATAAAACGGAAATCAGGCAAGGTACATGCACAAAGTTTCAACAATAAAAAAAAAATAAAAAATAAATAAATAAAAAAGGAACATACAATATAACATACATGCAATGTGTAATATCCCATAATAACTGGAGGAAACTGCAGTGGTGCAAGTGGGTGTGGTTGTCATGTTCCGTATAACGCGGACCACGTATTACGCGGACCACGTATAACGCGGTCAGTGTTCATGGCTCCCGACGACCGCGTTATAACGGCGCTGCAGTGTATTCTAATCAACTACAAGACTAAACAACCATCAAACCTTGCTTAAAACATCTCCCTGACCTCCTGACTTTGCGACATAGGCATCCCCTTTTAGGTTCGCCCATCCGTTTGTCCGTCTCAACATTTATCTCGAAGTTTGACATTTACGTCAAAGTTAGTATTCTAATCATTTACAATTCTACAACAACCATCATACCTTGCGTGACACATCTCCCTGACCTCCTGACTTGGCAGGTACATTGACCTTGACCTATATTTTGCGCTCCAGTGACTTTGACACAATTTACGTTGATGTTCCAGATCTTCTCAACTATAAGGCATACAACTACCAAACCTTGCACAGTGCTTCTCCTAGAGATACTGACTCGGCAGGTACCTTGACCCGTTGACCTTGACCTATATTTTGCCCTCCAGTGGCTTTGACACATTTTTGTATCGACATTTGAAATCTCCTCACTTGTAAGACCTACAACCTTGCAAAGTGCTTCTTCCCAATGTACTGACTTGGCAGATACCTTGACCTGGTGACCTTGACCTATATTTTGGCTGCAGTGACTTTGACAGAATTTACGTCAATGTTCCAAATCTCCTCAAGTGTAAGACCTCTAGCCACCAAACCTTGCATAATGCTTCTCCTAGATGTACTGACTCTGCAGGTATCTTGACCATGTGACCTTGACCTGTATTTTGCGCTCCACTGGATTTTACACATTTTAGGTCGACGTTCAATATCTCATCAACTATAAGGCCTACAACCACCAAACCTTGCATAGTGCTTTTCCTCAATGTACGGACTCCGCAGGTACCTTGACTCATTGACCTTGACCTATATTTCGCGCTCCATTGACATTTACACCTTAGACATCGCCCTTCCAAATGTCCTCAACTGTAAGGCCTTCAGCCACCAAACCTTGAATAGTCCTTCTTCTCGATGTACTGACGGCAGGTACCTTGACCTGTTGACCTTGACCTATATTTTGCACTCCTGTGACTGACACATTTTACGTTAATGTTCGGTGTCTCCTCAAATATATTAGACCTACAACCACTAAACCTTGCATAGTGCTTCACCTCATTGCACTGGCTTGGCAGGTACCTTGACCCGGTGACCTTGATATATATTTGACACATTTTACGTTGATGTTTGATAACTCCTCAACTATTAGTAAGGCCTACAACCACCATATCTTGCATAGTGCTTCTCCTTGATGCACTGACTTAGCAGGTACCTTGACCCGGTCACCTTGACCTATGTTTCATGCTCCAGTGACTTACACATTTTAGTCGACATTCCATTATCATTGGACTGTATAATATGAAAAGTCGGTGCTGAAGATATAGCCATTAGAGGGAATGGCACTGGCCTGGAATATATGTGCCCCACTAGGCACTTTGTCTACTTTTTCTTCACCCCAGTTTTCCAACTAAGCACTGCTTAGAATGAAATAAACTTCTTTAATAACCATGTTCTGATTGTGGCTCCTGTGATTTTTACCCCAGCAGGTGCGACGACGCCTTCCGCGGAATTCTTGTTTGATAGGTTATTGATCTACACCTCATCTGGTAACAGGAATTATGCCATATGAGGCAATGATGTACCACCATGTACAAACGCAGTTAGATTATATGGAGAGGGAATCGAAGACTGAAAATTCTAGGAAAGAAAGTGTTAACGAAAGAGACCAAGTTGTAAAATGAAAATAAAGGATAACATCGAAAACAAAAACACAAAATCCCACAAACTGATTGTATGCGATCATGTACTGCTAGAACAGAACAAGAGAAACAAATGAACCACACCATACAAACCAATACGCAGTGTGGTTTATAAAGTAAAAAAAATGCGGTATATTGGCAAGGAGAGTAACAGGTGGATGAGGTATGTCGAGATTCAACATGCTTCAAGTATGTAGACCAACCAGAACAATTGAAAGGAAACTCTGTATAGGGAAAACAGAACAAAGGAGAACAAGATGACTGGAGAGGAATCTGCTTTGAAAGGCAAAAGAAGGAATACCATCTATTGGCAGCAATCAACCACATAATAAAACTGTTGATGATCAGTAGAATGAATATCAGCCTGAACAGATAACAGACAATGCCCTTTTAGAAGGCAATCACAAAAAATAAGACAAACACCTAAATGTTATGGGGATTTCATATACTACTAAATACTGCCATTACAAATTTATTTCCTTTGATCTATAAATTATATTTATTAGGATTCTTGCATGTTACACAAATTATATTTTGAAAAGTGGGTTGAGATGTAATATTGTTACATTATACAGAAATCGGTTTTCATCATTACTTGGGATGCTTGGTTACACTGTTAATGTCGGAAACGTCAGTCAGTATTAAAAAATTATGAACTGAAATACTCATATTAAATAACCAGTCATTACAATAAGCACATCTTATTGACATTTCTTGTTTTCTTTATATTTCAGGTTGCCTTTACAACAAAAATATATCATCCTAACATCAACAGTAATGGCAGTATATGTCTAGATATATTAAGATCACAATGGTCACCTGCTTTAACTATATCTAAAGGTAAGCCAGTGTTAACCCTGTATGTAGCTCTAGATAAGACGGGTGTCTAGATATTTGTTTTTCGTATTTCTCTTTAAAAATGCTCATTGTGGGTACAAATTGGAATCTCCACAATGGGACTATTCTTATGAAGCAGAAGATATAAAGTTTTGTCCTAAAACAGCTGTTTGGCTTTAGTAACTACAAATGGTTTTTTTTTTGTTGTTTTTTTTTGTGGAGAAATAAGAAAAATACTAATTCCTTCTGGTTGAAAACAAATCTAGAGCTGTGTCAACCCGCATTCCAGTTTGAAAACTTACAAGGCTTGTCATTTTGACCACTAAACACACCTTATCAGGGCTCTATATAATAGTCTGAGCTGGAGGAGCTCCATATGGCAGTTGTTAGTGTATCTGACTACATATCCAGGGATTGCAAGTTCTAATCTCAGCTCTGCAGCATAACTTCAGTGAAGATTAATCATGAAATCCTTTCTAAGGTCATTCTCCCATTCCGCTGATTCAAGAAGGCCAGGACCAGTATGGTTAGAACCGTTAGGTAACTGACCGGCTCAACATGACCTTGATGGTGTTCACTGGGCCAAACCAACTGAACCATTTGCAACTAATCCAGCAGATTTTAGAAATATCAGCAGGTGCTAAAATGGAAGTTTTCAGTTTAAGGACAAGTATGATATACAGTTATGGGTACCAAATAAATAGGCTAAATAAACATGTAGTAAGATGTTCTAGAGTTTTGTTATAATAAAATCAGTGATGATTCCAGTACAAGTCTAAGTCAGTTTTGGAAAGACCCAGAAATATGTGAAATGATTTTTGGTTTCTTAAATGTATTTTCATGTAAAAACAAAAAAAGTACATTGCTTATCTGGGGCCCTGACTTAGCCTCTTACGAAATGAATCTGAATGCCAGGTACTGTATAATGACATTTATTTTTATCATGTTATGTTAAGCTGTAGGTAAAATATGTTCAGGAAATATTTTGTGGGCTACATTGTTTTGTCCCCATCTTTTAGTTGTTCTTTTGTGAAGACATCTACTTTGGACACATTTTTGGGACTTCCTTGCTATATTGAACTCGTGACCACGCCTCCATTTTTCCATGTAATGAATGAAAAGTGCAGTTTTAGGAGTTAAAAAAAAAATTTTCTACAAAAATAAATACAAGTACAGTACACTGGATGTGCATACCATATTTACCCTAGGTATTAGGACACCTCAACTCCTAACCATACATGTTCTAGAATTTGAACAAGTACAATTTACTGCCTGTTGTTGTGTAGTGTGGACCCTGATGAGACGCCACATCCTCGGCATCTAATCTGTGTCTACTCTGTTTGCTCAGGCCTGTTGTCCGAATACTTACGGTATGCTCGGTAACCTTGTGGTGTTTGTGTGAGCTAACAATGTTAGGCTCTAGATAAGTTGGATATCCAGAAAAAATTCCTTTCTTATACCTATACGGGGGGGTGGGGGGGGGGGGGTGGTGGTGGTGGTGGTGTGAAGGTGTCATGTATCTTATGTCACTGGGGCGTCCAGCTGTTATTGGCTTACAGTTGGGCAAGCTGCTATCCTTGTAGCAGGTAAGGGTTGGGAGGTGATGTTTTTATTTCTTCTGTTTCTTCACTTTCATTCCTGTTCCTCTTTCTTCCCTGTCCCTCTCTTTCATCTCTTCTGCTATCTCTTCTGTCTCTTTTCTCCCTTTCTCTGGGAGACGACCGGGGGTGGTCGGGTGGTGCTGTGTATCTTACATCACTGGGGCGTCCAACTGATATTGGCTTACAGTTGGGCAAGGCCTGCTATCCTTGTAGTGGGTAAGGGTAGAGGGGGAATGTTTTTATTTCTTCTGTTTCTTCACTTTCTTTCCTGTTCCTCTTTCTTCCCTGTCCCTCTCTTTCATCTCCTCTACTCTCTCTTCTATCTCTTTTCTCCCTTTCTCTGGGAGACGACACAAAATGACCCTCAAGGGTTGACGTGTCGTTAAACCCCAACACAATCAATCAATCAAAAAAAATCTGGGAGACGACACAAAATGACCCACAAGGGTTGACGTGTCGTTAAACCCCAACACAATCAATCAGTATACCTATACGAATATATAGGTTGTGTGGCATTTAAAATCTCATTGTTTATGGCCAAAGTAAAAAAAAAAAGTTCTGGTATGTTTGGTTGGAACAAAAAGCAAGTGCCATGTCTGAAAACATCTGAAACCTAGCTGTGATTCACAAACTTTAGACTATATACAGAAACAGAGGAGTATTTGATGATAATTCTGGGATAATTTTGAGTTTCTAGTTTCTAAAATATAAAAAACATTGGTACCCACAACATAGGTTTTTATGGAGAAATAGGGAAAATTATCCCAGAATAACACCAAATGCTCCCCTAAACTCTGACTGTAGAGTAAATATGTCTCTCAGTAGCATTAGCAAACAAGCCTCTGAAATCAACAAAAGACGTGCATAGGCCCAGAGAGTAATAAGAAATTTTTCCATTAATGTTGCCGTATTAACCCTAATTATAAGAACATCTTATCTTTACCATGCTTGTTCAGAAATGAAATATCTAAAGACATCTTGATTATTGGCATATGGTGTAGAGTCAGATCTAGGTCTACACAGTTTGCTGAGGTTTGTCTGCTCCAATACTTCGGATAAATATGGTACTCATTGGAATAACCATGCTGAAATTCAAGAAGGGCAGTTGTCAGTTTCTGGCGAAAGAATGTGCACAATACTGGCTAACCGCTTAGAGGACTAAGCTTGCCCAGTAAACGTGTGGTTAGGTAAACTGACCGCGCTCGACATGACCCCATTTGGTTGACTGGGCCGTAAAACCTCAACACAAACAAACATGCTGAAACAGTTCCATCAGTTCCATTGAGTGCCAACAGGAGTTGCGTTTTGAGTGATTATTTTCTTGTGTAATCCTGATTCTGAAACCATACGCGTGACATTCCATTCAGTCCTTGGAGAATACTCATGTAGGAATGATATGTCTTATCCTGGTTTCTGGGAAATATGTAAGATAAAAATATGTGAGATTAAGTACCTTGTTACATGCACCAGTGAGAACTGTGATCAGCCTGTGCATCTACACTGTTTGCACAGGTAGCTGTATTAGTCTGCCAGGCTGAAAGGTGCGCAGACATTTGCTCCCAAGACAGTTGCTCACAAGACAGTTGCTCACAAGACAATTGTTCACAAGACAATTGCCCACAACCTTAATGGAAAATAAGAATTGCTCACAAGATATTTGTTTATTTTATATACATGTGTTAAAGCAGAAACAAATAATCACAATAGCACATAAGTGGAATTCAAACACACAAATAATTTATCACCCATATTATTACACCACAATCTCTGTATAACACTATTAATGGAAGCAGAAACCGTTTTAGTTAAACAACCGCATTATAGCCAAACAAAAACGTATAGATTATGTAGAAAACTGACCATTTATGGTCACTTTTCTATATAATCTGTAAATTTTTGGGATCCATCTTGAAACTTTGTTATATCCATAACTTAGATTCTATCACAATTAAAGCTTATTACTGTCTTTAATTAATCATTTCACTAATTTAAGATGATTAATGTTAAAAGCTCACACTCAATTGATGAAGGAGATCAAATGTTATGAACTCTTATGAAATTTTGAAAACAAAAACATAAAAATAAATTAATGGTTAATTACAGTTAATAATGATTATATTTATCAAGTTGCTTAGTATATTTAACATTAATAAATTAATCTGACTACTGTTCAAAGTTAAGTGATAAGTTGGCTATCGTTTCATCCAACTACTGATGTTTTAATTATAACTAATCAGTTGAAATCAGCTGATCAACTGCTACATAATATTTTGAGGGAAAAATAGTCCCCATAAAATATAGTTATATAAATAAAAGACTTTTAAAATAAAATAAAAAAATCATGAAAAAAATGTGTTGTGAGCAATTGTCCTGTTTACCATTAAGGTTGTGGCAGTTGTCCTGTGAGCAATTGTCTTGTGGGCAACTGTCTTGTGAGCAATTGTCTTGTGAGCAACTGTCATGGAATCGGCTGAAAGGGTCAAGGCACATTCTATCAAGGTTTGGCTCAATTCTAATTCTTAGTGCTAATTACAATTGTAGCACAATGTCATTTTGATTTTTTTTTTTGTGTCTTTTTGTGTGTGTGTGTGTGTGTGTGTGTGTTTTTTTTTTTTTTTGTTTTTTTTTCTGTCTGGTTTTTTCAGAGAAAATCAGGCTTGCCATTTCATCTGAATCATCTGTGTGCCTAGCAGATGATACACATGAAATGCCAAGTCTATTTTCTCGATCATGGAGAATTCTTGTTGGGCAGAAAGTGTTTCAGAACTACGATGCATTCAACATCCTTCAGAAAGACGTTTTTCATTTGGGGTTTTATTTTTTAGATGGAAAAATTTGATTTGTGATTGATAATATCTTATCAGGAACCATTTGTCGTTTCTGTTCCTTCCTTTGTTATCAAATATGTACTACCATAAATTGATTGTATGGCCAAAATGTGTGTGACCAATGCAATTCCTGTAGCTTACAGTTGGGCAAGGCCTGCTATTCTTGAAGCAGGTAAGGGTAGAGGGGAGGGTGGGGGCCAGTTATTTCTCTGTTTCTTCACTTACATTTCTATTCTCTGTCTTCCCTGTTCCTCTCTTTCATCTCCTCTACTATCTCTTCTCCCTTTCTCTGGGAGATGACACAAAATGACCCACAATGACTGACGTGTTGTTAAACCCCAACACAATCAATCAATATAAAAAAATGGGTTTTGAGAGAAAACAATATTAGAAGCTAGTTTTTTTGCTTGTCGTAACTGATTTATAATATTTGATGTTCCATGACAATATTTCTAAAATTTCAGAAATTTTGAACATGTGGAAATTGTTGAAAACCTGCATCCAAACTACCCACACTATTGATTTTTGCTTAATGTACAGCCATTTTTACTATGGGAAAAATGTAAATTTTTTATTTTATAAAAAGCACAGAACTGAGTAACACTTTATGAATAGGTAGTTACGACAAAAGGTTTTGTATTGAATCATTTCAAAATTTTGCAAACTTGTTCTTCTGTATAAAGTGTGACGCAAAGAACAACTACCTGAATGATGTTGAAAGCAGAGTATAGTAATAGACTACAAGGAGATACCTTCTCATAGATATTTTGAAAAGATTTTTAGTCCAAACTGATATATTCACCCATTTGTGTTTACATCATCCCTATTCTCTTGCTACATAGGAGGACTTTAAGTTCCCATAACCATCCCATCCCCACTATTTTCTACAGTCATTCTCTCCCTTCCACTGAGTCAAGATGGGCTGTTTTCAGTTTCTGGCAAAAGAATGTGCACAAGTACTGGTTTATACTGCTTTAATAGGAAAAGTGTTGTTAGGTAAACTGACCAGCTCAACATGACCATTATTGTGTTGACTATTTGTACTGTAATGTCTTGTTTTAAATATCGTAGAGATTTAATGTATACACAATAGTTTTGTTGTGTTAAACCTAGGAAGATTCTCTAATTCCTAAGGCTGGTCTGTTTGTACAGTACTCTTAGATGTTGAAGGAGATAGCATCTAAAGAAGGCATAACTCTAGATAAGGCGCTTTTCCTACTGAAAAGTTTCAGTAGTTTTATTTCCCCATGAAAATGCAGAGAAATAAGAAAAATATTTTCTGGATATTCACTCTTATCTTGGGCTGTGGAAGGGGTTCTGTTGTTGCACTTCAGTCTCCTTGATCTCCAGATAAGAGGAGTACCGTAAATACCCTAAGTATTGGGACACCGTAACTCCTTACCTTCTCCTTAAGTTTGAACAAGTCCATTTTGCTGCCTGTATGTTTCTAAACAGTTGTTAGATGAGTGGCAAACAGTGTAGACGCTGTGTTCTGCCGCATCTGATATGGGTCTACACTGTTTGCTCAGGCCTGCCTGTCCCAGTACATAGTAATACGGTATCCAGAAAATGTATTCCTCATTTCTCATTTCTCCATGAACACTTACGTTGAGGGTTCTAATTAGAAAACCTCAGGAAGATGCTTCTAATTAGTATCCATAATAAACATTTTCATGGAAAAATTAGAAAAGCATCCATTCTTTTTGGTAGAAAAAAAAACTGTCTTTCCTGCAAATATGGCAATCTGATGATTTCTGTTTTAAAGGTTCCATATTTCTCAAAAATAGGCATTTTTTATCCAAGAAAGATTTAAAAAATTGATATTTGGTCTGAAAACAGTCATAAAATGGGGCATCTGATAGCCTATAAAATTTCAGTCACTCGTTTTTGAACGGGATCAAAAACGAAATGATTTTTATCGTATCTCTGAATTAATGTTGGCAACATTTATTCAGAGATACGATGAAAAATCGTTTCATTTTTCATCTACTTCAAGAACGTCTATTTTTGAGGAATATGGAGCCTTTAAAAAAGAGGTTTCAGTCTTCTTTTGTGTTAATTTTGTATGGTAATAACATTGCGTCATTTTATCTTTGCGGTTTAGTGTTTCGGCTTTTACTTTAATCACGAGTAATGTTTCGGAATATTGTTACAAAGAAGAACCATGTTTCGGAAGGAGTAGCAAGGCTTTACCTGTGTAAGTACTAAGACTATTATACCAAGGTGCAGCCATAAAAACATTTGAGCTGGGGCATAGTTAAACCTTTTAAAAATAGACATCATACAACAAAAAATCACTGATATTTCTCTTATTTCTTCATGAAAACATGTTATGGGTATTAAGTGTCTCATCTAGGCATTTCTAATAAGTACCCAAGCTTTTCGTGAGATGTAAAGAGAAATATTAACTCTCTGCATGCTGGGTAATTTTGCATGCTTCTTGTTGTCTGTGATTTTTTTTTTTTTTTTTTTTTTTTTTCAATTTTTTCAAAAAAGTTGTTCAGGAATACCATCAGAGTGTCAAACAGTTTGGATCCAGATCAGGCCCAACATTTTGTCAGGCCTGATCTGGGTCCAAACTGTTTGCAAAGGTTATCAGCAGACGGCAAAATTTGCAGCCAGCAGGGAAAGAGTATCTGTGGATCCTTAAGCTTATCTGGAGCTATGAATACTTGAACAGCGATGGTCCAGGCCTTGCAGAATTTGTGCTGTCTGCACAGGGATATTGCTGTTCAAGGTGAATGAATGCACTTTCAGGGGAGGCAGCTGTCATTTCTTTTTGCACCCTTCTGAAATGGGGTCTACTTCAAAAGGAAACTCTTTCCTTTTAAAAAAGATCCCTTTTCAGAAGAGGCTTTATGTGCAGGAAAGCAAAAAAGAAGTCACAAAAGTGGTCTCCGTAGGTTGAAGTGACCTATAATCTACCATGTGTGGTCCCTTAAATGTTTAGTCTGAATATCGAAGGCTTTTTTTTAGCTCACCTGAGCAAAAGCTCAGGGTGAGCTATTGTCATCACCCTATGTCCGTCGTCCGTCGTCCGTCGTCAACAATTAGTTTGTTAACACTCTAGAGGTCACAGTTTTGACCCAATCTTGATGAAACTTGCTCAGAATGTTTGCCTCTATGAAATCTAGGTCAAGTTCGATACTGGGTTACTTGGGGTCAAAAACTAGGTCACCAGGTCAAATCAAAGGAAAAACTTGTTAACACTCTACAGGTCGTAGTTTTGATCCAATCTTGATGAAACTTGCTCAAAATGTTTGCCTCTATTAAATCTAGGTCAAGTTCGAAACTGGATCAAAAACTAGGTCACCGGGCCAGATCAGCAGAAAACCTTGTTAACACTCTAGCGGTCACATTTTTGAAGCAATCATCATGAATCTTGCTCAATATATTTGTCTTGATGATTTCTAGATCAAGTTCGAAACTGGGTCACCTGGGGTCAAAAACTAGGTCACCTGGCCAGATCAGCAGAAAACCTTGTTAACACTCTAGCAGTCACGTTTTTGAAGCAGTCATCATGAATCTTGCTCAATATATTTGTCTTGATGATTTCTAGGTCAAGTTCGAAACTGGGTCACTTGGGGTCAAAAACTAGGTCACCGGGCCAGATCAGCAGAAACCCTTGTTAACACTCTAGCGGTCACATTTTTGAAGCAATTATCATGAATCTTGCTCATTATGTTTGTCTTGATGAATTCTAGGTCAAGTTTGAAACTGGGTCACCTGGGGTCAAAAACTAGGTCACCTGGCCACATCAGCAGAAAACCTTGCTAACACTCTAGCGGTCACATTTTTGAAGCAATTATCATGAATCTTGCTCAATATGTTTGTCTTGTTGATTTCTAGGTCAGGTTCAAAACTGGGTCACTTGTGGTCAAAAACTAGGTCACCTGGCCAGATCAGCAGAAAACCTTGTTAACACTCTAGCGGTCACATTTTTGAAGCAATCATCATGAATCTTGCTCAAAATGTTTGTCTTGATGATTTATAGGTTGAGTTTGAAACTGGGTCACTTGGAGTCAAGAACTAGGTCACCAGGCTAAATCAGCAGAAAACCTTGTTAACACTCTAGCGGTCACATTTTTGAAGCAATCATCATGAATCTTGCTCAAAATGTTTGTCTTGATGATTTCTATGTCAGGTTCGAAACTGGGTTACGTGGTGTCAAAAACTAGGTCACCAGGCCAAACCGGCAGAAAACCTTGTTAACACTCTAGCGGTCACATTTTTGAAGCAATTATCATGAATCTTGCTCAAAATGTTTGTTTGGTGAGTTCTAGGATATGTTTGAAACTGGGTCACTTGGGGTCAAAAACTAGGTCACCGGGCCAAATCAGCAGAAAACCTTGTTAACACTAGCGGTCACATTTTTGAAACAATCATCATGAATCTGGCTCAAAATGTTTGTCTTGATGATTTCTAGGTCAAGTTCGAAACTGGAACACCTGGGGTCAAAAACTAGGTCACCTGGCCAAATCAGCGTAAAATCTTGTTATCACTCTAGCGGTCACATTTTTCAAGCAATTATCATGAATCTTGCACAAAATGTTTGTCTTGATGAGTTCTAGGTCAAGTTCGAAACTGGGTCACTTGGTATCAGAAACTAGGTCACCAGGCGAAATCAGCAGAAAACTTTGTTATAATCATTTTGAACTTTGATCAGAATGTTTGCCTTGATCAGTTCTAGATCAGGCTCTCAAAGTGCTATGTTGCTCAGGTGAGCGTTACAGGGCCATCATGGCCCTCTTGTTTTATTGTGTGGATGCACAGACTAGTCTTAACCTTCGCTGATTGCAAGATTTTTTTGTAGGTTGTGCTTTTTATACTGGCTCATTTACTTTAAAAAGTAGAGTTTCATACAGATTTTGGCTGAGATGCATGTTTTTGGTTTAGATAGTTGGCTTTTGAAAATTCAAAACTGCTTGTAACTTTATATCTGCATTAGCAAATGAACAAATAAATATAGCTCCAAATAAGAGGAGTATACACATAACATTATTCTTACTTATCCACGAAAACATACATTGAGTATTCACTAGAAGCACCTCACCGAGACACTTCTTGTGAATGCCTACAACATACATTTTTGTGTAGGGGTAATTAAAATATTGGTGTCTTTAGGTTGATAAAAAGTGCTTTTTCTGGAGCTATGAAATAACCTTTTCCGGTGTGTTCTCTATTGCAGATTTTCTATTGATTAGAGTAAAAGCCGAAGCCTTGAAAGAAATACTTGTGATGTAATGCTGATATTCCTCTTGTGGCTGCACCTATGCATATATGTTTTTCTGCTTCAATAACTTTATATATCGAGGGTTGAGCGCAAGACTAGCGTAAGTCAGATGGTTGTTTTTCCCCAAACCTAATCTCCTCACCATGAAGGCGTTATGAAGATTACAACATTTCTTTCTGTAAACAATGAAAATTTAGGTGCCATTGCTCATATGAGCAATGGCACCTAAATTTGCATTGTTTACAAAGGGGTCCAAGTTGCCCCTAAACAAGGGTTTCAAAAATATGTTTGAGTTACAATAGTCTTGCGCTCAACCCTCGATATGTGTACCGTTGAATCATTCGGTTACTAATTTTTTATGTCCCCCAACCTATGGGGAGGGAGACATACTGATTTTGGTGCAGATCTGGTTGGCGTCTGCGCAATATCTTGTGAACCAGTGGTTGGATTCTTAACATATGTTTATGGATATATAATTGGGACATAACAAAGAACTAATTAGATTTTGCAAGGGGGTGGTCGGGTGTGGCGAAGGTGTCGTGTATCTTGCGTTGCCAGAGCGTCCAACTGATTTTGGTTTACAGTTAGGCAAGGCCTGCTATCCTTGTAGCAGGTAAGGGTAGATGGGGAATGTTCTTATTCTGTTTCTTCACTTTCATTCCTGTTCCTTTTTCTTCCCTGTTTAACTTTCATCTCCACTATCTCTTTTCTCCCTTTCTCTGGGAGACGGATAATGAACCTCAAGGGTTGACGTGTCATTAAACACCAACACAATCAATGATTAGATTTTGGTGACTAATTTTCAGTTGAAAAAAAAAAAACAACAACAAAAAAAAAAAACCCTGAAAATTCAGGATTGGGGGACATCTGTTTTCTCTGAAAACAGTTACTAGTTTCTTTACTTGTCAGTCCTTGGTGAAATGTTTTCAAGTAATGCTTTACATAAACTTTCACTTTAACTATTTGCAAAAGTAATATAATCAAATCATGTTTTTAGCTCACCTGAGCAAAAGCTCAGGGTGAGCTATTGTCATCACCCTATGTCCGTCGTCTTCCGTCGTTCGTCGTCAACAATTAGTTTGTTAATACTCTAGAGGTCAGTTTTGACCCAATCTTGATGAAACTTGGTCAGAATGTTTGCCTCTATGAAATCTAGGTCAAGTTCAATACTGGGTTACTTGGGGTCAAAAACTATGTCACCAGGTCAAATCAAAGGAAAAACTTGTTAACACTCTACAGGTCATAGTTTTGACCCAATCTTGATGAAACTTGCTCAAAATGTTTGCCTCTATTAAATCTAGGTCAAGGTCGAAACTGGGTCACTTGGGGTCAAAAACTAGGTCACCGGGCCAGATCAGCAGAAAACCTTGTTAACACTCTAGCGGTCACATTTTTCAAGCAATCATCATGAATCTTGCTCAATATGTTTGTCTTGATGATTTCTAGGTCAAGTTCGAAACTGGGTCAGTTGGGGTCAAAAACTAGGTCACCAGGCCAAATCAGCAGAAAACCTTGTTAACACTCTAGCAGTCACATTTTTGAAGCAATCATCATGAATCTTGCTCAATATGTTTGTCTTGATGATTTCTAGGTCAAGTTCGAAACGGGGTCACTTGGAGTCAAAATCTAGGTCACCGGTCCAAATCGGCAAAAAACCTTGTTAAAACACTAGCGGTCACATTTTTCAAGCAATCATCATGAATCTTGCTCAAAATGTTTGTCTTGAGGTCAAGTTCGAAACTGGGTCACTTGGAGTCAAAAACTAGGTCACCAGGCCAAATCAGCAGAAAACCTTGTTAACACTCTAGTGGTCACATTTTTCAAGCAATCATCATGAATCTTGCTCAAAATGTTTGTCTTGATGATTTCTAGGTCAAGTTTGAAACTGGGTCATGTGGTGTCAAAAACTAGGTCACCAGGCCAAACCAGCAGAAAACCTTGTTAACACTCTAGCGGTCACATTTTTGAAGCAATAATCATGAATCTTGCTCAAAATGTTTGTCTTGATGAATTCTAAGATATGTTTGAAACTGGGTCACATGGGGTCAAAAACTAGGTCACCAGGCCAAATCAGCAGAAAACCTTGTTAACACTCTAGCGGTAACATTTTTGAAGCAATCATCATGAATCTTGCTCAAAATGTCTGTCTTGATGAGTTCTAGGTCAAGTTCGAAACTACTTGAAGTAAAAAACTAGGTCACTGGGCCAAATCAGCAGAAAACTTTGTTAACACTCTAGCGGTCACATTTTTTAAGCACTCATCATGAATCTTGCTCAAAATGTTTGTCTTGATGATTTCTAGGTCAGGTTCAAAACTGGGTCACCTGGGGTCAAAAACTAGGTCACCTGGGGTCAAAAACTAGGTCACCTAGCCAGATCAGCAGAAAACCTGGTTAACACTCTAGTGGTCACATCTTTCAAGCAATCATCATGAATCTTGCTCAACATGTTTCTCTTGATGATTTCTAGGTCAAGTTTGAAACTGGGTCACTTGGTGTCAAAAACTAGTTCACCAGGCCAAATCAGCAAAAACCTTGTTAACACTCTAGCGGTCACATTTCTGAAGCAATCATGAATCTTGCTCAAAATGTTTATCTTGATTTCTATGTCAAGTTTGAAACAGGGTCACATTGGGTCAAAAACTAGGTGACCTGGCCAAATCAGCAGAAAACTATTAACACTCCAGAGGTCACATTTTTTGAAATAATCATCATAAATATTGCTCAAAATGTTTGTTTTGATGATTTCTAGGTCTAGTTTAAAACTGGGTCATTTGATATCAAAAACTAGTTCACCTGGCCAAATCAAAGGAAAACCTTGTTGATGCTCTAGAGGCCACATTTTTGAAGTGATCATCATGAATCTTGCTCAAAATGTTTGTCTTGATAATTTCAAGGTGATGAATAGTTTTCTGTCCAGTGACTATCTTAAGTTTTTCCATTTAGGTCAGTTTCTCAGTAATTATTGGTCCTACAGAGTGATATTTGGTACTTGTGAAGTGTTTGTGTTTAGGTCAATTTCTCAGAAACTATTGCTCCTACAGCGAGTGATACTTAATACATGCATACATCTTAGCATGGCCTCTTGAGTGCAGATCCATATTTGACATTGAACTTTATTTCACAGTCCATTAGACATGCTACATTGTCTTACTTGTTAATATAATCATTTTGAAGTTTGATCAGAATGTTTGCCTTGATCAGTTCTAGATCAGGCTCTCAAAGTGCTATGTTGCTCAGGTGAGCGTTACAGGGCCATCATGGCCCTCTTGTTTAGATTTTACCTATCTACCTAGCGCAGCAGCATCTCTGCATTCAGATTGGGAGGTTGGGTGTTTGATCCCTAGCCAGGTCATATGTAAGCTTTCTAAAATTGGTACTAGCTTCTCATTGAGTACAGTAAAACCCGTGTAAGACAGCCACCTTTGAAATTGACCTTAGTGGTTGATGTGGAAAGGTGGTTGTCTTATAAAGGTACATGTCATGTAATTTTGCTAGCAAAATTACATGACATGTACCTTTATAAGACAGACAACTTTTTCCACATCAACCACTATTTAAAGTCAGTCTCGAAGGTGGCTCTCTTACACAGGTTTTACTGTAGACCCATTTTCCACAGACTTCAGTTTTGTTTCTTTTTATGCAGTGGTCATAGAACTACCACTCTGTGACAGGGAAACTGAGAAACATAATGCATATGCTGTATTTAGCCAGAATCTTACTGCATAGGAAGGGGACATTTCTTTTTTTGTCATTTGTAAAATTTTAGATGCCTTATTCGTACACGATATTCTTTAATAATTTGACTGCAGTGTTTTATATTTCCTTTTCAGTGCTGCTGTCGATATGTTCCTTGTTGACAGATGCAAATCCTGATGATCCTCTGGTTCCAGACTTGGCTCGTATCTACAAAACAGACAGACAGTTATTCAACAAAAATGCAAAAGAGTGGACTACGAAATACGCTATGTGATGATGGTGATTCATAGAGAGAAAAAAATGTAGATAGTCAGTGGAGGAGTTTGAGAGGAATATTGGTGATAATTTTGAGAATATTTCCAACAATTCTTGAGAAAAAAAAAAGTGTTGTGAGTACTCATTAGAAGCGCCTCACTGAAGCGCTTCTTATGGGTACCCACAACATAAGTTTTTATCGAGAATTGGTGAAAATTATATAAAAATTATCATGAAGTACTCCTCAACTTCTCAGAGATAGTTACTCCCCCCCCCCCTACACTTAAAAAAGTCCAGGTGATAAATGTATAGTGCAGGCCGGTTCTGATATATCAATTTCAGTCACAAGTGATCACAATACTCTAATATACTAGTTTGACTGAAGAGTGTTCAATCAAGTCTCTTCATACGGAAAGCCGTATAAGGGCAATAAACATACTTCCAGGGGGAAGCAGCTCAATGAAAGTTGGATGGTCTCCCTTCTGAAAAGGGTTCTGCTGTAAAAGGGAGCAGATTCTTTCCTTTTAGAGCAGACCTCTTTTCAGCAATTAATTCATGTGCAGGAAAACAAACTGGAAGTCACAGAAGTTGTCTGCCATGTCAAAAATGGTGGATAATCTACATCAACTTACTATTAAAAGAGGTAGAAGTTGCTGACAAAGCATCAGGAACTGGAATTTGAATGTCACTTCACGGTAAAAATTAGATGTACATTATACCAATGAGACTGGGAATGCTGATCTGGACCCCTGTTGTATTCTGAGGTCCCTTGTTTCATGGCGCTGATTTGAATAGCAAAAAACTTGATAAACTCCTGCATCTACCCTGCATATAGATTATGATTAGTAGTCTCATCTATTGAAATGGACCATTCAGGAAAAAAATTAAAAAATAAAAAAAATGAAAAAAATTCTTAAGGCCAAATAAAAAAAAATAATAAATAAAAAAAAAATTACTTTGATTCTCAGGCACTGCGCCAACTGTATATGGGAGTTTTTTGGCTTATAGAAGAATTATTTTTAACCAAATTATGATACAGACTACATGGGTATGGTATTCTTACTTGCAAAGATAAAAATCAGTTAATTACCATCTGTTTATGTTGTTTGAGACTTAAAGCTTGCATTTCAGTAACTCTGTAAAAGTCCACCATTTTGTTTTGCCAAACGAACCATATATATATATATATATATATATATATATATATATTGTGTGTGTGTATATATAGAAGGTGGCTTCATAAAAGGGGGTAAAATGATCAATTTGGTCTTTCAGGTATTCTCTATACGTCATTTTAATAAGTAAATCATCATAAAATAAATGAAACAATCAGGGCTGTGGAAATGCCATGCTCAACTTGCCCAATTTGTCCTATTTCCCTGAGGACAAGTAAGAAATTTCAGTTTTACTTGTCCTGGGACAAGGACTTCATAGCTCAAGCTAAGAAGAGTATCCAGATTATGAGATCAATATTCTTCTTATTTCTCGAAAAAAAAATGTTGGTACTTATTAGAAGCACCTCACTGAGGCACTTCTAAGTATCCACAACGTATGTTGTTTTTGAGAAATAAGAAAAAATGTCAGTTTTCGGGCAAGTAAATCTTTTTTGGACAACTTTATTTTACTGTGGACAAGGGATAAAATTTGATAATTCCACATCCCTGGTAAAATCATCACGAAAGAAAATAAAATAGTGAAGTGTTTATAAAGTGCTGTTTTTGGACACTGCATGTATTTTGCCGTAATATCCACTGTTATGTTCAACTGTACATTGTTATATTTTTTAAGTGCTGTTAAGTTTGTTGAGTGTACGTGTAACATTTTATCATCCATGTTTTTAGCTCGCCAGGACTATGTCCCTGGAGAGCTTATGTTGTCACCCAATCGTTGGCGTCTGCGTCTGCATCCATGTTAGTACAATGTTTAAGTTTTCAAAGGTGTGCATAGTTCTTTAATTGTTTAAGGTACTGCTTTCATATTTGGCCTACACCTACCTTAGGGTAAGACCTTTCAATAGCATACACCCTCATCCCCAAGTTGACCCTTAATGTAGGTCAAGGTCAGTTCTTACTTTGTCATTTACACCGATGTTTAAGTTTTGAAAAGTGTACATATCTGCTGAAGTATTCAAGATAGAGCTTTAATATTTGGCCTACATCAGCCTTAGGGTTAGACATTTCAATAGCACACACCCCTTCCTCAGTTTCCTTCTGCCTAGGTCAAGGTCAAGGTCAGGTCATACTTTGTCATTTGAACCCATGTTTGAGTTCTGCATTTAAGTTTTGAAAAGTGTTTGTAACTGCTGAAGTATTCAAGATACCACTTTGATATTTGGCCCACATCAACGTCAGGGTAAGACCTTTCAATAGCAAACATCCCTTCCTAAGTTTGACCTTCTGCCTAGGTCAAGGTCAGGTCATACTTGGTCATTTAAACCCATGTTTGAGTTCTGTGTTTAAGTTTTAAAAAGTGTTCATAACTGCTGAAGTATTCAAGATGCTGCTTTGATATTTGGCCCACACCTACCTTAGGGTAAGACCTTTCAATAGTACACACCCTTCCTAAGTTTGACCTTCTGCCTAGGTCATGGTCAGGTCATACTTTGTCATTTAAAGCCATGTTTGAGTTCTGTGTTTAAGTTTAGAAAAGTGTTCATAACTGCTGAAGTATTCAAGATGCGGCTTTAATAGTTGACCCACACCTACCTTAGGGTAAGACCTTTCAATAGTACACACCCCTTTCTCAGTTTGACCTGCCTAGGGCAAGGTTAGGTTTTACTTTAAAGTGTCATTTACTGCTGTGTTTAAAAGTGTACATGACTGCTGAAGTATGTAAGATACAGTGTTCATTTCGTCCACACCAACTTAAGGGATTCAGCATGTAAGATATAGCTTTCATATTTTGTCCACACCAACCTAAGGGAAGATGTTTCAATTGCATATACCCCATCCCTCAGTTTGACTTTCTTCCGACATCAAAGTCAGGTCATACTCTGTCAATTACAGTTATGTTTAAGTTCTGCATTTAATCTTTAATATTTAAAGATTGTTTTATCTGATCAGCCCTTTCCGGTGAGCTGCGTTGTCTTCTGACAGCTCTTGTTTACTTTTTGCTGGATGAATTTAAGCAACTGCTCTTCAGAACCAAAATTGGTTATGTTGGAAAAAGCAAAAAAGAAAGATTCAGAAATTGTTTTTTAACCCTTAAACTGCCAATCACAACAATAGTCGTCTGATTTGTCGTCTTCTTGTGATTTTAAAAGTCATTTTTGCAAACAGTGTGGACCCAGATCAGACTGTTCCTCTAGGAGCAGTCTGATTTGGGTCCACACTGTTTGCCTGTATGCAAAAATAGGTTTGAAAAGTTTGCAGAAGTATTCATCAGACAACATAAACAGACGGCATTTTCAGATGCAGGTTTTCTTGGCGCTTTAAGGGTTAATTGAAAAAGCCAGTGAGCATTAGAGTGTATAGGTAGGGATACTGCATATAGAACTTGATTTTTTCCCACATGTCTGATATAGGCTTCTGGTTTTCCATCCATTTATCAGCCTTGGCCAATCCATCTGTCCATATTTGCATCGGCTCAAGAGTTCAGCTCTGTCATTTAAACAATATTATCACTAGTGACTATCAAATAATGCAGATGCTTTCTCCTTTACATGGACTCAAACTGCTGCAATGTCATTTTATGACCATGACCTATATTTTGTGGTTGAATGACTGTTATTTTTTTTTGTGTAAGCTCCTGCATTTAGCACCATTTCTAATTAACTGTTTGACATAAAATCATCCAACCTGGCCTTAAAAGGGACTCAGACATTGCAGTATCAATTTCCCAGACCTATATTTCTCAGTATAATGACTTGCATCAGTACTGGCATTTAGCTCCATCTCTATTTAACCATTTGGCCCAAGTCATCAAACCTGGCATATATTTCCTGCATGAAAGGGACTCAAACACTGTAGTATTTTGTGACCATATCATGCTCCGAATCTTTACATGGATTTTGAACTTGTTCATAATACTGGCAGGTGCGATGTGTGAGTTCTTGTTCGTTTGTTGCTTTTTTTTGAAACAAAAGTTTGATATTGTTTATTTAGAACTCTACATCTAGTAATAGACACACCAGTAGGGTAACCTTTTTGTGCCTGATAATTGTTTTTTTTGTTTCTGTCTATTTTAGTTTTATTTAATGAGTAGGAAGTCAGGAAAATCATCCTTGTATGAAAGTACATTTAGCTCACATTCTGTATATCTGTAGGTGCTTAGTAAATGTGCCTCATTGGGACATTATTTAAATGGGTAATTCTGGAATAATTTATCATATTTCTCCATAAAAATGTATTATTGTGGATAGTCATCAGAAGCCCCTCTGTGAGACACTTCTGATGGTGGATATCCACAGCACGTTTGCTAAGGAACTGGATAAAATTACCCCAGAAATATCATTTAACCTAAAGTACCAAGCAAACTTGTAGGGGATGAAGTTCTCTCTTCTTTTTTTTTTTTTTTTTTCCGAGGAAATAAGGAATGACATTTCATGTAAGTCATCTGCCTAGCAGATAAATTCTATAGAATGTCAAGCCTATTTTCTCAGAAAAACAAAAGGAAAGTCATCTGCAGTTGTGATTTTGACAGAGTTGCCTAGAAGGGTATCCATTCTATGTGAGACAGGTGCTTAATAAAGGTAAATTTACACTTTTTTTTATTCCCCGACTGATAGGTTCGGGGGGATATAGCGATCAGCATGGCGTCCGTCCATCCGTAGACGCATCCTTTTGCGCTCCATAACTTTGATACCCTTAGACATATTTCAATAATATTTGGGAGGAATATAGAGGAGAACCAGTAGGCGTGTCGCATGCAAGAGAGACGACTCTCCAGGGTTGCATTAGGATTTTTTTCCTTTCGCCACCATTTTCGCCAATTTGATTTTTTTTGTGCCATTTTCTTTAACTTTGAGCCAGATTGTGAGCCAAATTTTGGCCATTTTTCGCCAAAGAATTATCTTGTCAGAAAAAAGGTGTTCATTTACTGATTCCTTTAATTGCAGCAGTAGATTCAAGAATCAGTATAGTGTGAAATGTGTGAGGGACTTGAAATTAATTCTCACACTGATTTTTAAAACTTCTGCTGTAATTAATTTATTACAGTGTTATGAATTAATAATAAGTCTTTGTTTTGCATATCAAATGTTGAAGACACAAAAATAGAACACTTTACATGGAAACGAAAATTCTGAAAAGCCAATAAATATAACGTTATAAATGTATTATACTGTAGGAGAGTAACGTAACAATATTCATTTGTACCCTGATACAGCATTTTTTTATGAATCGCGCCAATAAAAAAGAGGGGGCATGCTTATACAATAAGCGGTTAACCAGTACATTGAACACCCTTCCCCAAGGAACTTGTAACTGCCAATCTTGAAGCAGTGGAAAGAGTGAATGACCGTAGCAAATACATGTGTTTCATGACAAATAGCTATAATCTTTGGGGATCGAATGCGCGATCCGGACCATTGGAGACTAATGTGTCCGCCTCCGAGGCATTATTCGTGTTTTTTTTTTTTTTTTTTTTTTTTTTGTTGTTGTTTTTTTCGGGACGACGCTTGTTATCGCCAAATAAAATTAAGGCTCATAAGAAGGTACCGAAACGTGCTTAATTAAAGTCGGCACTGTCAAAGTGTACTTACCGCTTTAATAAGCCGAAACGATTAATTACATTAATTATTTCTTGTGTAATCAATTTGTTTTCCATCTTCGTGTTTGACATAGGGTTCCTGGTGATTACATTCTGGGTAAATTTCCGTGACCTAGACGATGCCACTCTGACATTAATTCCTGATTGGTAGTTTCGGCAGAGCGTCATGAATATTGAGGACGAAAGGCGTGGAAAGTGGGCGGTGCTACTGTCAAACTGCCCATCACGGCACGTGACCTTATATCGCTTTCATCAAATTTAGGTTAGTTTGATCAGCTACCGTTTTCTGATCAATAATTGAGTTGTTAATTGGCGAATTATACAATCAAGGAAGGTGGGATAGACACGCGCGACAATTATATGGCTCAGTAGCGGGTAATTCAGGCGATATTTTTTTCGCCACTTGTTTTCGCCAATTTATGATTTTTTGTGCCAAATTTTATTTTTGCCACGCAAATGGCGACAATGGCGATCGGTAACGCGAACCCTGGACTCTCACTGTCTTCTTAAATCATTATGTAGTTATCTCCCCTGAAGCCAAAATCTTGGCCAGGCCATAACTCCCATACTGTTTGAGATAATTTGATAATATTTGGTAGGGATGAAGAGGAGGACCAGTAGGCATGTCACGTGCAAGATAGATAACTCACTTCATTTGTTATGTAATCTTCCCTGAAGCAGAAATTGTACTCATCCTTTGTGCATTCCATAACTTTGATACCCTTAGACATATTTTGGTAATATTTAGTGGGAATGAAGAGGAGGACCAGTAGGCATGTCGCATGCAAGAGAGACAACTCTCACTTAGTTTATTAAGTAGTTATCTCCCCTGAAGCCGAAATCTTGTGAAGACAATAACTCCCATACCGTTTGAGGTAATATGATAATATTCGATAGAAAAAGAGGAGGACCAGTAGGCATGTCATGCAGGAGAGACAACTCTCACTTCGTTATATAGTTATCTCCCCAGAAGCCAAAATCTTGTGCGCTCCATAACTTTGATACCCTTAAAACATATTTTGATGTTTGGTAGAAATGAAGAGGACCAGTAGGCGTGTCCCGTGCAAGAGAGACAATCTCACTTCAATATGTAGTTATCTCCCCTGAAGCCAAAATCTTGTGCAGGCCATAACTCCCATACTGTTTGAGGTAATATGATAATATTTGGTAGAGATGAAGAGGAGGACCAGTAGGCGTGTCCCGTGCCAGAGAGACAACTCTCACTTTCTTCTTCGTTATGTAGTTATCTCCCTTGAAGCAAAAATCTTGTGCGCTCCATAACTTTGATACCCTTAGACATATTTTGATGGTAGAGGCATTGGTAACGACCAGTAAGTGTCACATGCAAGAGCGACAACCTCTGCTGTGGTTGTTTTTCAGTTACCTCCCCTGAATTAATTTCTAAGCCAAATTCTTGAGTATGTGGTTTGAAATATTTTCTTAATATTTGGCTGAAGCATAGATAAGGACCAATAGGCATGTCATCAAGTGTACTTTCACTTTCTCCATTTTGTACTTATCTCCCCTGATGCCAAAATCTTGTGCAAGCCATAACTCCCATACTGTTTGAGATAACTTGATAATTTTTGGTAGGGACATATATCAGGTCAAGAAGGTGTGTAGCATGCAAGAACTGTTGATTTTTTACCCCAATAAATACACAAGTTCCTTCCCCTTAACAAAGCCTTTATTTTTATTATTTCTGAATATGTACACTCACAAATTCAAAGTATTTGCAAATATTGTGTATCCTGTACAAATTAACACATCAGAAGTAACTATTAGATGATTTTGACCAAAAAAAAAAAAAAAAAAAAAAGAACATGCAAAAATAAAATCATTAACAATACACCTATGAGGGTCCTGCAAAAAGTTTTGTCACTGGGTTCGGATTACTTCAGTGCTATGTTTTATCAAACATATTTTTATTACAAACCTTCATAGTATTCCCTCTTTACTGAAACATACCTTTGTAACCTTTTTACCCAGTCGCAAAAAGCAGATAAATGTCTTCTTTTGGTATCTGTTGGAGACACTGATAAATAGCGCTGCCAAGAGAATTTCTAGACATATACTTATTTCCAGAAGCATTTAAGCCTTGGAAATAAAAAGAAGTCACAGGGACTCAGGTCAGGTGAATAAGGTGGATGGTTTAAAACTTTCACCTTTTCAGAAGCCAAAGAAGACTTAACAGCCTCACACTTATGAGAAGAGGCATTGTCATGTAAAAGGTGGACTCCTGACCATCCTTTGCTTGGTCGTTTCTTACTGTAAAACTCTTTCACTTTCTTCAGTACAGAATTCTTGTAGAATTGGCCAGTGACTGTATGACCAGATGGACAAGACACTTGAACGACTGGCCCACTTGAATTGAACTAAAGAAAATTGCGTACAACATCTTTTTCAAACTTATGGTTGGTTCTCTTGGCAATATTTGAGTGTTTTCAATCTTTTCGCTTCCATTGCTTATTATCAGCCCTTCTTTGTGGCTCAAACATGTGCTCCCAGGTTTCATCACCTGTTAGCAAGTGAGAAATAACCCAACTATTACAGCCTTTGTATGTTTTCAAAAGTTCCCGGACACATTTAAGGTGTTGTGTCTTTTGCTCCTCAGTGAGCAAATGAGGTACCCACCTAGTGCAAACCTTTCTCAGGTCCAAACGCTTTTTTCAGAATTGTTTGCACACTGCCTTCTGATATGCCAGTACAACTAGCTACATCTTTGACAGACAACTGCGCATCCTGTTCGACCACACGACTGCATCTATTTCAGTTTGAAATAACTCGGATCAGTTGGAAAGCAGTTTGCACGAAATAAACGGGTATCGTTAGCTATTCAACACACCATTTAAGTGCAGTGAAGCATTTTAAAATATACCTGGGATAAAACCAAGGAAGCCTGTTAGTGACAGAACTTTTTGCATGACGCTCGTATTATTGTTTTCACTTATTATTTTGGTCAGATTTCTCAGATTTCATACTATCTTTGCATCTTTTTACTTTGCCCTGTTTCAATATTTCCATGATATTTTCATACTATCTTTGCACCTTTACTTTGCCCTGTTTCAATATTTCCATGATATCAATTGAAATACACTAAATTTAGAAATGGTGGTATGGTCTGGGGATTCGCCATCTCTGATGGCTGTTTTTAGCTCAACTGACTCGAAGGCTTAGGATGAGCTATTGTGATCACTCCCCGTCCGTCTGTCCGTCCTTTCACACCTTTGAACGACTTCTCTGAAACCCATGGGCCAAATTTCTTCAAACTTCATGTGGAGCCTTGTGTTAAAGGGGGATTGAAAATTTGTACAAATGGTCTTGGTCAGTTAATCAAGATGGCCGTCATGCCCATATATAGCTCCTATAGACTTATAATGGGAAAAACTTAAAAAAATCTTCTTCTCTGAAACCATGAGGCCCACAGCTTATATATTTAGTATGTAGCAATGTTAAGTGGTCCCCTACATAAATCCTGCGTTCAAGCACATGGGCTCCAAACTGGCTACACCACAGGGGGGTCATATGTTTATATAGAGCTATATAGCTAAAGGACTTTCTAAAATCTTCTCTGAAACAGTGAGGCCGAGAGCTAATAGCTTAAGTTTGTAGCAGTGTTTAGTGGTCTCCTACATAAATCCTGCCAGTCAAGCCCCTGGGGTCCAAACTGGCCACACCCCGGGGTCATTAGCTCCCATAGACTTGTAATGGGAAAAACTTAAAAAATCCTCTTCTCTGAAACCATGAGGCCCACAGCTTATATATACTTAAAACCCAAAGTAACTTGTCACTTTTTATTGATGAATAATTTTGTTTCTACTTCGGTTTGGTTACAATAAGTGTTCAGTTGTTTTCCACAGCTAGTCTCAACAGAATTCAAGAGAGATCATTCGTGTAAGTGATTCCAGTCTAGAGTTACCTACCTTTTCATCAAAAACAGTATTTTCACATTTTCTCACAAATTCAAAAGCAGAACATGATTCTCAATACAAAATCTGAAAGGCCTTTGTTTGTCGATAAAATTCCCTGCAAAACAATTTTTCAGTTCTACCTGGCTAATTAATGGCAATTATTCAAATTTGTTTCACGTTGAAATTACCTCCCTTGCAATTAAAACAATAATAAACTTTCGCTGCTCGTAAAAGCCATATCTCCGATATTTTTTGAAAGTTTTAAACGGTGATTTGTATGGACCTCTACAGAGAGTGTATGACCAGAAAAAAGATGCAAAAGTTCTCATTATGTCAAATGTAAAATGGATGACAATAACCTGTAAGATTATCATTACAAACGTTGTTAAGTTTGATCAAACGGCCTTCTCAATAAAAATCGAAGTGTTCTGAAGTTGCGCAATAGATGATGCAGATTTTTTGTTTTTGTTAATTTAAGAACAATTTTCAATACATGTCTAAGCGAATAAAGCTGGGTCTAAATTGATTACTGAAATAAACCGGTATTTAAGGTACAGTGACCTTCCAAAAGTGAATTAATATTGTAACTTTTGATTCTGACCCCATCTGGTTTGAGAGAGCCCCTTTGATAATCTGTTTGACAGAAAGGGCTTAAGTACTGTATATCATGTGCACAAATGCTTGTTCTTTAACATCATTAAAACAGTTTTTAAATTTCACTCAGCAAAAGTTAGTAAAACGTATAAATATATGCTGTAAAGTTACTTTTGGCTTTAAGTATATTTAGTATGTAGCAATGTTTAGTGGTCCCCTATATAAATCCTGCCAATCAAGCCCCAGGGGTCCAAACTGGCCACGCCCGGGGATCATTAGATCCCATAGACTTATAATGGGAAAAACTTTAAAAAATCATCTTCTCTAAAACCATGAGGCCCACAGCTTATATATTTAGTATGTAGTAATGTTTAGTGATCCCCTACATAAATCCTGCCAATCAAGCCCCTTGGCTTCAAACTGGCCACACTTCAGGGGGTCATATGTTTATATAGAGCTATAGCTAAAGAATCTTCAAAAATCTTCTCTGAAACCATGAGGCTGAGAGCTAACAGATTTAGTAAGTAACAATGTTTAGTGGTCACCTACATAAATCCTGCCAATCAAGCCCCTTGGGTCCAAACTGGCCACACCCCGGGGATCATTAGCTCCCTAAGACTTATAATGGGAAAAACTTCAAAAAGTCTTCATCTCTGAAACCATGAGGCCCACAGCTTATATATTTAGTATGTAGCAATGTTTAGTGGTCCCCTACATAAATCCTGCCAATGAAGCCCCTGGGGTCCAAACTGGCCATGCCCCTGGGGTCATTAGCTCCCATAGACGTACAATGGAAAAAAAATTAAAAAATCTTCTTGACAGAAGTAGTATGTAGCAATGTTTGGTAGTCTCCTACATAAATCCTGCCAAACATGCTCCTGGGGTCCTAATTGGCCATGCCCTGTGGGGTTATTAGCTCCCATGGACTTAAAATGGAAAAAGTAAAAAAAAAATCTTCTCTGAAACCATGAAGCCATCAGCTTATATATTTAATACGTACATTGTTTAGTGGTCCCCAACATAAATCACACCAGCCTCGGTGGCTCAGTTGGATGGGCCGTCCAACTGGAGACCAGGAGGTGGCGGGTTCAACCCCCGCCGTGGTCGGCTACATTCTTTCGTGGAGATTAATCATGAAATATTTTCTACGGTCATTCTCTCCCTTCCACTGATTCAAGAAGGGCAGTTGTCAGTTTCTGGCAAAAGAATGTGCACAATACTGGTTAACTGCTTAGAGGACTAAGCCTTCCCAGTAAACGTGTGTTAGGTAAACTGACCGCGCTCGACATGACCCCATTGGGTTGACTGGGCCGTAAAACCTCAACACAAACAAACATAAATCCTGCAAATCGAGCCCCTGGGGTCTAAATTTGCCACGCTCTGGGGGTCATTAGCTCCCATAGACTTATAATTGGAAAACCTTAAAAAATCTTCTTCTCTGAAACCATGACGCCCACAGCTTATGTATTTAGTATGTAGCAATGTTTAGTTTTGTGTTGAGGTTTTACGGCCCAGTCAACCCAATAGGGTCATGTCGAGCGCGGTCAGTTTACCTAACCACACATTTACTGGGCAGGCTTAGTCCTCTATGCGGTTAACCAGTATTGTGCACATTCTTTCGCCAGAAACTGACAACTGCCCTTCTTGAATCAGCGGAAGGGAGAGAATGACAGTAGAAAATATTTCATGATCAATCTCCACGAAAGAATGTTGCCGACCTCGGCGGGGGTTGAACCCGCGACCTGGTCTCCAGTCGGACGGCGCATCCAACTGAGCCACCGAGGCCGGCAATGTTTAGTGGTCCACTACATAAGTTCTGCCAATCAAGCCCCTGGGATCCAAACTAGCCATGCCCTCGAGGTCATTAGCTCTCATAGACTTATTATGGAAAAAATGCTTAAAAAATCTGATTCTCTGAAATCATGAGGCCCACAGATTATTAATATAGAACTATATAGCTAGAACTTAAAGAAAAAATTTCTCTGAAACCAGTGGGCCCTAAGCAGGTGTCATCATCATGAATCATGCTCAAAATGTTTGTCTTGATGATTTCTAGGTCAGGTTTGGACCTAGGTCACTTATGACCTATATTTCACAGTCCAGTGTCGTAAGTTTTTTCCATTTAGGTCAGTTTCTCAGTAACTGTTGGTCCTACAGCAGTGATACTTGGCACTTGCAGACATCTCAGCATGGCCTCTTGAATGTAGGCATCTATAATTGACCTTGATCTTTATTACATAGTCCACTGACTTTGTTAAGTTTTTGCATTTAGGTCAGTTTCTCAGTAATTATTGGTCCTACAGCCAGTGACACTTAACACATGCATACATGTTAGCATGGCCTCTTGAGTGCAGTCATTCATATTTGACCGTGATCTATATTTCATGGGCCATTAGGCATTGTCTTACTTGTTAATATAATCGTCATGAATCTTGGTCAGAATGTTTGCCTTGATCATTTATGGGTCGGGTTCTCTCTAAGTGCTATGATACTCAGGTGAGCTGAGCTTTACAGGGCCATCTTGGCCCTCTTGTTTATTTAATGCAGCTGATTGTTTAATACAGGTGGTCTTTAAGACAGGTTTGACTGTGTACCCTGGCAAGACTGCATATGCAACCTGGTTGGGTCCTTTACTGATACCAGAAAATGCAAAGGATGATTTTCAAGCAGAAATTTGTGATGCTCATTTTACCCAGTGTTGGGTTTTCTCTTATACCTTTTGTTATTTAGTTATGACTTGTACATAATCTAGCATTAGTTTCATTTGTACATGTCCCAATAAAACATTTTTGAGATAAAGTTGAGTTTGTTTTGTAAATTCCCAAGTACATTGTAACAGTTGTAGTTTCAAATTATGACCTTCCTTATTTACCCTAAGTATTCGGGCAGACAGGTCTTAGCAAACAGAATGCGGCGTCTGATCAGTGTCAACTCTGTTTGCGACTCATTCATCAATTTTTAGACACATTATCAGGTAGTTAAATAGACTTGTTCAAATTATAGAACAAGTATAGTTTGGGGTAAAAGTATATGAATAATTAGTGGCCTAGGGTAAATATTGTTCATGATGAGAAAATGACCCTTTGGGTGTATGCTGTTGACAGTGAAGCTCCAGATTAGCCTGTTCTGTCTTTTCCACTTTTCAGTCCACAGATGCGCGACTGATTTTGCAGAGGACTTGTAAGGGATGAATATTTGGTGATAATTCTGGGAAGTTTTTTTTATTTTTAGCTCACCTGTTACTACCTGACCTGTCACATAGTGACAAGGTGAGCTTTTGTGATTACAGTATCCATCGTCCGTCCATCGTGCGTCCGTCTGCATTCGTGCATCTGTAAACAATTTCTTCAAATGACATCTCTTAAACCACTGATTGGATTTTGACCAAACTTCACAGGATTGAACCTTGGTTTGTCCTCTTTCAAAGTTGTTCATAAAAACACAGGTTGCTGTGCCTAGCTGACATACTTCGACGAGTATTTAGTATGTAGCAATGTTTATTGGTCCCCTACATAAATCCTGCTAATCAAGCCCCTTGGCTCCAAACTGGCCACACCCCATGGGATCATATGTTTATATAGAGGTATATAGCTAAAGAACCTTCATCTGAAACCATGAGGTTGAGAGCTAACAGATTTAGTATGTAGCAATGTTTAGTGGTCCCTACATAAATCCTGCCAATCTTGGGTCCAAACTGGTCACATCCCAGGGATCATTAGCTCCTACAGACTTATAATGGGAAAAACTTTAAAAAAATCTTCATCTCTGAAACCATGAGGCCCACAGCTTATATATTTAGTAATGTTTAGTGGTCCCCTACATAATTCTGCCAATCAAGCTCCTTGGCTCCAAACTGGCCACACCCGAGGACTTATTATGGAAAAAAAAAGCTTAAAAAATCTCTTCTCTGAAATCTTGAGGCCCATAGATTATATATTTGGTAGTATATATACATAAATCATTAGCTCTCATAGACTTATTATGGAAAAAAAGACTTAAAAAATCTTCTCTGAAATCATGAGGCCCACTGATTATATATTTAGTATATAGCAATGTTATGTGGTCCCCTACATAAATCCTGCCAATCAAGCTCACTGGCCATGCGCCTTGGGTCATTTATTTATATAGAACTATATAGCTAAAGAACCCTCAAAAACCTTCTCTGAAGCCATGAGGCCCAGAGATAACATATTTAGTAAGTAGCAATGTTTAGTGGTCTCCTACATAAATCCTGCCAACCATGCCCCTGGGGTCCAAATTGGTCATACCCCAAAGTTTGTATGCCTAGTTTCCAAACAAAATAGCATATGCAAATATTGCAGAAGCAGATTGGACAGATGGTAAAGTCTTACCAGGGTCTACACTGTTTGCCATTCCACCATTGATTTTGTGAAACAACCTTGTAAAAAGGATTGGCAAAAGAAGTTGGTTAACTGTTTGAAATGTTTGGGACACTTGTGTATCTACTATACTATGTTGTTTAGGAGAATTGGAAAAAATTATCCCACAATTATCAAATGCATGTACTCATTAACCTTTACCACTCTCTGGGCTAATTCAGCGTGCATCAAATTGATGATATTTTTATTTTTCCCAGAAAATAGGATTTGACATTTCAGGCATGAAATGGTGAAACCTGTTTTCTGGGAAAAATAAGAAAAATGTCTGAAAATTTTACTCGAGTCACACCGGCTACCGCGGTACAACGAACGTGACTAGGTACAATGAACGCAGTTGAAATTTTGTTGAAAAGTGTAAGTTCAACGTTTCCTTTATTTTGACGGAAATATTACTTTTGTTTTCTGGTGGTTATGGGATTACAAAAGGTAGTGTTTTTATTGTTTTGTCCAAATTGTAAGTTATGACACGGTCAGAGAAGGAAAAGCAAAGCTACAAATTAGGCCACAATAGGAAAAAACAAAAACAAAAAAAACCTCGTTTTAAGGATCTATTTAATAAAAATGAATGGCAATTCTAGGGTTTCTCATGTCTCTAGGTATGGAAGTAAATATACTATTTCTGATAATTCATTAAAACTTTTAGAATAAGAATTGTCCTAGAGCACTATCTTGAAAGACAGGTACAACTTACCATGCATCATGTGTTGTGTCCGGGTACACTAAACATGGAACAGATGGTCCAACAAACACGGATATGGAAACCCCAGTTGGACTTTTATTTTTCCATTACAAGTGCCATTTTTCATGAATTAGCCAAGAAAACCAGCACATATCGGCCCCTAAAGTTGTAAAATTGCAACATCAACTGATGTGCTTGCCATTCCGAATTTAGAAGGTGTTTTGGGTTGGAAGATGTGTTTGCTGACATTTCGTGTAGCTGAGTGACAGAGCATATAGTTTATGACAGGTAGACAACTTCTTTATAAGTCGGACGCACAATGGACAGTCGTAAAAGGTAATGCTGCTTTCCTGCAGCTATGCAAAATAAGGCCAGAGAAACTTAATTACTAGATGCTCATCCCATGGGCAGAAAATGGGCTTTGACAAAGCCTATTTTCTGGGGAATAGTCCAGAGAGTGGTGATGTTCAAAATAGTTGTCCTTAAATTGGAAAAAAAAAAATCCATTTTACTACTTGTTGAAGTGTCCAAAAACTGCAGGATGACTGATAAACTGTGTAGACCTCAGTCAGACACCACATTTTGTGCATTTGATCCTAAGCCTGCTCAGTTTGCTCAAGCCTGTCTGTCTGAATGCTTAGGGTGAATAATGTTTCCACCTTTATAGTCTGTCCGGCTGTGATAGCACACTCGGATGCACATCTGACTGTGGATCAGGAGGTTGCAGGTTAGATCCCTGCTGGGTTTGGCAACATTATTTTGTGGAGCTTTATCATGAAATATTTTCTGTGGTCATTCTCTTCCTTCTGCTGATTGAAGAAAGGCAGTTGTCAGTTTCTGGCGAAAGAATGTGCACAAATACTGGTTAACAGTTAGAGGACAAAGCCTGCCAAAGAAAAAGTGTGGTTAGTTAAACTGACTGGCTCGACATGACCTTTATAGTGTTTACTAGGCCGTTATACTCCAACCCAACCATCTAACCAGAAGAGGATGTGGCATCTTGATATATTCAGTATTAATAGTTTTCAGTAGACACAACCAGACATCTTCCAACCTTTCATAACTATTTGTCTTATGCAAGGATTCAAGAAGGGCAGTTGTCAGTTTCTGGCAAAAGAATGTGCACAATACTGGTTAACCGCTTAGAGGACTAAGCCTGCCCAGTAAACGTGTGGTTAGGTAAACTGACTGCACTTTACATTACCCCATTGGGTTGACTGGGCCGTAAAACCTCAACACAAACAAACAAACAAGGATGGAAGACTACAGGGAAATGGATAGTTAAATCATCAGATATATATTTTTTTGCCATTATGAACAAATTCTTTCCTTTTAGAGTAGACACCTTTTCAGAAGGGAGGCAAAACAATATTGACTGAGTTGCCTCCCATGAATGTGTATCCATTCCCCTTAAATAGTTGGCAGACAGTAGCATATATATACTGAAAGGAAAAAGAAACGCAGGGTAGAGTTTTTTCCTTCTTATTTTAACCATTTTTTACGGTGTTTATTATAGCCATATACTTTTACAGATTGTCCTGTGAATGTGAACCGCGGGTATACGAGTCTTTGGTCGATGTGCTATCTACCCAGTGTGTGAAATCATTGAACCGTGCACTACACAGTGCATTGCACGGACAATACGGAAAGCCAAAATTTCGTGCAAAACAAACATGTTTAAACCTTCAGCACAAGATTTCCTCACACCATTTGGTACACTTCAACAATACACAACCCTCTTCGATCCTTTTACAGATTTTTCATTTCATTTTTACGCTACTTTGAACTTTTTTTCAATCATGGTACGATTGACTGATGTTCAGAGGGGTAGGGCAATTGCGTTGCTGATGCAGGGTCAGAGGCAACAGCAAGTTGCCAATCATTTTGGGGTTAACGTCTCAACAATTGAACGTCTTGTTAGACGTTTAAGGGAGACAGGGCATTTAGCAGACCAGCCGCGGTCTGGGCGTCCACGCGTGACGTCGCGACGTCAAGACAGGACAATCCGTCTGGCACATTTGCGGAATCGTCATCTCACTGCTACCGAAACTGCCCTTAATACAGTAGGTACGCATAATCGACAAATTTCTCCGAAGACTGTTGGAAGTCGATTGCGTGAGATTGGTCTTCGAGCTCGTTGTCCATACGTTGGTCTGCCTCTGACCCAGGCACGTAGGTTGCGTCGTATGGCGTGGTTGACGGCGCATGCGCCCAGGCTATTTCCGATGAGGCAGTGGAGACGAGTTTTTACGGATGAGTCTAGGTTCACTATCGCGCAGATGGTCGACGTCGTGTGTACCGACGTCGCGGAGAACACTTTGCGTACGCCTGTGTTGTCGAATGGTATCGGTTTGGGGGTGGCTCCATTATGGTCTGGGGAGGCATTGCTCACGGGATAAAATCACAGTTGATTATTGTTGCGGGCAATATGACCGCAGTAAGCTACAGGGATGAGATCTTGCATCCTGTTGCAGTCCTGCTTGTGCAACAACGTAATCTGATTCTGCAGCAGGACAATGCCCGACCACATGTTGCCCGAGTTTGTCTGGATTTCCTGGCAAACAATAACATCGCACCACTAGCATGGCCACCGTACAGTCCAGATTTGACCCCAATAGAGCACGTGGGATGAGCTGGACGGAAGGGTTAGGAAGCGCCGAAATCCCCCCGCAACTCTCGCACAACTAAGGAATGCGTTGATCTATGAATGGAATAACATCCCGATGCGAACTCAATGCTTTGGTTAACTATCCAAAGGAGAATTAGGGCAGCAACGGCAGCAAGAGGGGGGCACACCCGATATTGATTTTCAGTTTGATTTTGATTTCAAGATTTGGGGGGTAGCTACCAATGAACTTCAATAACTCGAGACTTGTTGATCACAAACCAATGAAATTCGGAACTTTTGTTCCATACATGTACCGTTTTGTAATCATAGTAAAATATTTAACAAACTTTTTCAAACTTGACTGAAATTTAGGAATAAAATTTACCCTGCGTTTCTTTTTCCTTTCAGTATAGTTTTTATTGATCAGAGGTTTAGATAAGAGTGGGTATCAGGTAAATATTTTTCTTATTTCTCCTCAAAAACATATGTTGTTGGTACTCATTAGAAGTGCCTCAGTGAGGCGCTTCTAATGAGTACCCACAACATATGTTTTCGTGGAGAAATAAGAAAAATATCAATACTTGAGGATTGAAAAAAGCATCTTATCAAGAGCTATGATGATGATGAAAATCTTATTCCAGCCATGGCTAGGGATAAAAATAATGTAATTACCAAACATCTGGTGCTCACAACCTTTCATGTTAAAAGTCTGAGCATAAAATTCCTGGGTTGGACCCAGCCTGATTGGTGACCACTAACAGTAGACTAGTGTACATCGAAGCTGCTGATTGGTTAACCCATTGTAGTCTGGAGACCCTTAAAAGGGTAATTGGCAAACAGTGCAAACCCAGATCTTTTTGGTGACCACTTTAACAGTAGACTAGTGTACATCGAAGCTGCTGATTGATTAACCCATTGTAGTCTGGAGACCCTTAAAAGGGTAATTGGCAAACAGTGCAAACCAAGATCAGATGCTGCAGAATGCAGCTTCTGATCAGGGTCTCCTTTGTTTGCAAATAGTTCATCCATTTTTCTCTAGGAATACCTACGAGGGTGAGTCAGTAAGTAACCAGCCTAACTTATTTTTAGTTGAGATCCACCTCTTCTTTTTCGATGTAATTGCCCTCTAGTGTGATGCACTTAGAGCAATGGTGTTCAAGTGCCATCAGCCCAGAACTGAAAAAGTCAGGGTCCTTTCCAGGTAAATAGGCAGGATGTGGTATTAATTCATACCCGTTTCGCTCTACAGCATCCATTGCAACTTCGCAGGTGTGGACTCTCACGTTGTCCTGTTGCAGCAAAACACCTTTAGAGAGTTTACCTCGGCGTTTTTCAAGGATGGCGGTTCTCAGCTGGTCTAACAAGTTTGCATAGTACACTCCAGTTATTGTACTTCTCTTGGGTAAAAAGTCCAACATAACGCCTTTTGCGTCCCAAAATACTGTGGCCATCACCTTGCCAGCAGATGGTTGCGTCTTGAACTTCTTTGGCCTCGGGGACCCAGGCCCTACCCACTGACGACTCTGAGCTTTATTCTCTGGCTCATAATAATGAACCCAAGTCTCATCTACAGTCACCAGATGCAAAAGAAGATCATCTTTTGAACTAAAACGCTTCAACAAGCACTGCATACTGATGCTCTGGTTGCCATTTGCTCATCGCTAAGGGATTTGGGGACCCAACGGGCTGTTAGCATACCTAAACGATCATGTAAGATTGTTGAAACGCTACCATGTGAAATGCCTAATGCCTGCACTATTTCTTCCACCTGAATTCACCTATCAGAGTATACCAGATCCCGAACTTTCTTACACATTTCTTCGTCGGTGGGCGTCCAGACCTGGCTTCATCTTCTTCTAAAGACGTTCTACCCAGTTTGAATTCCCCTACCCAGAATTTAACCTGAGCATAAGATGGTGCAGAAGACCCATAAACATCGGCTAACTCGCCGTATAATCCCTTGCCTGCTTTACCTTTTAAATACAAGTACCGAATTACAGCACAGTACTCAACTTTAGATGAAAAGCATGCCTTTGCATCGGTAGCCATGTTTGACATTCAATATCTTATTAAAGAATGACTCGATACGTGTGCAATTTTGTACCCATGTATAAAACATATATGGAAACAAAGCATGAAAATCGTGACCGTCTCGGTCCATCGGAAATGGGATAGGCTGGTTATTTATTGACACGCCCTCGTAAATCACATAGCCTGACATACATAAAATCAAAATTAGACTCTTCCAATATATTATGTGGGGGAGTTAATTCAGTCTACAATAGGTTAAAATTGTTCAAAATAAGCTGTCCAAGAAGAATGTTTCATAGTTTGGACATAAGAATCGATCTTTTCAGGATAACCATTCATGTTGTAACTAAAGGGGAATGAATACATCTCCAGGGGAGACAACTCTAGACTTGTCCAAATAGTTGTACCTCTCTTGTGAAAATGGTTACTCTAAAAGGAAAGAATTTGATCCTTTTAGAGTAGACACCTTTCCAGAAGGGGCTTGATATGCAGGAACATAACAGGAAATCACAGAAGTTGTCTCTCTCTTAAAAAATGGCAGAAAATCTACCAGTGTATCAATTCCTGTCACTGAAAGTTGACATATGTGAAGATTGTTATAAATGCCAGTAAAATCCTGTCAGCTATTGTTACCATTTAGAAACTTGGAATGTTAGCATGTAACTAGGTTTTTATCCCCGTTTTTTTTTTTCGAAGAAAAAGCAGGGATATTGTTATACCCCACTTCCGACCGGCCAGCCGTCCGTCCGTATGTCCATCTGTAATGTCACACCATTGCTCCTGGACCATTTAAGCTAGAATCTTAAAACTTCCACAGGCGATAGCCCTATGGATGAGGACTGGAGAAACGCATTTGGAATTTTGATGTGCACGGAGATATGCAATGGCGCTGGTGCAGGGATATGCGATGGCTCGCTATCGACTTGCTCTAGTACAATTTACACAGATTTCTCAGGGTTTTCCGCCTTCCTGAATCTACTGTAAAGTGGATGTTGACTTTCGTTTTGCACAGGAATCCTATCTTTTTGTTGGAAAATTTATTGTATTTTGAAACTGGGCAGAGAATCAAACTATCTTGTGGAAGTCTAACTATTGTGTGATGTTTTATCCAGGCAATCATGTAACATGGTACTTGTTCATCTGATGTTGATAATTGTTCAGTTACCACACTGGGTTAACATTTGATTTGAGGCTGTGTAGTTGAGACTTTGTTATGTCACATCGCCAAAGAGGAGGGGATATTTGTTTGGTGCAGACCCCATTGGCATCAGTGTCACTATCAGCATTGGCGTGACCTTTCTTTGTGCATTGCGGGTCCCCGTAGCCATTGGGTTTCTTACTACTGTGGTTCGAGCCTCACTCGGGTCACGTGGGAAAGCCAAGTTCTGCTTACGGATGGTCAGGTGTTTTTTTCTCCGGTTTTTGCCCACCTTTGATGAACGATCGGCTCGATATAAGTGAAATATTCTTGAAAGGGCCATAAAACCCAAATCAAAAAAAGAAAAAATCGTCTGTGCGTGCCAGATTTGTACTGGTATATCACTGGGACTAGATGATAAATTGAGTAGGTTTTGATGACCTTGACCTAATTTTCATGGTCACTGCTGGACTAAAACTCATAATTAAGCAGTAGTGCACTTGAATTGCAAAATCGATTGGGTGGGGTTGGGGCGGGGAGCAAGTATAATTTCTTATACTTGTACATTTCTTATTCTCTCTGCTGCTCTTAAGTGTGTTTTGGTTGAATTTTATTGTGGGGATTCTGGTTAATGGTTCTTGTTATCAAATGATTGTTAAATGATAGTGGTAGACCATTGTTTCACAAGTTCTGTGGGAATCTGTTTTTATTTGTTTCAGTTTTGTTATCCATCTGTTCACTTCTGACAGACCCAAACCCAGATGATCCATTGGTCCCCGACATTGCCAGAATTTTCAAGACTGATAGACAAAAATACAATGAACTTGGAAAAGAATGGACAAAGAAATATGCCATGTGATGATTAGGATGGACATTGACTAACATTTATGAGCTCATTTGTCAAAAGATCGAGAGAGCTTTAGACGAGGCATACTGTTCCTCATACTGTGCACTGTGGGAAAGTCAGCATTGTCCCCATACCGGAAGAACAAACTGCAAAGTCAACCTATGCTTAGTGGACTTAAGGAGTATTTGATGATAAATTTGAAATTTTCACAGTTTCTCCATAAAAACATACATTGTGGGTACTCATTAGAAGTGCTTCACCAAGATGCTTCTAATGATTATCCATAGCATATGTTTTTATGGAGAAATAAGAAAAAATATCCCAGAATTATCACCAACCAAATAATCCTATACTGCTACTGTATTTACCCTACATATTTGGTCACATTATCTCTTTACCATTATAGTACTAAAATTTGAAGTAGTCCATTTGACTTACAGTTGACATTTCTAAAAATTGCTGGATGAGTGGCAAACAGTGGACCCTGATCAGATGTCACATTCTGCTCAGGTCTGTGTCTGAGTACTTGGGGTATATACGGTAGTCAGTCTGGCCAAGATCTTTATGCATGGGGATCTTGTAGGATCTGTACAGTGAACAGTGAAGCATTCATAGCTCTAGATAAGAGGGTATCCAAATAATTATTTTTTCTCATTTCTCCACAAAAATGTTGTGGGTACTAATCGCTTTTCTGAGGCAGTTCTACTGAGTACCCACAACATATTTTCATGAAGAAATAAGAAATCTATCAACACACAATATGTCTTAGCTAGATCTATAGAAGATTCTGAGCAGACTGTATGGATGTACAAGTATAGCTTTTATTAGCCCATGGCATTCTGGGAAGTGTAATTAGTAGGCAACATTTTGAAATATTTCTCTTCTGTCACTAAGTATGAGGTTCAACATTGCACATGAGTTTTTCCTAAGAAAACACTATATGTATTGTTAGGTCCTTTGCTTTAAGGCAAAACTGGAAAAAAAAAACAAAAAAAAAAAAAAAACAAAAAAAAAAAAAAAACAAAAAAAAAACTGTCTTCTGCTAAGTACACCTCAGAGAAATTTCAGAGAACTTGTTAAGGAGAAGTATTTGATGATAATTCTGGGATAATTTTTCTAATTTTCTCCATAAAAACACAAGCGGCCTCGGTGGCTCAGTTAGATGCGCGTCCGACTGGTGATCAGGAGGTTGCGGGTTCGACCCCCGCCGGGTCGGCAACATTCTTTCGTGAAGATTTGATCATGATATATTTTCTACAGTCATGATTCAAGAAGGGTAATTGTCAGTTTTGGCGAAAGAATGTGCACAATACTGGTTAACTGTTTAGAGGGCTAAGCCTGCCCAGTAAAAGTATGGTTAGGTAAACTGACCACGCTCTCCATTGGGTTGACTTGGCCATAAAACCTCAACACAAACAAAAAACACATGTTGTGGGTACTCCTTAGAAGCGCCTCACCAAGCTCCTGTAATGAGTACCCACAACATAAGTTGTTTTTTATAGAAACAAGAAAATGATCCCAGAACATAGCTCTTGATAAGATACTTGTTTCAATCAAAAAGTATTGATATTTTTCTTATTTCTCCACGGAAACATGTTGTGAGTACTCATTAGAAGGGCTTTGGCAAGGTGCCTCTCGTGAGTACCCATAGCATAAATTTTGTGGGGAAATAAGAAAAATATTTACCTGATACCCACTCTTATCTAGATCTATGCCAGAATTGTCATCAGATATTCCATAACAAGTCCTTTGATTCTGAATACAAAGAATTGAGTGGGGGTATGGGAAAATGTTGATTTTCTGATAGGTGATCTCATTTATAGTGCATTCTCCTGCATTTTGTTTATGAATACCCTGAATCTACCATGTGGGTTTGAAACATAGATGTAGATACATTAACATATGACGACTTTCTGATTTTGGTTTTAAATACATTCTTATCTGGTCTCTAAAATCTGCAGAAGAATTGTGCAAATATAACTACATGTACTTTTTCTAAGCGTTTGAAAATGAAACAAATATTGATATAAAAAAAAATGCCTCTGACAACAATTAGAATAAAGTTCCTGTCAGTCTCTCTGTCCATGCCTGATCTTTGCATTTTAGGGTATAGCTCCAGATACGACACTTTTTTTCAACCAGAAATGTTATTTTTATTGTTCCTACACAAATACATACATGGTGGGTACTCATTGGAAGCGCCTTGTGTGTTTTCATAGAGAAATAAGAAAAAATGTTTTGCTGATATCCCCTATAATCTGGAGCTATGTTGGAGTATAGGAATGGTCTACAATGAGAGGGAATCATTTTGGAGCTTTGCAGCTGAGTTACATATTGAACATGTGTATTTTAGTGCCTCCTGGATGGTCTGAAAATGATTCTTGACCAAGTAGCACCTTTTCAAACATAGTTATTTTCCAAGAACTGTCATCAATAAATTTTATTATGGTACTATATTATAGGGATCAAACATGGTTTTTCATACATTAACATTCGCCAGGTCCCGAGGGAGGTGTTGGAAACTGTGGCCAGAGGCCCCGGTTTTCAGCACTTCTCTAGGGACCTGGCGAATGTTAATGCATTGAAAAACCGTGTTTGATCACTATTATTGCATAAAATTTGAAAACATTTACTACATTTCGCGTTATTTCTTGCACTGTTTTGTGTCGCCTTTTCACCTATTGCGAACGCATTTTCCACAGACTATGCTCGTTTTAGGGCCGGGCAGTATGCATCTGGTAATGGCAGCAAATCTGTGGGCCCGGTACGATCATATTGAAAGTTGCGTAGCTGTGCATTAACAGCCCGTGGATTGCCTTGTTAATAGCCGGTGAATGCACTACTGTTAATAACCTGTGGCACTGCTTTTTATTATGCAATAACAATAGGGGTATAAAGTCTGTGTAATCAACTTTTACAGTTTTCAAGAAACATTTTCCAAGAGTTTCCATACTTCTTGGTAGGATTTTTTTTCTCCCATGAAATATTAATCTAGATCTAGATAGCAAGTGCTTGGAAAAACAATTTTAGTGAAGTGCCTCTTTGTTAAATCTTAACTGGGTGGGTTATTTTTAGTAACGTAAGGATCTCTTTTTTAATGTAAGTATTATCTGATACAATACTATGGAAAGTGCTATTTTCATAATTGGTGTAGGGTGATCACAAAAGAATTTTTGTGCCATCACTATATGATGGGCAAGCGAGAACTTTGGCTTGTTCACTTTGTTTGTTATTGCTTTAGTATGGCTCCAAGGGCAAAGAATATTGCTGAATATGACTCTTTTTGAAATATCTGCTTTTTAGCTCACCTGAGCAAAAGCTCAGGGTGAGCTATTGTCATCACCCTATGTCCGTCGTTGTCCGTCGTTCGTCGTCAACAATTAGTTTGTTAACACTCTAGAGGTCACAGTTTTGATCCAATCTTGATGTAACTTGGTCAGAATGTTTGCCTCTATGAAATCTAGGTCAAGTTCTATACTGGGTTACTTGGGGTCAAAAACTAGGTCACCAGGTCAAATCAAAGGAAAAACTCGTTAACACTCTAGAGGTCATAGTTTTGACCCAATCTTGATGAAACTTGCTCAAAATGTTTGCCTCTATTAAATCTAGGTCAGGTTCGAAACTGGGTCACTTGGGGTCAAAAACTAGGTCACCAGGCCAGATCAGCAGTAAACCTTGTTAACACTCTAGCGGTCACATTTTTGAAGCAATCATCATATGTTTGTCTTGATGATTTCTAGGTCAAGTTCGAAACTGGGTCACTTGGAGTCAAAAACTAGGTCACCGGGCCAAAGCAGCAGAAAACCTTGTTAACATTCTAGCGGTCACATTTTTCAAGCAATCATCATGAATCTTGCTCAAAATGTTTGTCGATGATTTCTAGGTCAAGTTTGAAACAGGGTCACTTGGAGTCAAAAATTAGGTCACCGGGCCAAATCAGCAGAAAACCTTGTTAACACTCTAGCGGTCACATTTTTCAAGCAATCATCATGAATCTTGCTCAATATGTTTGTCTTGATGATTTCTAGGTCAAGTTCGAAACTGGGTCATGTGATGTCAAAAACTAAGTCACCAGGCCAAATCAGCAGAAAACCTTGTTAACACTCTAGCGGTCACATTTTTGAAGCAATAATCATGAATCTTGCTCAAAATGTTTGTCTTGATGAGTTCTAGGATATGTTTGAAACTGGGTCACGTGGGGTCAAAAACTAGGTCACCGGGCCAAATCAGCAGAAAACCTTGTTAACACTCTAGCGGTCACATTTTTGAAGCAATCATCATGAATCTTGCTCAAAATGTTTGTCTTGATGATTTCTAGGTCAAGTTCGAAACTGGAACACCTGGGGTCAAAAACTAGGTCACCGGGCCAAATCAGCGTAAATTCTTATCACTCTAGCGGTCACATTTTTCAAGCAATCATCATGAATCTTGCTCAAAATGTTGTCTTGATGAGTTCTAGGTCAAGTTCGAAACTGGGTCACTTGGAGTCAAAAACTAGGTCACCGGGCCAAATCAGCAGAAAACTTTGTTAACACTCTAGCGGTCACATTTTTTAAGCAATCATCATGAATCTTGCTCATAATGTTTGTCTTGATGTTTTTTAGGTCAGGTTCAAAACTGGGTCACCTGGGGTCAAAAAGTAGGTCACCTGGCCAGATCAGCAGAAACCTTGTTAACACTCTAGTGGTCACATTTTTCAAGCAATCATCATGAATCTTGCTCAACATGTTTGTCTTGATGATTTCTAGGTCAAGTTTGAAACTGGGTCACTTGGGATCAAAAACTAGGTCACCTGGTCAGATCAGCAGAAAATCTTGTTAACACTCTAGCGGTCACATTTTTGAAGCAATCATCATGAATTTTGCTCAAAATGTTTGTCTTGATGATTTCTAGGTCAAGTTTGAAACTGGGTCACATGGGGTCAAAAACAAGGTGACCTGGCCAGATCAGCAGAAAACTGTTAACACTCCAGAGGTCACATTTTGAAATAATCATCATAAATATTGCTCAAAATGTTTGTCTTGATGATTTCTAGGTCTAGTTTAAAACTGGGTCACTTGATATCAAAAACTAGTTCACCTGGCCAAATCAAAGGAAAACCTTGTTGATGCTCTGGAGGTCACATTTTTGAAGTGATCATCATGAATCTTGCTCAAAATGTTTGTCTTGATGATTTCAAGGTGATGTATAGTTTTCTGTCCAGTGACTCTCTTAAGTTTTTCCATTTAGGTCAGTTTCTCAGCAATTATTGGTCCTACAGAGTGATATTTGGTACTTGAGAAGTGTTTGTTGTTAGATCAGTTTCTCAGTAACTATTGCTCCTACAGCCAGTGATACTTAGTACATGCATACATCATAGCATGGCCTCTTGAGTGCAGTCATCCGTATTTGACCTTGACCTTTATTTCACAGTCCATTAGACATGCTACATTGTCTTACTTGTTAATATAATCATTTTGAACTTTGATCAGAATGTTTGCCTTGATTAGTTCTAGATCAGGCTCTCAAAGTGCTATGTTGCTCAGGTGAGCGTTACAGGGCTATCATGGCCCTTTTGTTTTTTCGTTTTTTCTATAACATCCAGATAAGGCACTTTTTCAACCAAAATTTACTGATGTTTTTTCTCATTTCTTCACAAGATGCTTCTAATGAGTGCCCACAGAGAAAGTTTTTATGAAGAAATAAGAAAAATGTTTTATGGATCTTATATGAAGCTATGTTCCTTGTAGTACTAGGGTGGATAGCCGTGTTGTATATTTAGGTTGGTTATTTGCCGGCCTCGGTGGCGCAGTTGGATGCGCGTCCGATTGGAGACCAGGAGGTCGCGGGTTCTACCCCCGCCGAGGTCGGCAACATTCTTTCATGGAGATTGATCATGAAATATTTTCTACAGTCATTCTCTCCCTTCCGCTGATTCAAGAAGGGCAGTTGTCAGTTTCTGGCGAAAGAATGTGCACAATACTGGTTAACCGCTTGGAGGACTAAGCCTGCCCAGTAAACGTGTGGTTAGGTAAACTGACCGCGCTCGACATGACCCCATTGGGTTGACTGGGCCGTAAAACCTCAACACAACAACATACATGTCAATGAGTTTGGTAAATTGCCAATGATATATTTATTTGATTTTCTTTGAAGCAAAACATGTACCAGGTACATGTATTCGTCTATGTGAGACATACCTTCACCAACAAACATGACAAATCAGTCCTTTGGTTTTGAAGCTTTCTTTCTCTGGACTAAAATTATGGGCTATCACTAGAATTCACTCAGAAAAAGGATCCTATTTAGGCCTTTGATCATGACCAAAGGTTGTGTTTATTGTTTGTTTGTATAAAATCTGTAGCAAAAAAATAAAAATAAAGATGAGTGCTTAATCTGCCGCAAAACAGCACTAAAACTTAATTCAGATGTGACATTTATTGAAATGAGCGGATCAGAACCTGTTGCGTGATTGTCCGCCTTGGTATACAGTTTCTTCTTTTTTCATTTGTTTTCATTGCATCTCTAATTGCTCTATATCCTGTGCAGTCATTTGATAGTATGAAGTATGGCTGTGAATCAGTTTGCTTCAGCCTGACAGGGGGTGGTCGGGGTGGCAAAGGTGTCGTGTATCTTACGTCACTGGGGCGTCCAACCGAAATTGGGCAAGGCCTGCTATCCTTTGTAGCAGGTAAGGGTAGAGGGGGAATGTTTTTATTGTTTCTTCACTTTCATTCCTGTTCCTCTTTCTTCCCTGTCCCTCTCTTTCATCTCCTCTACTATCTCTTTTCTCCCTTTCTCTGGGAGACGACACAAAATGACCCACAAGGGTTGACGTGTCGTTAAACCCCAACACAATCAATGCTTCCGCCTGACAATCTGCAGGAGTCCAGATAAGCCAAACAAAAGGCAAATCTGGGCAAGCAGTAGCTAGAAGAGGTTCTCTGATATAAAGGAGGAAAATTCACCAAATCAAGATAATAATATATCAAGATAAATATATTTCTAATCACAGTACGGTAAATGTCCTTAAAGTTCGTAAACCAAAGTTTCTGACAAATGGCATATGCAAACAGTGCAGACCCGGATCAGAGGGCTCTTGAAGGAGCAGTCTGATCAGAGCCTACACTGTTTGCTATTCCACTAAGTATTTTAAAAAAACACTGCATAAAAAGCATTCTTCTATGTGTAAACACATAGAACTTGTGAAGGAGTACATGTATATTGTAACCTCTTTATAAGATGGTCCAGTATATAAGATGGTTTGAAGATGGACCCTAAAAGTGAGGTATCCAAACAAAAATGTATAGATAATATAGAAAAATGACCATTATATATGGTCATTTTTGGATGGGTTTTTCAAAAATCTGTCCTTTAAAATAGCAATGTCCAGGCAGCCAGGCATCGGGCGTTGTCAGGTTTATCTTTGGTTAACCTTTTTGAAAAAAAACCTCCATAATGCTGTTATGTGTTTTTCTTGTTCTATATAATCTTTACATTTTTGTTTGGATACAACACCATTGTTTAGCTAGTGCTATTTAGAGGTTGTGTGTTTGGTGATAGTTCTGAGATAATTTTCTCCAGTTCTCCATAAAAACTTGTATTATGAGTAGTCTTAAGAAGTGCCTCATCGAGGTGCTTCTAATGAATAACTGAAACATGTTTTCATGAAGAAATAAGAAAAATTATCCCAGAATTATTACCAGATACTCCTTAACAAGACTGAAACTATAATTATAGTAGTATGGATGCAAAAACAGCAAGTGTCCAAAATTTCTGGGTTTGTGTTTGGTGAGTTTTAATGCAATAAAGTCAGATTACCTTATAAAGTAAGTTATCATTGAATAAAACTTTATTTGAATACATTTCCATTAAGTTAGTAATGGATACAAAAACAGCAGGTGCCCAAAATTTCTGGGTTTGTGTTAGGTGAGTTTTAATGTGATAAAGTCATTTGGAATACCTAATAAAGTAACAGTTATCATTGAAGAAGACTTTATTTGAATACATATCCATTTTACCCTTATAGGGCTAAGCAGTGTTGTAGCAGACAACATTCTAATAAAAATATAAGTTTTCAGAGAAAATAAGACTGCATTTCAGACAATTCACATGAAATAGGAAGTTACATTTTCTCTGAAAAATACTCCAGAAATTCAAAATATTGTCTGCTGCAGTTGTGATTAGCAATTTAAGGGCAATTAGAAAGATGTTTTGGGCTACAATACATGAAGATGTGTCTTCAGGCATATATGGATAGCAAAGGCCAATGTCAGCCCACACATTCCTGCTATCTGATCAATGAGGCTGGCACAATTAATCAGATAATAAGATTAACCCTTGTCATGCCTAATAAATTAAGATGCCACGCCCATTTCTAATTTCCAGCCAATCAGATTACTTGATACAGCTTTTTGATAGAAATTCACATACTTAATGACAAACAGTGCAGATCCAGATCAGTTGGCTTCTTCAGAAGCCAACTGATCTGGATCAACACTGTTTGCTAAGACAGGGCATGTCATGCTCAGCAAGAGAAGGGTTAATTGATCAATAAATTCCACAAAAATGATTATTATCATTACTGACTTGCTAATAATCGATCATTTTATTTCTGTGTTTGTTACTTTTACCCTTAGTATTCAGGCACCTAAACTCCTTACCATACTTAATCTAAAATTTGAACAAGTACAATTTACTACCCACTGTTGTGTCTAAAAATAGCTAGATGAGTGGCAAACAGTGTAGACCATGATGAGACAGCACATTTGCAGCATCTCATCTGGGTGTATACTGTTTGCTTAGGCCTGTCCGACCACTTACAATAAAGTACAACATATGGTAAGAGTCCTGCTCAAACATATAAAATTGACCAAGTCTTCAGTGATTACTAATCGATTATCGATCACAGTGGCATAATCGATTATCTTTTCAGCTTTGATTAGCCAGCCTTGGGATCAGTGCCTCCACTGTCCGCTTACAGAATCATTGGATACTGTAGAGTAGAAATGTATATGAGCACAGCAACAGGCCTAATCAGACACACAGATGCACATGCTGATCAGAATCTGTTTTGTTTTTTCTCATGGTGCAGACCATATATGCAAGCCCAACTCAGTTCACATTTAACCCTGGTCCTGCGGAACCCGGACATGCCCTGTCTTTGCAAACAGTGTAGATCCAGATCAGTTGGCTTCTGAAGTAGCCAACTGATCTGGATCGCCACGGTTTGTCATATTGAGTATATGAATTTGTATCAACAACCTGGATCAAGTAATCTATTCAGCTGAAAATTAGAAGCAGGCATGACATCTTAAATTATTCAGCATGCCAAGGGTTCAAATGTACTTGAAATTCTTGGAATTTTTGCCACTCCAAACTGATTTTTGTCAGGCATGTCTGGTGGTCCTACAGACTTTGTGTTGACTGAGGAGCTACACCAAATTTAATGAATTGAGGAAATTATACATCTTAGGACAGCCGCTGATGAGTGCTTGCAAATGTTGTATAATGTTGTTCAACATTTCAAAGATTATGGCCTAATTTCAAGGATTATGACAAGGGTTAACATCATCTCCTCTGGTATCAGTGGAGCCTGCTCGGACTTAGAAAATTTGTCACCCAAGTGGGGATCAAACCTGGGACCCTTTAGCACCAGACTACCACTGTACTACCACTCTCCTAACCACAGTTATTATACTAGGTACAAATTGTGTCCAGGCTGTTACTTAATCCTTGTCCTGCTGTACCCGGATATACCCTGCCTTTGCAAACTGTAGATCCAAATCAGTTGGCTTCTGAACTGATCTGGATCTGCACGGTTTGCCATTAACTTTGTGAATTTATATCAACAATCAGGATCAAATAATCTGATTGGATGAAAATTGGAAGAAATGGGTGTGGCATCTAAATTTATTTAGCAGGACAAGGGTTAACTTTTAGAGGCACTTGATACACTTCGTAGATTTTCCGCCATTTCTGACAAGGGAGACAACTTACATGACTTCCTCTTTGCTTTATGAAACAGCAAGCCCCTTCTGAGAAGGAGTATACTCAAATTATTTCTGTTTTGGGTAGATCCCTTTTCTGAAGGGAGACAAGAACAGTTTTGAAAAGTTACTACCCAGAAAGTGGATCAATTCGCCTTGAACCAATCAAAAGAGCTCAGAGTACATAATAACTTTTCAGCGTCTGTCTGACGTTGTCAGACAAATATGTCTGATATTGGTCAGACAAATGATTAACCCTAGTCCTACTGAACCCCGATTTACCCTGCCTTTGGAAACTATAGGTCCAGATCATTTGGCTTCTGGAAGCCAACTGATCTTGATCTGCACTGTTTGCCATTAAGTGTGTGAATTTGTATCAATAACTTGGATCAAGTAATAGGATTAGCTGACAGTGAGAAGCAGGAATGACATCTTAAATTATTTAGCATGCCAAGCCTTAAAATGTACTTGAAATTCTTGGAATTTTTGCCACCTGGAGCAGATTTTTGAGGTCTGGTAGTCCTGAGGAGCTACACCAAAGTCAATGGATTGATTAAATTATGCATCTTAGGACAGCCGCTGATGTGTGCTTGCAAAAATTGTGTAATGTTCAATATTTCAAGGATTATGGCCCATATGTCAAGGATTATGGCCCTTGGTATAAACTCTGTGTCCAGGCCATATTTTTTGAACATTTGAAGATCTCAAATTTTGGTGAAGGCCTGTCCAGTGCAAAAACTGGGTCATGGCATACAATATCTCAGTTTTGGTCCTTGATACAAAATGTTGTTAGATAATATCTGACAGTGCACTTTGACAATGACTATATTAATTTAACCCTTGTCCTGCTGATCCAGGATATACCCTGCCCTTGCAAACAGTGTAGATCCAGATCAGTTGGCTTCTGAAGGAGCCAACTGATCTGGATCTGCACTGTTTGCCATTAAGTATGTGAATTTATAGCAGCAATCCAGATCAAGTAATCTGATTGGCTGAAAATTAGAAGTGGGTGTGGCATCTTAATTTATTCAGCAGGACAAGGATTAAGCATTAAAGTCATAACTATAGCAGATCACATTCTTAGCTCGCCTCTTCCTAAGTATAGGGAGCTGTTGTTGTCACCCTGACATCGGGGCTAGTGTCACACTTTACATTCTTACAACAAAGTTTTTTAAACCTTCAAATTGCAACAACCACTAGCTAGAACCCTTTGATATTTAGAATATAATCATATAATAGCATATCCTTCTTTACCTGTTCAATGAAGATGAGAACTTAGCAAGTCCCTGCATTCTCGTGAAGATAAATAGATTATAAAAAGAATGATTATTGAGAGCAATGAACACACAAAGACAAAAATAGTTGAATTGTCTAAAACTTTCAATATATGATTATGCCCCGCCACATAAGTGGGGAGGTATTATTTTATACCCTCCGAAATTTTGAGTATCCGTCTGTCCATCAGCGCTTCATAATTTCATGTCCGCTCCATAACTCTGAAACCGTTTGAGATATTTTCACAAAACTTCATGCCAATGTAAATCACCATGAGACAACGTTTAGAACAAATGATCTGTAACTCTGGTTTGATATTTTCATGAAACGTGACGCAAATATAAAGCATTATGAGACGTGCAGAACACATGAACACATGATTATACTCCTGTCTGCTCTGTAAGTTGAAAACTGTTGAAGATATTGTCATAAAATCTCTCACAAATGTAAAGCACCATGAGACGACATGCAGAACATAAGAACCATAACGCTGGTTAACCTACTTTTGGAATTACAGTCCTTTGAACATTATAAATATTGAAAATGGTCATTTCTACCATGTACTCGTGTCCGCTCCATAACTCCGATACCGTTTGTTGTATTTTCACGAAACTTCACACAAATATAAAGCAGCATGAGGCAAAGTGCAGAACACATGAACCGTAACTCTGGTTTGCCAACTTTTGGAGTTATTGCCCTTTGAACATTGCACATAGCCATTTCCACCATGTACTGTAAGTTGAAAACTGAGATATTTTCATGAAATCTCTTGCAAACGTAAAACACCTTGAGAAGTGTATGTGCAGAACATAAGAACCATAACTCTGGTTAACCTACCTTTGGAGTTACAGCACTTTGAACATTGTAAATGGCACTTGCTTGATGTAAGTGCAGTGGCGGGGCATGTTGCAGTGCTTCCAGCGCTTTTATTGAAGTAGAAAAAGCTTTAACTTACAATCAAAATTTTTATCCTGCAAGGGTTATTAACCCCTGCCCGTGTGCTGTGTACGTGTATAAAATCATGTTATTGTTAAACAACTTCTTTTCTGAAACCACTTGACCACTTTTCACCAAATTTCATGTCGATCCTACTGTTGAAACAGGATTGAGAGTTTGTTCAAATGGTCACACGCCATTGACTGTCACTCCCATGTATGATAAAAAAAAAAAAAATTAATAATGAAAAACAGTCTTCTTCAAAACCAAGGACTTCTCAAAACTATGATCCTTTCATTAGTTGCAATGACAGGATTGGAAAAATGTTGTATAGCATCTGCAGTGACTATATTTCACACCCGTGGCCTTGAAAATTCATATCTCAGCAACCACTGGACAGAACCCTTCTGTATTTGGAACATAATTGTATCACAGTATAATCTTACATTCTGTAACACCATACCCCAGAGTTTGATCCAGGAGTGGAAATTAGGGGTCAAAAATTAGGTCACACTTTAAAGTTTTCCACTAAGCCATATCACAGCTAGGTAAGGCGCGACTCAGACAAGCTATGCTGTCCTGCAACTGCTCTTGTTATTGTCGTTTCTTTTCTTCTTTTTTTTTGTTCAGAGAAGTCAAAGCTTGACATTTCATGTGAATTATATGCCTCTGCATATTTTCTCTGAAAAAAAAAAAATATTTTAAGCGGTTAACCAGTATTGTGCACATTCTTTTGCCAGAAACTGACAACTGCCCTTCTTGAATCAGCGGAAGGGAGAGAATGACCGCAGAAAATATTTCATGATCAATTTCCACGAAAGAATGTTGCCGACCTTGGCAGGGGTTGAACCCGCGACCTCCTGGTCTCCAGTCGGATGATGATTAACATGAAATGTCGAGACATATTTTCTCTGAATACTGAAAAGAAAAATTAAAAAATAGAATGCTGTCTGCTACAAATTTTGCTTGGTGCTTTAAGGGTCAAAATACAATGCAAGACACATCTGTGCATGCTCATTATTGTAAGATCAACAAACTTAAAAGCATTCAAACAAAATCTTTTAAATCAAAGATACTTAACCCTTAATCACAACTCAGTAGATAACAGTTTGATTTTTTTCATTGTATTTTTCAGAGAAGATAAGGCTTGGCATTTCATGTAAATTGTCTGCTTAGCAGACAAGTCACATAAAATGCCAAGTCTTATTTTCCCTGAAAGATAATAATTAAAAAAAAAAAAAAAAAAAAAAAAATGTCATCTGCAGTTTTACTTAGTGTTTTTAAGGGTTAAAATGTCATGTTTCCTTGAGGTAGAGGATACTTTTCAATGTAGCATATAGACACTTTTCAAACTTCAGGTATCAAAATTTTGTTGCATTCCTGACATCAGGTTAAATGGCCGAAAGGGGCTGGTGTATCATAAAACACAAACTCTGTAAATTCAGAGAAAAATGAATCCTTTGAAAGTAACAAAGAATCAAAAGAAAAGTGAAAATAGCACTGTTTTGTTGAATCTGTTTATGAACAGTAAAGGTAAAACCGTCACTGTTGCATACATTATTCAGATTATACCCATTACCATTTTTGGTGGATTGTTTACAATCGATCCAAAGTATACAAATGCCAAAATTTTCTTAAGTTAGTTGTCCACATGATTATCATTGACCAATGAAATTCAACCATGTGTTAGTAAAAAATTCCAGTTAACGGTTATTTATAGCCAAGCTGTTCTTGTTGCTGTGATGTCTGAGTGCAGTGTAAAAAAGGTTATCTGTAAAACCTGGATTGGGACATTGGAAAACAGTGCAGACCCAGATCAGATGCCACAGAATGTGGCATCTGATCAAGGTCAGTACTGTTTGCTTAAATTACAGGAAGTTAAGGATAAAATGAAATGTTCTAAAGTCCCTGTTCAGGGCCATTTTCCCAGCCTACACTCGGAGACAGTTGACCCAGTAGTGCTCTCAGTGCTTTGATAACCAGTAGATTACTGAACACGAAAAATACTGACCTCGGTACAAAGTTTTTTTTGGTACCTTAACACAAAGTATTATTTTTACCCTAAGCATTGGAACACAAAGGCCTGAGCAAACAGTGCTCTGCAAAGTTTGCTAAGACTGTCTGTCCAAATCTTTAGGGTAAATATCATAGCGGCTGTGATGTAATAGTCTTTCTGTACAATATAGGACAAATTCATTTCAATATAAAATTAGCTTTGTCATGATCATTTTCATTGTCAAAGATCAGAAAGTAGAAAAAGGTAACAAAAATTAATGTAAGGATTATAGCAAAAGCATATGCATATCTTCAGACTATGGATAAAACATGTGCAAAGTTTCAGCACACAACATACTGAAATATTTTTCTTATTTTTGTCACACCTGCTTTAGCATGGGCGACTTAGGGCCTGCAAGTTTCCATCCGTCCGTTCGTCCATCCAACAAAATTTATCCTGGTGTCTTGTGAGTGCAACTCCTCTTACAGTTTTGTACCAATCGTGTGGAAACTTTGCATGTGTTTTCTTCATGGTATGAGTCTGTGCATGTGATTTGGATTTAATTGTTAGATCATTTTTTGCACTTTTTCCGCATTGTTAACAGTCATTTTCACCCTCAATATATAGACAATGGGTATCTCTTGTGAGTGCAATTCCTCTTACAGTTTTGTACTGATTGTTATGAAACTTTGCATGTGTTTTCTACATGGTATGAGGTTGTGCATGTGGTTTGGATATAATTGTTTTTTTTTTTTTTGTTTTGTTTTTTTACTTTTTCCACACTGTGAACATAGTCATTTTTCACCCTCAGTATATAGATAGTGGGTACCTCGTGAGCACAACTCCTCATACATTTTTATACCAATCTTTTTGAAACTTTGCACATGTTTTATCCATAGTCTGAAGATATGTATGTGCTTTTGATATAATCCTTACATTAATTTTTGTCACCTTTTTCTACTTTGAGTATTTTGACATTTTCTGACCTCAGATATATAGACAGTGGGTACCTTGTGATTGCAACTCTTCATACAATGTTTTACTGGTCTTTTTGAAAGTTTGCTCATGTTTTCTCCAGGGTCTGCAGATGTGCATGTGGTTTGGGTATAATTTTTGTTTCGCCTGCGTAGCATAGCAGACACATAGGGATCATGTTGTATGTCCGCATCGTCAACGTAGTTTGTGTTGATGTCGTTATCACACTTTTCATTTCCGCACAATAACTTTGAAGGGATGCATTGATTTCATTCAAACTTTGCAGAACTTTGTATCACTATAAAATACAGGTCAAGTTCGATATCGGTAATCATCCGCCAAATTTTGGCTGAGTTTTGGTCCTTTTTCGACTTAGTTTTTGTTGTTGGTTTCCACTCAATAACTTTTGAAGGGATGCATTAATTTCATTCAAACTTTGCAGAACTTTATATCACTGTAAGATACAGATCAAGTTTGATGTTAGTTAATCATCTGCGAAATTTTGGCTAAGTTATGGCCCTTTTTCGACTTAGTTTTGTTGGTGTGTTGATATTGGTTTCCGATCAATAACTTTTGCAGGGATGCATTGATTTTATTGAAAGTTTGCAGCAGGATATATCATTGTAAAATACAGGTCAAGTTCGATATTAGTAATCATCTGCAAAATATTGGCCTCATTATGGCCCTTTTTCGACTCAGTTTTTGTTGATGTGTTGATATTGGTTTCTGCTCAATAACTTTTGCAGGGATGCATTGATTTCATTCGAAGTTTGCAGAAGGGTATATCATTATAGCATAGAGGTCAAGTTTCATTTTGGTAATCATCCAAAAAATTTAGGTTGAATTATAGCCCTTTATTTACTTGATTAATAAAATTCAAAGTAGTGAGGGGTTGCATTTAGGGATAGGAGTGATTATTAGGACAAATACAGTGTTTTTTTTTTCTTTTTTCATATCAAATGGTTGGGGCTTTATCAAGCAGGTGACACATCCAATTCTCGAAATTCTTGTTAAATATATTTTTGTTGCTTTTCCCACTTTAACTTTGTCATTTTCTTACCGCAGATTTTATGAAAGTGTATAGACCGTGGGTACCGTTTGAGTGCAACTTCTCATGCATCATATGAGAATATGCATGTGCTTTTGGTGAAATTCCTATATTAATTTCTTCTACCTAAAGTAAACATTACTTTTTTGGTGGGTGGGGGGGGGGGGGGGGGGGGTGCAGGTGCTACATCAACTTCACCGAATTTTGATCATATTTTCTAGAAAACACATTTTGACATTTGATGCAAATTGTGTCCAATGGAGGCACTTTGCATGAAATGTCAAATCCGGTTTTCTGGGAAAAATAAGAAAAGCATCACCAATTTGCCGACTGCTGAATATGCCCATAGATAGGTAAAGGTTAATTTTCATAAAAAGTCTACTTGGTAAGGTCAGCTCACCTTTACTGATGGCTCAGGTTCTGCTGCTACCATATTTAATCTATTGTTGGCCTATCCTTCCTTTATCCATAGTTTTCTTGAAACAGCTTTACTAGTTGTTGTTTGGCAAGACTCCAGATAAGAGAAGTATTTCAGTAGTGATAATTTTTTTTGTTTCTCTGCCAAAACAAACACTGTTGGTATACTTTTGAAGTGCCTCACACTTTAATCATTGTTTTCTGGGACATTCAGAAAAATATTGGAGACAATTTGTATGAAACATCAAAACCTGTTTTCTGGGACAGTAAGAAAAATATTTCAATATGTCGTCTGCTGAAAACTTTACCCAGAATGTTTGGCATTAAGTTGAATGGGTACACCTGGAAGATTTTGCTGCAGTGCAAAGGGCATAGCTCTAGATCAGATGCTTTTTTTTTTAACCAAAAAGTACAGACCAGGAGGTCGTGGGAACAACCCCCGCCGAGGTCGGCAACATTCTTTCATGGAGATTGATCATGAAATATTTTCTACGGTCATTCTCTCCCTTCCGCTGATTCAAGAAGGGCAGTTGTCAGTTTCTGGCAAAAGAATGTGCACAATACTGGTTAACAGCTTAGAGGACTAAGCCTGCCCAGTAAACGTGTGGTTAGGTAAACTGACCGCGCTCGACATGACCCCATTGGGTTGACTGGGCCGTAAAACCTCAACACAAACAAACAGGGCCCAGTTGTTCAAAGCATCATTAGCTTAACAAGCTCGTTGGTGGTCAAAATGTTATCTGCGCTAGTAAGTACAATATCTAATTCACAGGTATTTTTAATGAAAAAATGTGAGTAGCTTTTGCAAAAGCTACTCACATTTTTTCAGCAAAAATATTAGCATATATGCCACATTTAATGATCAAAGTTTTAACGATATGTTAACTAACGACATTGTTAGTTTTGAACAACTGAGCCTAGATATTTTTCTTATTTCTGCCTGAAAACTTCTTGTTGGTACTCATTAGAATTGCCTCACTGAGGCACTTCTCTAATGAGTACACGACTTGTTTTCATGGAGAAGATATCTGATACCCACTCTTATCTAGAAAGGGAGATAGTTATTTCCAACACAAAGTTGCCTGCCTGCCTAGTGTTTCAGACCTTTTTAGAAATGAAAGGGAGGGAGGGCTACTCTTATTGGAAAGAATCTGCTCCCAGAGGGTGCATTTAATTCTGTAATTTAAGTGTAGCCCTCATCAAGAAGGGAGTCAAATATTTCCATATCAAGAGTTACCGGTACGTTGGATTTCTCTCATAGGTTTATCTGTTCCCATTGATGGAGAAGTAAATTATCCTTGAAAGTTTGGTTTTTTCCAGTTTAGGTTGTTTGGGTTTGATCCCCTGTTTAATTCAGGCAACTGTTTTGTATTTCACATGGAATGAAAATCTGCAAAGTTTATTCAGTATTTTTTATTCATTACTTGATTCTACTGGTTACATGTAATTAGTAAAAGGTCTTGTCTTTTTTTCAGCTCTTTGTTGAAAATTGTTCCTTTTTGTAAATAACCAGTAGAATAACATTTGCAAAACAAAAACTTGTGTTTTTATTTGTTTCAGTTTTGTTATCCATCTGTTCACTTCTGACAGACCCAAACCCAGATGATCCGTTGGTCCCCGAAATAGCCAGAATTTTCAAGACTGATAGAAAAAAATACAATGACCTCGCAAAAGAGTGGACAAAGAAATATTCGATGAGTTAATGATGATGAACATTTCTCAACTGGTCAAAGGATAGGACAGCTATCTGATTGAGGCACATTAATAATGTCCAATACTGGTCTGTAAATTTTTACTTGTTATTAATATGTAATACTTCTCGGATGCTACTAGAGGACTTCCCATTGGAACTGGGCACAAAGGACAGCTGTGTGGACTTTACTAGAAATTATTGACACTGTGTGCTAATAAACACTTAAAATTATAATTCCTAAAAGTAAAAAAAAAAAGTAAATTGTTGGAGGATTGAAATAAATGTCAGAAGAGTTATTAACCCTTGCCATGCTGAATAAATTAAGGTGCCACACCCACTTCTAATTCTCAGCCAATCAGATTTCTTGATCGAGGTAGTTGATACAAATTCACCTACATAATGGCAAACAGTGCAGATCCAGATCAGCTTCTGAAGAAGCCAACTGATTTGGATCTACACTGTTTGCAAAGGCAGGACATATCCAGGTTCAGCAGGACAAGGGTTAAGGAGTCTTTGATGATAATTCTGGGATAATTTTCTCCAGTTCTCCATAAAAATGTATGTTGTGGGTACTCATTAGAAGCACCTTACTGAGGCTTCTAATGAGTACCCACAATGTACATTTTTAAGGAGGAATAAGAAAAATTTTCCTAGAATTATCACCAGCTATTCCTTCTTAACCCATTGTATATTGAATAGACTCTCCCACACAATATATTGGAAGAGTCCAATTTCAATTTTAGGTATGTCCAGCTATGAGATCTACATATTCCTGGAGAAAAATGGCTAAACTATTTGCAAACAATGGAGACCCTGATCAGATGCCGCATTCTGCAGGGTCTGATCTGGGTCAGCACTGTTAGCCAATTACCCTCCCAACTACAACGGGTTAACAGCTCTTCTGATAGTTTCTGAAGATTTCACCTTATCAATCATGGCAGCCATATTGCAGATTTTGACTCTTTATTAGTAGTTACTGGTTGTTCTGAGCTACAAAGGAAGAAAAAAATAACTGAAATTATCAAGCAAAAAAAGTTACAATAAAAGGAATATGTGTTTGATGTAGACCCAGAGTAGCCTGTGTATATGCCTAGCTCAGTCATGGTTTATACCATAGCCCTAGATAATTTTTTTGTTTTCCAACCAAAAATTGTTGATATTTTTCTTATTTCTCCATGAAAACATAATTTTATGTTGTGGGTACTTATTAGAAGCACCTCTCCAAGGTGTTTCTCATGATTACCCACATTAGAAGCACCTCTCCAAGGTGTTTCTCATGATTACCCACAACATTTGTTTTCATGGAGAAATAGGAACAATATTTTCTTGATACCCCATCTTATCTGTTAATCATTGTTGAGTGTCTTAGTTCCAGATAATGGGGGTATTTGGAAGAGGATTTTATTTTTCTGAAAAACATACCATGTGAATAAGCATTGATTCAGTGAGCTGATTCCATCATTTGCCCACAAGGTGTTGTTTTTTTTTTTTTGATAAAATTATTCCAAATTATTGCCACATTTGCTACCTTGGCTTGAGGTGTGAGTGTGTTTAATTTGCAGATCAGATTAGTCATTGCAGGAATATGCATGCTGATCGGGTCTACTCCTTCGAATTTGTCATGGCTGACAAAATTTTGCTATGCATATATTTGTCTACACTGGCATTTATTCTGTTTGTACCACAAAACTTGGTCTTAGACAGCCATTTTAACCCTTGTCATGCTGAAAAATTGAGATGCCATACCCATTTCTATTGTCAGCCAATCAGATTACTTAATCCAGATGGTCGATATAAGTTCACATACTGAATGACAAACAGTGCCGATCCAGATCAGTTGGCTTCATCTGATCTGGATCCACACTGTTTGCAAAGACAGGGTATATCCGGGCACAGCAGGACAAGGGTAAACAGTTAAAGCATTCAAACTTGTTGTAGACAACATTCTGAACCTGGTAGATTTCTTATTTATTTGTTGTTTTTTTTTTTCAGAGAAAATATTGAACATTTCATGTAAATCATCCAGTAGCATACAATTCACACACAAAAATATAAATAATTGAAAAAAGAAATTAGAATGTTGTCTACTGCTGTTTCCTTTGAAGCTTTAAGGGATAAATTCTTTTTATGAAACAAAAGTACTTCAAAAATATATTCCTGAATGGTTTTGATAAAGATAAATTTATACATGTAAATTTGAAAACTAAATGAATGATGAAAAAGACAACAAATTGCTTTTCTTAAGATCAGCTAGTTTGCACAAGGATACAGATTGTTAAACACAATGTAAATATGTAAAAAAAAAAATATTATGATTATTCCTTTTTCTTTTTTTCTTTTTTCATCAATGTCACAGATTGCACAGTAAAAAAAAAGTGAATTAAAGATCTAACTTGAAGAAAATCTGACTTGAAGTTTAACACCTAGATTGCTGGGTAAAAAATCCAGTATATGACAATTTGAAATATTTTTCTTATTTTTCCCAGATAATAGGCTTTGACATTTCATGCTGAGGAGACAATTTGCATGAAATTTTAGAGCCTAATTTCTAGGAAAAATACCATCAATTTGTCTGAATTTGACCAGAGGGTGGTAAATGTTACTGAATTCAAATACAGTAAAATTCAGCTATTAAGACCACATTTTGGACTACCTAAAAGTGGTCTTAGTGAAGTGGTCTTAACATTGAATATAGAATGATAAGAATGAAACTATTTTGGCTGGAAAGCTGCCCTAAATAGCAGAGTGGTCTTAATTTTGAGTGGTCTAAATCATAGTGTTGGGAATCAGCCTGAATTTCACAGTCGATCATCAGTTTTGTAAAACTGATCATCGATTAATATTCTATTTGTAGAAAATATATTCATTCTTAATTTAGCCCATTTCAAGGTGCTTATTCATTGCTCCTGATCAATAAGAGGGGTATCCAAATAATATTTTTCTTATTTCTCCATGAAAACATATGTTATGGCACTTCTAATGAAAACACACAACATATATTTTCATGGAGAAATAAGAAAAATATCAGTACTTTTGGGTCGGCTTTTTTAAGGCTATTTTTATCTTTTTTTTTTTTTTTTTTTCGCTTTTATTGACCACAATCTAGAATGACCCAAATAGACAGCTTTGAATTTCATTTCTTTGTGACTTGCCTATAAAAATAAAACGTGAGAAAAATATGTTTCTAAAAATAGAATTTTCCGATAAGCTGACTATAAAAAATCTTTCCGATCATCAGTCACAAGAGGCAAGAGTGACTGATGATCGATTATAATGGATCATCAGTGGCAACACTTCTTAATACTAGAATTTTACTGTATTAGAAGACAGTATTTTAAATTATACATTTTTTGTTGTAGTTTTCAGTTATAATAGGGCTTGACTTTTCATGCAGATTAGAAACTTTGCATGAAACACGCCCTAACAAGAAAATGCTATTTTCATCTGTTGTTTTCAACTGCATAGCTCTTGGTAAGAGTGTATTCAAGTAAAAATAACTTATTTCTCTACAAAATCCTCTTAAATGTAGTCATTAGAAGCAGCTCACCAACTGCTTCTAATGAGTACTCGAGGCGTATTTTAGTGGAGAAGTAAGGAAAATACTAATACATGTACTTGCTGGATTAACAAGGCACCTTATCTAGAGCTGTAGCACTGTTGGGGTTCGAAACTTCATTTACTGGTTAAACAACATAAGGTAAATGTCCTAATATTTCGAACACTTTATTCCACACTATTTTGGCCTAATCATGTTTTCATGCAGCTGTTTCTTAAAATACTTAGTGGAATGGCAAACAGTGGAGACCCTGATCAGACTGCTCCTTCAGGAGCAGTCTGATCTGGGTCTGCACTGTTTGCATATGTCATTTTGTCAGACACTTTGGTGTTCGAAATTTTAGGACATTTACCATAGATTTTTATAGCATTAGTGATTCGGCTTTTTACTTTTTTGTCTCTGTAGACATTATTGAACAGAAACGGCATACACTACAACCACATTATAATACCATTTCTAAGATGCATAGGCTGATCTGATCCTCATCACTGTTAGCCTATGCCATAGACCCAGATAAGGGGCTTTTTTTTTTTCAACTGAAAAGAGTTGATATTTTTTTCTATTTTTCCCCACAAAAACGTGTTGCGAGTATTCATTAGAAGTGCCTTGCTAAGGCATTTTTAATGAGTACCCACAACATATGTTTTCATGGAGAAATAAGAACTCATTAAGCTAACAATGCTTTGAACAACTGGACCCTGGATACTTATCTTGAACTATGTTGTGACGTTAAGGTAACAATGCTTTGAACAACTGAACCCTGGAAACTTATCTGGAACTATGTTGTGACCCAACATTAACAAGCTCATTAAGCTAACAATGCTTTGAACAACTGGACCCAGGGTACTTATCTGGAACTATGTTGTGACCCAAAGAATGTGGTTAAAGTCACTGTATGAGTAATTTTGGTGCATAATAATTGGCTAACTCCTTTCCTCTGGATTTGAAAAGTTTCAAATTTACCTTAAATCAAATGGTTTTGATAGATTTAAATAATAAATAAAATCAGGAAAGACAAAAAAAACCTTAAAAACTGCATTCCAAGTAAAAGGAAAACATGTACATGTACTTTGAAAATTGTATAGGCAAGGTCAAGTTTTGGTCATAACTGTGTTCAAGAATATGTAGGAACAAAACAAAGAAAAATGAAAGACATAATTTCTGTTTACACTGTGTTTCTTGTCTTGATGAAAGTGATGTTTTTTTATCTGATTAACAGCATCAAATTTATAGTTTATAGCCTTTATTATTAGTGAAGTTGATTGTCTATGTAAGGTTAACCCTTAAAGCGCCAATCACAACAATTGTCGTCTGCTTTGTCATCTGCTTGTGATTTTAAAAGTCATTTTTGCAAACAGTGTGGATCTAGATCAGACTAGGAGCAGTCTGATCTGGGTCCACACTCTGACTGTATGCAAAAATAGGTTTGAAAGTTTGCAAGAATATTCAGCAGACGACATAAACAGAAGACATTTTCAGATGCAGGTTTTCTTGGCGTTTTATGGGTTAAAATGTAAATAAAAGTAAAATTATGATGGGGTACATGAAAAGTCATGAGTTGCAAAGTAAGAAAATGTTCATTCTGACATGCACCCAACATAGACTCAGGTCAGCCTGCGCATTCACAGTCTGATGAGTATGTAGTCTACATGAACAAAATTTTGCATCCTTAGCTATCCAAAATGTATCCAGTGAAGATTCTGATCAGTCTGCACAAATGTGCAGGCTTATCTGAAGCATATTTATTTGAAGGTAACTATGGAACAACAGAGGCTCTGTTGAGCCTACGCATCTATGCAGAATGACCTGAATGTGCATTTCACCCAAGATTTCACCTTTGTTTGGAAGACACATACCATCAGATAAGATGATTTTTCCAACCAAAAAATATGGATCTTTTTCTTATTTCTGAAATCCTACACAGAAACCTGTTGTAAGTAAGTACTCATTAGAAGGTCCTCAACAAGGGGCTTCTAATGAGTACCAACAATGTACCGTTTTATGGAGAAATAAGAAAAAAAAATTGTGAATACTCCTTATCTGGAGCTGTGCTTTGCTTAACATGTTTTATGATAAACCCTTGTCCTGCTGAACCTGGATATACCCTGCCTTTGCAAACAGAGTAGGTCCACATCAGTTGGCTTCTGAAGAAGCCAACTGATCTGGATCTTCACAGTCACTGTTTGTCATTCAGTATGTGAATCTATATAAAAATTTGGATTAAGTAATCTGATTGGCTGATAATTAGAAATGGGTGGGGCATCTTAATTCAGCATGACAAGAGTTAAGCGCATGGAGAATTGTACATGTGTAATAAAGTTTCAAGTATGTTTAATTTTTTCTTTCGATTCCATGTGGCATATAAGTAGCTTTTCTACAGTGTAAGATGTTTTTGATGGCTTTAGCAGCATACAAACTTTTTCTTAGGGTCATATTTTCTGTTTTACTTCTTTTATGAACAAGTTGCACCAATTTTGTGTTTAAGTTTTTTTTGTGTGTTAAAGTGTTTCCTTGCACTAGTGATACAAGACTTGTGTAATGTATAATTTGTTTTTAAATTGCTCCAGATAAGGTGCTTTTTTCAGCCAAATGTTGTTGATAGTTTTCTTATTTCTCCATGAAAATGAGGGTACTCATAAGAAGTGCTTCAGTAGGCACCGAATGAGTAGTCACAAAATGTTTTCATAGAGAAATAAGAAAAATATTCTTCTGATATCCCAACTTCTATGATGCTATGTTTTCATCTAGGAAACAAATTTGATACATAATTCCAGATAGTAATGGTGTAAACAAATGACAGTTTTATTTATTTTTCCTTTGAAACATACATTATGGGTACCACTGGAATTGCCTCAATGAAGCATTCTCAGCTCACAAGATGTGTTTGCTGCAAAAATAGCAAAACGAGACTGAAATCATCATTCACTTAACCATATTCGACCTAATTACATATGACACATGCTCCTATAAGCGCACAGTCAAGCAATTAAGTAGACATTAGATTACAGTCAGTGTACTTTTATCTACGTCTTTATAAAAACGTTTGTTGTGGGAACTCATTTGAATTGCCTGGACATGTCGAGGCAATTCAAACGAGTACCCACAACATGCTTTTATAATGAAAATCAGAAAATAATATCGCATAAGCATCATTTAATATGCTCCTCATGAAATCCTGTGCTGATCTTTAAAGTGTGCCCTATTAAATGGATATTTTACTACAAGTTGCTCAGTAATTTTGAAAACTCTAAGCGCACAGTGAGGTAATTAGGTCGAATAGGGTATATCCTTATTTTGAGATACATGATACAAGGGGAATTAATCCACTTTCAAAGGCAACAACTCTGCCAAAATAGTTTTTGTTCCCTTTACATTCTTACTCTGTAAGGCCAGAATGTTCTCTACTTGTACAGTAAAAACCTAGAATAGCCTGCACATCTGTTCAGGATGACTTGAGGTAATAAAACTCGTTTCATGGTCAGATCAGCTGAGCAGTTTTGACAATAAATTTCATAACACTGTTATAGTTCTGTCATGTTGAAAGCATATAAGGCTTTAACATATTCACATTTTTTAAGCATTTGAAAATTTTTACTAAGCTGAGTTGAGCATGAAAAAAGTCTTATAACATTGAGTCAGGGTCTTTGCAGTTTGGCACTGGCTCCATAGTGTGGTTGAAAGCACATCTGACAGCAGAAGCAGGGGTCATAAGTTTGAATCTCAGCCTGGCCACATAACTTTCATGGAGATTGATCAGAAACTAATTTCTATGGTCATTCTCCTTGTTCTGCTGGCTCAAGAAGGGTAGTTGTCAGTTACTGGCAACAGAACGTACACAAGGTACTGGTTAACTGCTTAGAGGACTACACCTGCCCAGGAAAAGTGAGAGTAGGTTAACTAACCGGCTTGACATGCATGTCCTTAACAGTTTTGACTGGTCTGTAAAACTCAAAATCAAGAAATCAGACAGTCATTATAGTATCCAGTCAGAGGATAATGAGGGCCCTATTCTGGCAGTGGAGATACGCAGGCTGACCTTGGGCCTTCAGTCTACACAGCTGCCCTGAAAATCCGTTCTCTCATGTCATGTTGACTTCTAAAATTTAATGTTTGATAGAAATTGGATGCAATGCGCAACAATCGATGTTTTCATTGTATGTGTACTATATTTTTTGTCAGAGGACATTTTGTAATATTTAATCTCGTCATGAAATTTCAGATATTAATACAAGTTGTATCATGAGAATAATATCTGCCATGCCATATTTGAGCAGTGAAGATCCTCACCAACCTGCTTTGCTATGTAGTCTGGTCAGAATCTTCACTAATTGCCTGTACAATATCTACATAACTCTAGATAACACACACTTTTTTTTTCAACCAAAAAGTATGGATATTTTTCTTGTTTCTCCACAAAAAAAAATAAAAAAAATACATATTGTGAGTACTCATTAGAAGCATGTACTCATTAGAAACATGTTGTCAGTACTCAATAACCTTGCAAAGGTGCTTTTATTGAGTACTGACAACATGTTTTTGTGGAGAAATAAGAAAAATGATTTTCTGGACACTCTTTATCTGGAGCTCATGTATCAATACCCTATACACCAGAAGCTGAATACGGTAAATGTCCGAAAATTTCAAACACTTTATTACATACCTTTTTGGCTTAAAGTTTGCTGTTTATGCACTTCTTTCTTAAAATACTTGGTGGAATGGCAAACAGTGTAGACCCTAATCAGACTGCTCCTTCAGGAGCAGTCTGATCTGAGTCTACACTGTTTGCATATGCCATTTTGCCAGAACTTTTGGTGTATGAAATTTTAGGACATTTACCATAGGGAACAGGGAAAGCCCGGATTAGACTCTACGTCTCTATTGGACTTGGCCTTTTATTATTATTAGTCTATGGCATAACATAAGAACAATTTCTCATGACATGGCTCTAATTGTGTACTGCTTATACCGAATTTCATTTCATTGAACAGGATTTTTTTTTTTTTTTTTTGTATGGATACCTGGTTAGTGCTATTTAACTCGAACATTAAGTAAATAAACTAAAATCTCATTTATGTGGAACTTTGTGTGATTCTTGTTGAACCCATCGATGAATGCATGGGATTTACCCCCAAAAGCTCCAGCCCCACTAGTGGCAGACGTATTCTTATGTATATTTTTTGTTATTTTGTTTTTCTTGGAAAGTAAGGCTTGACATTTTATGTGAATCTTCTAGCAACAGTTTGCATGAAATGTCAAATCTGTTTTCTGTAAAAATTATCATCAGTTTGTTATCTGCTAAAATTTTTGCCAAATATGCTTAACGTTAATTTCTCTGAAATATGTATGCCATAATCTTTTTACCTCCTCTCAAGCTGTTATGTAAAATATAGACATTCACCACCAATAAAGACCATTGTTCAGAATATTTAGTGTCGTTTCGGAAATTGCATTGGCAAAAATTAAGGATGTTTGTAATTTGTCTCAAACATTTCTGGCTGTAAACAGCAGTTACTATAGCAACATAATCCTTATCCTACAGGTTGTACATATACACTTTTACTGAGTAGGCCTGTTTGAGAGCACCTCAGAGCCTGCAAAAACATCCTGCCCATCCGTTTGTTCTAGGTTGTCTGGCAGGGGAGAGAATGTACTTTATCACAAACCTTCATTTGTCCATATTTAAGGCCAATCAGTGAAATAATTCTCCAAAATCAGTCAAATTTCACCACTTTCTATATATCCAATCAAAAAGGCTCTTATGCCAACCATGGGAACTCTACTTAAACAACTTCTGGTGATAAATGTTAACAAATGGTAGATGTATTATCACAAGTTGTCAAATCTTTCTTGCTGGGGTGGTCGGGTGGTGCGAAGGTGTCGTGTATCTTACGTCACCGGGGCGTCCAACTGATATTGGCTTACAGTTGGGCAAGGCCTGCTATCCTTGTAGCAGGTAAGGGTAGATGGGGAATATTTTTATTTCTTCTGTTTCTTCACTTTCATTCCTGTTCCTTTCTTCCCTGTCCCTCTCTTTAATCTACTATCTCTTCTATCACTTTTCTCCCTTTCTCTGGGAGACGACACAAAATGACCCACAAGGGTTGATGTGTCGTTAAACCCCAACACAATCAAATCTTTCTTGCAATGGCTATACACAAGGGACGATCAAAACATTCTCAGCCCCTGTACTTTGGGAATGACCCCGAGCAGAAATTATGCCATTATTTCTCAATATAATTTCCCTTTGCCTCAATGCACTTTCTCCAGCGCTATTCCAGTTTGCCTGTCCCTTTAAAATAGAAGCCATCCTTGTCCCCCAAGTACTGGTCAACAGCATCTCTGACGCCTTCATACCTCCATTAAGGTTAGTTTTCAGATTTGGAAACAGATAAAATCTGAAGGAGCTAAGTCTGGAGAATACAGGGGATGAGGAAGGGCCTCGGAGCTGCATCTAGTTGCAGCAGCCATAGCAACGAGAGGTATGGGCTGCTGCATTATCTTGCAGGAGCAGAACCCCAAGTCAACTTTCCTCTTCTTTTCTTCACAACCTCCTGACGCAGCTGCTTAGTTCGTCAGCATAATATGCACCATTATCATGCAACCTTCCTCAAGATAATCCACCATTAAAACACCCTGACTATTCCAAAACATAGAGGCCAAACAGAGGCCATCACCTTCTCTGCTGAAGAAACTCTCTTAAATTTCTTAGGAGGTGGTGAGCCAGGGTGCTTTCATTGCATTCTCTGCTTTTTGGCCTCAGGATCAAAGTGATGGACCCAAGTCTAATCTTGGGTCACGAATCCATGCATAAATTCCTCAGTGTCCTCTTCATAGAAAGACAGGAGATACATTGTACTTAGAAATATCAAGACTATTCTTCTGATCTTTGGACAACATTCTGGAGATCCATCTAGCTGAGACCTTGGACATCCCTAAGATATCGGTCAAGATAGAATGAACTGGCCCAAAACTTATGCCTATTTGTGTAGCTATATCATGCAGGCTTTTCTTCTTCCTGTCACTCGTGATCAGTCTGTGCACAAGCTCAACCTTTTTGTCTGTATAAGCCTCTTTAGGGCACCCAGAAGTTCATAATCTTCCATGCTCTCCCTCCCTTCTAAACTCAGCAGCCCGTTTCTTCACCATGCTGTAAGAAAGAGACTCCTCCCCAAGTTTAATACACCTTTCCCTTGTTTGGAGCGAATTCCTACTGAAATCAATAGCTTTGAAGTTTTATTCCCTCTAGCAAAGATTTGAATAAGATAAAAGAATCAAACAATAGAGATTTCATTTCAATTTATTTATTCCAAGTATATCTTGAGAACTTGATCATACTTCATAAATGATGTTATTTTTAGCTTGCCTCTACAAAAGTACAGGAAGAGCTATTGTACTAACCAAGGCGTCTGCGGCGGCAGCTTTAACAAAACTGTTTAAGTGTTACATCAAAGTTTTTAAGACCGTCTATTTTCTAAATCCTGAGATGGATTTAGTTTTTAGCACACCTGAGCACGAAGTGAGCATGAAGTGCTCAAGGTGAGCTATTGTGTTCACTCTGTGCCCATTGAACATGTGTCCTGCATCATGTGTTGTCAACATTTATGTTGTTCACCCTCTAGAAGCTACAGTTTTGCTTCAATCTTCATGAAACTTTACCAGAATATTTGATATGATGATATCTCGCTCAGATTCAAATATGGGTCATGTCAGGTCAAAAACTAGGTCAGTAGGTCAAATTTCTTTAAAACCTTGCTCACCATCTAGAGGCCACAGTTTTGCTTCAATCTTAATGAAACTTTACCAGAATGTTTGTCTGGATGATAGCACTTCTAAATTCTAATGATAGTTCTAATATGGGTCGTGTTGGGTCAAAAACAAGGTCACTAGGTCAAATTTCCTTAAAACCTTATTCACCCTCTAGAGGCCACTTTTGCTTTGTTCACCCTCTAGAGGCCACAGTTTTGCTTCAATCTTCATGAAAATACACCAGAATGTTTGTCTTGATGATATCTTGTTCAGGTTTGAATATTGGTCCTGGTGGATCAAAAACTAGGTCACCAGGTTGAATTTCTTCCAAACCTTGTTCTGGGGATGGTCGGGTGGTGCGAAGGTGCTGTGTATCTTACATCACTGGGGCGTCCAACTGATATTGGCTTACAGTTGGGCAAGGCCTGCTATCCTTGTAGTGGGTAAGGGTAGAGGGAGAATGTTTTTATTTCTTCTGTTTCTTCACTTTCATTCCTGTTCCTCTTTCTTCCCTGTCCCTCTCTTTCATCTCCTCTACTCTCTCTTCTATCTCTTTTCTCCCTTTCTCTGGGAGACGACACAAAATGACCCTCAAGGGTTGACGTGTCGTTAAACCCCAACACAATCAAATCCAAACCTTGTTCACCCTCTAGAGGCCTGAGTTTTGCTTCAGTCTTGATAAATTTTTACCAGAATGTTTGTCTTGATGATATCTTGATCAAGTTTGAATATGGGTCATGTTGGGTCAAAACTAGCTCACTAGGTCAAATTTCTTTAAAACCTTGTTCACCCTCTTGAAGCCACAGTTTTTATTCAATCTTCATGGAACTTTACCAGAATTTTCGACTTGATGATATCTTGGCCAAGTTCAAATATGGGTTATTTCAGGTCAAAAACTAGGACACTGTATCAAATTTCTTTAAAACCTTATTCACTCTTCTGTCCTCTGGGAGACAACACAAAATGACCCACAGGGGTTGACCCCACCACAATCAACATAAGGAAACAATAAGCATGAAATTTCAAAGCCTATTTTCTGGGAAAAATAAGAAAAATATCAGTTTTATTTTAACCCTGTATAATGTAATAACCCTAAGTACTGGGACAAATTGGCCTTTGCAAACAGTGTAGAACCAAATCAGATGCCGCATAATACGACATCTGATCTGTGTCTACACTGTTTGCTATACATACAGCAATATTGAAGACACATCAATAGGTAGTAGAATGGACTATTTCAAATTTTATGCCCCCGCCATTTTCAATGGGGGGCATATAGTATCACCGCTGTCCGTATGTACGTCCGTCCCATCCCATCCCGGCCCGTTCCGTACGTAACACAAATGGTTTCCGTGTGATATCTTTTGAAAAGATTGGTGTATTGGACTGAAATTTTATACACGGGTATATAATCATAAAATGTAGTTCAAGTTCGATTTAGGGTAAAATCCACCGATATACAGTTTGTTTGTGTTGAGGTTTTACAGCCCAGTCAACCCAGTGGGGTCATGTCGAGCACGGTCAGTTTACCTAACCACATGTTTACTGGGCAGGCTTAGTCCTCTAAGCGGTTAACCAGTATTGTGCACATTCTTTCACCAGAAACTGACAACTGCCCTTCTTGAATCAGCGGAAGGGAGAGAATGACCGTAGAAAATATTTCATGATCAATCTCCATGAAAGATTGTTGCCGACCTTGGTGGGGGTCGAACCTGCGACCTCCTGGTCTCCAGTCGGACGCGCATCCAACTGAGCCACCGAGGCGGGCTTATTTAATATACAGGTATATAATCATAAAATAGAGGTCAAGTTCGATTTAGGGTAAAATCTACCCATTATTATGGGAGTTATGGCCCTTTTCCACCTTCATAAAATGTTTTCCTTTCCATATTTTTTTTTAAAAAAGATTGGTGTATTGGATTCATATTTTATACACAGGTATATAATCATAAAATATAGGTCAAGTTCAATATAGGGTAAAATCTGCCAATTAAAATGAGAGTTATGGCCCTTTTTGCTACTTCATTTTTTGCAAAATGCCTGCGTGTGAGTGAGGATGGCCTTGGGCGGGAGCATCTGTGTCATACTGACACATTTCTAGTTTAATATCTTGATCAGATTGAATATGGATGATGTCTGGTCAAAAACTAGGTCACTAGGTCAGATTTCTTTAAAACCTTTTTCACCCTCTGGAGGCCAGTTTTTCTTCAATCTTCATGAAATGTTGGCAGAATGTTTTCCTTCATGATATCTTGTTAAAATAATGATCATGAATCTTGCTCAAAATGTTTGTTTTGATGATTTCTAGGTCAAGTTTGAAACTGGGTCACTTGTGGTCAAAATTCAGGTCACCGGGCGAAATCAAAGAAAAAACGTTTACACTCTAGATGTGTCATTTTTAAAGTAATCATCATGAATTTTGCTCAAAACGTTTGTCTGTTTGTGTTGAGGTTTTACGGCCCAGTCAACCCAATGGGGTCATGTCGAGCGCGGTATCAAAATGTTTGTCTTAATGATTTCTAGATAATCATAGAAACAGGGTCATTTGGGGTAAAAATCTAGGTCACAGGGTTAAATCAAAGGAAAACATTCTTAACACTCCAGTGATCACATTTTTTGAAGTTTTCATCATGAATATTGCTCAAAATGTTTGTCTTGATGATTTCTAGGTCAGGTTCAAAACTTGGGCACTTGGGGTTAAAAACAAGGTCACAAGGCCAAATCAAGAGAAAACCTTGTTAACACTCTAGATGCCACATTTTTTAAGTAATCATTATGAATCTTGCTCAAAATGTATGTCTTAATGATTTCTAGGTCAAATTTGAAAGTGGGTCATTTGAGGTCAAAAACTAGGTCACAGCCAAATTTAAGGAAAAGTCTAATTTTTTGTCACCATGAATCTTGCTAAAAATATCTGTCTTTATGAGCTATGTCAAGTTTAAAACTGGGTCACTTGGGGTCAAAAACTAGGTCACCGGGCCATAAAAGGCAAACATTGTTAACACTCTTAGAGGCCACATTTTTTAACTGATCATCATGAATCTTGCTCAAAATGTTTGTCTTGATGATTTCTAGGTCAGGTTCAAAATTGAGTCATTTGGGGTCAAAAACTAGATCACTGGGCCAAATCAAATGAAAATCTTGTTAACACTCTAGAGGTCTCACTTTTGTCTCCATGGATCTTGCTCAAAATGTTTGTCTTAATGAGTTCTAGGTCAAGTTTGAAACTGGGTCACTTGGGGTAAAAAACTAGGTCACTGGGCCAGCGAAGGAAAACCTTGTTAACACTCTAATGGTCACATTTTTGAAGTTATCATGAATCTTGCTAACAATGTTTGTTTTGCTCTTTTTAGGTTGACTTAGAAACGGGGTCTTGGGTTCAAAAACTTGGTCATTGGGCCAGATCAAAGGAAAACCTTGTTCTGACCTCAAAGGTCACATTTTCAGAGTGATCATTATGAATGGTGCTCAAAATATTTGTCTTGATGATTTCTAGGTCAAGTTCAAAACTTGGTCATTTGGGGTCAAAAACAAGGTTACCATGCCAAATTAAAGGAAAACCTTTTTAACATTCTAGAGGCCACATTTTTTAAGTGATCATCATGAATCTTACTCAAAATGTTTGTCTTGATTTCCAGGTCAAGATTGGACCTGGGTAATTTACAACCTGTATTTTATAATCCAGTGATTTTTTTTAAGTTTTTTCTGTTTAAAGCCAGGTTTGCGGTAGGACCTACACACCAGTTTGATGTAAAAATAACCCCATATTTCAATTTAAGCAAACCAAAAGGTTTTCACTATTCGTTTTTAAATAATGTGGGGAAGTAATAGTGAAAATATTGTTAAATTGCTGGTTGTCAATAATGTGTTTGAATTTGCCACCATTATAATTTGGGGGCAGAGCATGTCCTTTTATAGCAAGGCCTGGGGTTTAAATCAGTTTCTCAGTAACTACTGGTCCTACAGCAGTGATACTTGGTACTTGCATACATTGTAACATGGCCTCTTGAATGCAATCATCCATATTTGACTTTGACCTATATTAAAAGGCCCACTGACTTTGTTAAGTTTTTGTGTTGAAGTCTGTTTCTCAGTAATTATTGGTCCAACAGTCAGGGATCCTTAGCACATGTGTACATCTTAACATGGCCTCTAAAGTGCAGTCATCCATATTTGACCTTGATCTATGTTTCATAGTTCATTAGGCATGCTACATTGTCTTACTTGTGAATATAATCATCACGAATCTCGGTCAGAATGTTTGCCCTGATCATTTCCAGGTCAGGTTCTGTAAGTGGTATATTATTCAGGTGAGCAATACAGGGCCATCATGGCCCTTTTGTTTAGAACAAGTATGATAAGGAGTTAAGGTAAAGTTTCCAAATACTTGAGTAAATACTGTTGGTTAAAAACACAATTGACATGAAAGGGACAACAAAGGATGTACAGAGTTTTCTTGCGGTAATCAGTTCATATATAGGGCATGCTGCTTTTTAACAGTGAAGCCTACTTTTCAAAACTGAACAGCATAGCCTGCTCCATCTGTGAAGGTACATTGGGACCATTTTATTTGTCAGTATGTTTCACAGTATGAGGAGATTTTATTGACTCTTAACCCTTGTCATGCTGAACTAATTAAGATGCCATGTCTACTTCTAACTGTCAGCCAATCAGATTGCTTGATTCAGGTTGTTGATAAAAATTCACGTAATGACAAACAGTGCAGATCCAGATCAGTTGACTTCTGAAGAAGCCAGCTGATCTGATCTACACTGTTTGCAAAGGCGGGTCATATTCAAGTTTAACAGGACCAGGGTTAAAGTGTTAAAGAAATTTACAGCAGATGACAGTCTATTTTACCGGGCAGTTGTCAAAAGGCCACCAGATTTAACGCCAGCCTCGGTGGCTCAGTTGGGTGCGCGTCCGACTGGAGACCAGGAGGTCGCAGGTTCGACACCCGCCAAGGTCAGCAACATTCTTTCATGGAGATGGATCATGAAATATTTTCTACGGTCATTCTCTCCCTTCCGCTGATTCAAGAAAGGCAGTTGTCAGTTTCTGGCCAAAGAATGTGCACAATACTGGTTAACCGTTTAGAGGACTAAGCCTGCCCAGTAAACGTGTGGTTAAGTAAACTGACATGACCCCATTGGGTTGACTGGGCCCTAAAACCTCAACACAAACAAAAAACCAGATTTAACATACTGCATTTCGACAATCCGTTTTCATGGTGCTACCAATCTAATAACTACATAAAACCGCCTCCAAAAATAGTTCCCTGCTAATGCTGATAAGGCTAAATTTGAACATATTAGCTTCATACACTGATGCTTAGTAACAGCAAATAGATAAACAAAACCAAAGAAAACTTCAAACTTTTGAAGAAATAAGATTTTAATCATACTGAGTACAATACCGGTGGGCAAATATGAATACACCAGTAAAACAAGCCAAATCTACAGTGTTGGGTAACAAGCAGTGATGATTTTAGGAATTCGCAATAGAGGGGGGAGCTCCCTCAATGACACACAAAGTGGAGGTGGGGAGGGTCCAAACCCACAAGGGGTCAGGCTATAACTCTAATAAGGTATTTCTCTAATTGACCAATTTGACCTATCCTTATCTAGTACCCTAGTAAAAGCTGAGCAAGAGGTATTTCTCTAATCGACCAATTTGACCTATCCCTCTCAGTAATGTGGGCAGGATGTTTCGTGACAGATCATTTTATACCATTACGACAATTTGCCTAAGTTCTGCTCCAGGACATCTAAAACAATAACAAAATAGTCCTTAATATACATTTGTTGTACTTTTCTATGATTATTATCAGAATATGACTGACATTTCCTACCAACATAATGATAAAAAAAAGTATGCTACTATCTGTTGGTTATGTTTGAGTTGTTTCCTTTGTATAGCCTTAGTAACATGTAAGCAACGTTATGATTGACCAATCCATCTGTCCACTGATATGCAATTTTATCAATAAAATTGATACCTTGTTTTCATATCGGTGAATGAAAGAAAAAAAAAACTTCTGTAATACTATTAGGTCCAGAAAAAATGAATATTGTGGGACTCTGATTTTTTTGCCGGAGCACTCCCCAATCCAGTCCGTAAAACTGTGCAAGCCACCAGAAATTGGCGCAAATCCCGTGATCGTGCACCCTAGAATCATCTCTGAAAAAATGTAGCCTGAGCCACGGTCCTAAACATTATTGGCACTAGCAGACCAAAAAGGGTTTTTTTTTTTTTTATTTTGCACTCAAAATAAGGCCTGGCATTTCATTGTAACTGTTTTTTTTGTTGTTGTTTTTTTGAGAAAATTTTAATGAAATATTAAGCCCAAGTTGCAGGGAAAAATAAGAAATATATCCTAATATGTATACATTGCTATCTGCAGATACCATATTCATCCTGATATTTCGAAACTTAACCCTTAAAGTGCTAGGCAAAATTGTAGCAGACATTCTGTTTTTTTTTTTGTTGTTTTTTTTTTCTTTTTTGGGGAGTGAATAAGACTTGGCATTTCATGTGAATCATCTTCTGGGCAGATCATTGATTCACATGAAATGTAACATTTTCTCTGAAAAATACAAAAAAAAAAAAAAATAAAATAAATAAATGCTGCTGCAGTTGTGATTAGCACATTAAGGCCAAAAAAAAAAAAGTATTAGATTCTCGGGCACCACCGCATCTGTTCAAAAGATCCCACATATATGATTTTTTTCAGTGGTAAGTTTTTTCCGACCCACAAAAATATGTGACACTGGATTTTACTCACTTATCTGAGAATCAGTCCTAACCAAACAAAATTGCAATCTAGACCACAACTATTTGGCATTCTTACTTACTTGCAAAGAAAATCAGTAAATTATGATCTGTTTATGTTGTTTAGAGACTTTAAACTTGCATTTTAAATACTTCCAGTAAAACCACAGCCATTTTGTTTAGCCAAACAAACCAAATGTCCAAGAATGTAGCCAACTGGAAAACAAAAGTAAAAATAAAAAGCCGCCCGTATGCATCTATTTTTGAAAAAAGTGTCTGAGAATCTAATAATTTTTTTTTGCCTAATGGTTAACTCCTTACCATGCTTGTCCTGAAAAATGGAGTAGCTGTTGTATGTCTACAAGCTGCTACATGAATTACAAACAGGGTAGCTGCCACATTCTGCAGTGTCTCACTGGTGTCTACACTGTTTGCTCAGGTGTCTTAGGGTAAATATGGTATTCATATTGGTACTGTGTTTCTCCTAAATATTCAGACACCTTAATTCCATATTATCTAAAATAAGGATACCTCCATTTTACTACCTGTAGATATGTCAAAAAAATTCTGGACAATTGGTAAACAGTGTAGACCCTGATCCGATGCCACTTTTTCTCCTTTCTGTAAATCAGCATAGAACAATATCTGCATGATGCTTTATGATTATTAACGCATAGCACTCCGGGTAAAATTTTCAGAAGACATCTTGAAATATTTTTTTCTTATTTTTCCCAGAAAACAGGATTTGATATTTCATGTGAATTGTCTCCATTGGAGACAGTTTGCATGAAATATCAATCCTGTTTTCTGGGAAAATATTTCTTATTTCCCCAAGAAACAGGATTTGACATTTCATGCAAATTGTCTCCACAATTTGCATGAAATGTCGAATTCTGTTTTCTGGGGGGGGGGGGGGGGGGGGGGGGGGGGGAATAAGAAAATAAGAAAAATGCAGACAATTTGCATGAAATGTCAAATCGTGTTTTCTGGGAAAAATATCACCAGTTTGTCGTTTCCATAAGTAAGAGAGAGGTAAAGGTTAAATTGTACTGTTGTTTATTTCAGTTTTGTTATCCATCTGTTCACTACTGACAGATCCAAATCCTGATGACCCATTAGTTCCCGAAATTGCCAGAATATTCAAGACAGACAGAAAGAAATACAACGAACATGCAAAAGAATGGACAAAGAAATATGCAGAATGATGATGGTGGAAACAAACTATTTCTAGGTGTTTTTTTTTTCTTTCAGCGAATGGGTTTAACACTTGAAATATCCCTCTTTCGATGACATTTTAATGGTGTTGTAATTTTTTTATTTATATAACAGAGCCCACAGTAAAATGATAAACTTAACCCTTAAAGTGCCAAGAAAAACTGCATCTGAAAATGTTGTCTGTTTATGTCGTCTGCTGAATATTCTTGCAGACTTTTCAAACCTATTTTTGCATACAGGCAAACAGTGTGGTACCAGATCAGACTGCTCCTAGAGGAGCAGTCTGATCTGGGTCCACACTGTTTGCAAAAATGACTTTTAAAATGACAAGCAGATGACAAAGCAGACGACAATAGTTGTGACTGGCGCTTTAAGGGTCAATACATATGGGCCGTAGTGATTTATTTACTGTTGGGTTCTATTGAGTTCTAGGGACTGGCATAGATGAAATTCATAGAGTCCCATGATGAAATTTCGAGTCCTTTAAACATATTTTAGAGCAATTTTCTACTATATTTTCTGAGTCCAGGGACTCACATATGTAAAATTTGTGAGTCCCAGAGAGAAATTAAGAGTATATGAAGCAGGACTCGCAGGAGAAAAAAATCACTGATGGAGTAGGACAAAGATGACCATTAAGAAGTAATTTTTTTCGAAATCAATACGTCTGCTTGCCATATGACACCAGAAAAGATTAACCCTATGACATTCTAAACTGTCTTTTTATAATTTTTCAAAGAAAAATAAGACTTGGCAGACAATTCACATGAAATGCCAAGTTTATTTTCTCCGAAAAGTATATAAAAATAATCAAAATGTCATCTGTATTTCAAGAACGGAAGTTGTCAGTTACTGGCAAAAAAATGTGCACAAAGTTACAGTTTAACCATTAGAGAACTAAACCAGCTCAGAAAAAGTAAATAGGTCAATTCCCTGATCTAATCAAACATCTGCTGCAGTTGTGATTAGTGATTTAAGGGTCCATCTGTCAGGGTGTTCACCAATACAATATTTGAACATTGTAGAATTACACACTGACCCTTTAAAGACAATGCAGACTTTCATATTTTCTGTATACCATATTTACCCGAAGTATTCTTAATTAATTTTGAAATTTGTGTACATGTATAAAGAAAGTATATCAGGTTTCATAACATCCTTTCATAATGCAGTTGGTAGCACATCTTACTGCAGCTCCAGGGATCACAAGTTCGCACCCTTCCACTGGTTCAAGACGGACAGTTGTCAGTTACTCGATACTGGCAAAAGTATGAGCACAAAGATACTGGTTAACTGCTTAGAGTAAGCATGCCCAGGAAAAATAAAAGTAAAATGACTGGCTCGACATGACCTTATTAGTGTTGACTGGGCCAGAAAACTGAATCAAATCAAAATTAAATAACTATAGTTATGTGTCTAATAGCGATAGAATAACAGAATTTTCATCTTTTTTATTCCAGGCTTTTGTCAGCAAAATAGATGGTTGAAAAATTGAATTTTATATGATAAAATTCTCCAATAGGTATCAGTAACCTGCTTAAAATTTGAAACTTTCAAATGAAAGAGGTTGAAAAATGTACCTTGATTTTGTTACTGTGGGACAGGTGGGTTTCATTAATACTGTATCGACTTTTCAATAGTTTATGCCAGATTTAAATGTATAATTACATAACTATGGTTATGTATTGCAAAGTTAAGTCCCAGCTTCCTCAACCACCAATCTAGTTTCTTTGCATTATATGGGGTAATGTGGGGGAATTCAACATCAGGTCTTGCTTAGGGATATACTGGTATTTCAAGTGAGATGCCAGACCTTATTTCCTTGTAAAAATACCATATATATTAAAGTAACCATACAAGTTAAACATTAACCCTTAAAGCGCTGAGCAAAATTGTAGCAGACAACATTCTAATTGTTTTCTTTTTTGTTATTTTTATTGTATATCAGAGAAAATAAGACTTGTCATTTCATGTGAATTGTCTGCTATAGCCAGACACAATTCAGATGACATGTCAAGCCTTATTTTGTCTAGAAAAAAAATACAAAAAGAAAATCAAAATGTTTGCTGTAGTTGTGATTAGCACTTTAGGATTTTAAACATTTTCAATCACTGTGCATAAATTATTTCACACTGGAGGTGAATTTGGCAGACAACAAAATTTGTAATATTTTTCTTGTTTTCCCAGAATACAGGGCTTGACTTTTCACACAAATTGTTATCGCCCTTAGGAAACATTTTGCACAAAAATGAATTCTTGCTTCTATGAAGGAAATAAGCCATCCGTTGGTAATGTTGTTGAACAGAAAACAGAGCTCCAAGAAGAAAAAGTACCATAATTGCAAAGACTTCATGTGCAGACATCAAATTTTGTATCCATGCAATCTGACCAAGGTCTCTACAGTTTGCTTACAAAATATCTAGAAAATTGGGCACACTTCATGTGTTGGACGATTCACATGGAATGTCAAGCCTTATGTCTGGCAAAACTAAAAACTAATACACATTTGTCATCTGCTAAACTCATCATTCTGAACATGTATTCCATATTTACCCTAAGCATGAGGACAGACAGGCCTGAGTAAACAGTGCAGACCCAGATCAGATGCCTTTGAATGTGGCATTTGATCAGGATCTGCACTGTTTGCCACTCAACCAGCAATTTTCAGACACATGAAAGGTAGCCAGAGGGACTTATTCAATTTTTAGAGGTATGATAAAGAGTTAACCCATTTTAGTCTGGAAACCAGCAAAAGGGTAATTGGCAAACAGTGCAGACCCAGATCAGATGCTGCAGAATGCAGCGTTTGATCTGGGTGTACTCATTTAGCATTAGATACAAAAAATTCTAAAAAAAACCCACAAAAAACATAGTAATGATAAAAACTACTCGGACAGCCTGCTATTGGAAGTAGACTGGTCCAGAGAGTTGTGGTAGAACAGTCCACTCAACATAAATGGGTTAAAGAGTTTGAAAACTTTGGGTAAATATGGTAGTTTTGTTTCATCAAGAGGATGTGATGACAGCTGTTATGAAGTTTTGAGTTTTATTATTGGATATTTCTTTTCTACCAGTAATTGGTTAGTACTAAGTCATACAGTATGAAAATAAATCAAAAACTTATTTTACCTTCTTGTCCATTCCAGGAACATCCCTTGTAAGCCTCGGGGATAAACATTAACCCTGGTCCTGCTGATCCTGGCTATGCCCTGCCTTTGCAAACAGTGTAGATCAAGATTGCATATCCCCAAATTTCCCCACCCCAGCCCTTCCAGAAGTGTTGCTAGGCAAAAAAAAAAAAAAAAAAAAAAATGAGTATGTTAATTGTACAAATGGTTAGATTTTGCTATTGTATGTAATACATGTTAGGATCTGAAACAATGTATAAAATTGGATAGAGGAATATAAATTTGGCCAATATATAAAAAAAGAAAACAGGACATAATATGTATTAAAACATTCTCTTCCTCTATAACTACCTTTACTATAAAAAAAAATGTATAAATGAATGTGAATGAGTTACAGTGTAAAAGGTGTACTGTAGACAGAAAAAGAAACAAATACAGTGAGAATGATGGCAGTACACATGGATGAATGGAAAGAAATTGATTTCTTTTTGTAGAAATAGATTGTTTACTCCAGGGAGAGCTCGGATCCCGTGGAACTGGTTTGTAACGAGCAAATAATTAATAAAATTTAACATACAAAATAAAAAAAAAAAAAGATGGCTTGCTTCTTCAGAAGCCAACTCATCCGGATATGCACTGTTTAGCTAGCCTTGGTGGCTCAGTTGGATGCGCCATCCGACTGGAGACCAGGAGGTCGCGGGTTCAACCCCCGCCGAGGTCGGCAACATTCTTTCGTGGAGATTGATCATGAAATATTTTCTACGGTCATTCTCTCCCTTCCGCTGATTCAAGAAAGGCAGTTGTCAGTTTCTGGCGAAAGAATGTGCACAAAACTGGTTAACCGCTTAGAGGACTAAGCCTGCCCAGTAAACGTGTGGTTAGGTAAACTGACCGCGCTCGACATGACCCCATTGGGTTGACTGGGCCGTAAAACCTCAACACAAACACAAACAAAATATGCACTGTTTATCATTCAGTACATGTATGTGAATTTGTATCAACAACCTGCATCAAGTAATCTGATTGGCTGACAATTATAGATGGGCATGGCAAGTTATTCAGCATGGCAAGAGTGAAATTAAATTTGAATTTCATGTTGGCATTGTGTGTGCACTGCATTTACCCTAACAGGGGTAAGAAAAGTTGCTAATAATCAATTCTGAAATCCAAAAAGTTCAACCCCAAAAATGAAATACTTTCCCCAAGCAGGACTAAGAAACTAGAATAAAATAACAATTTTAGATAAGTTTAAAAAGTTATTTCAAGTGTATATTAACCAAATAACTACTTACGGATGGTCTTGTGAAGCGAGAAAGTAAAATTTCATGCTTAAAATGGAAGTTCTTAATGCTGAAACCAGGATTAATTCTGAAGTTTACCACCACTGCCTAAGTATTCAACACCATAACTCCTTACCACACTCGTTCTAAAGTTCATTCTACTACCCGTCAATGCATTTACAGTCAACCCTCTTCATACCAACACTCGATACAACGACATAACTCGTTATAATGACAATTTGACTGTCACAAAACCTTTGCTCAAGAGGTGACAAATAATGAGAAATTGTGCAAAAATATTGCATTAAAACTTCAAGTAACATATGTTTTTGGATATTTGTTAGAATCACCTCATTGAGGCGATTCTAACAAATATCCAAAACATATGTCCAATGAGGAAATAATAATAAAACAAGAACTTTCTTACATATCATTCTGTCCACTACAGATTCTTTATAACAGCAAATTCATTTTAATGGCAACAGCTTTGGGAACAAATGCTTTTGTTGTAACGAGGGTTCTCTGTACTACCGATACATGGTACATATTAGGGCATTTAAAAATTTCTGGATGAGTTGCAAACAGTGTGGACAGTGCATTCTGCATCTGATCTGAGTCTGCATGGTTTCCTGTTATGTCTGTCTGTCCGAATACTTCGGGTTATTTATGGTATATGGTGTTCATGTGACATGAACTTATCCAAGTATGAAGATGTGGGGCCTAATGGTTACAGTGAAACTGATATAAAAAACAAGGTGAATATTGTGTACAATCTAACACAATATTGTGTACAATCTAACACATAAACTCACACAAACTGAGGATATGATGTGCTAAAAAGTAAACCATTTTTAGCTCACCTGAGCACAAAGTGATCAAGGTGAGCTATTGTCGGCAGTCAATGTCCATGGTCCATCATCAACAATTGCCTACACCCCTGGCCAATTGACTCAAAACTTGGTAGGAAGCATCAGGGTGACTTGTAGAACAAAAATAGTTAAGATTGTTCCGATACTCCTCAACTATAAGGCCTACAACCATCAAACCTTGCAAAGTGCTTCTGCTCAATGTACTGATTTGGCAGATACCTTGACCTGGTGACCTTGACCTATATTTTGGCTGCAGTGACTTTGACATAATTTACGTCAACGTTCCAGATCTCCTGCAAAGATCTTTCCAGCCATTGACAATAATGAGATGCCTCGATGATTTGTCACAGACTTGAAGATTCCCTTTCTTTTTGAACAAGTGGGTAATTGTTGCATCCTTGAATTCTTGAGGGATGGCTTCTTTTCTCCACATAATGTGAAATATCTCTGGACCTCCTGCTTTGTAGATCTCTGCAGGTATTGCATCTGAATCTGGAGCCTTGCCAGATGACAGGAGTTTTATTGCTTTCACTGTTTCAGAGATAGTTTGGAACTCATCAAGCAGTGGATTACATTGGTAGTCTTTTGATAGCTTTATCAATGATAGCTTATGGCTGATTAAGGAACCATCAAAGTGTTCAGCCCATCTTTTCAAGATAGCTTCTTTATCAATCAGAAGACAAGTTCCATCTGCACTACTAGAAAGCTTAAACCCTCACGATGCTAGTGGCCTGGATAAGATCTTTGCCCAATTCTTGAAGGAGATGGCTCCCATATTAGTGCCTGCCCTCACACTCACCTGCCAAGCCTCTTATAACCAAGGCACAGTTCCCCGTGACTGGAAGGGAACCTGCGTAATTCCACTATTCAAGAAAGGAGACGAGAGCAACTGACCCATTTTCTTGACTTCAATCTGTTCCAAGAGCATGGAGCACATCGTTTACAGTGACCTGATGAAGTACCTGGACAAACATCATATCCTTTGTGACCAACAGCATGGCTTCAGGAAAAAGCGATCATGTGAATCACAGTTGATGACAACAGTCCATGACTTGGCTAGCGGATTGGATAAGAGGCAACAAACTGACACCATCCTGCTTGACTTCAGCAAGGCATTTGATAAAGTAGCACATCAGCGCCTTGCTATCAAGCCTCACCACTAGGGAGTCCAGAACAAGACACTCAAGTGGATTAATAGCTTCCTAGCTGACAGATACGAGAGAGTAGTTCTGGACAGCAAAACCTCATCATCTTCTCCTGTTACTTCTGGTGTTGCTCAAGGTAGTTCTTGGAATCATCTTCTCCTGTTACGTCTGGTGTTGCTCAAGGTAGATCTTGGACTCTTATTCCTGATTTACATCAACTACCTGCCATCCCGAGTTTTCTCTAGAGTACGGCTCTTTGTGGATGATTGTGATGTCAAACCAGGAGGATGCAGCGCCACTACAAGTTGATCTTGACAATCTTCAGGAATGGGAAAGGGACTGGCGAATGGCATTGAATCCCGACAAGTGCGAACACACGAGGGTAACCAACAAATGGAAGATTGTCCAATCATCATAGAAAATCCACAGCCACGTATTCAAGGAAACTACCAAAGCTAAGTACCTTGGAGCCACCATAGACAATAAGCTTATCTGGAACGGCTATGTTGATGTGGTGACCAAGAGGGCCAACCAGACCATCTTTCTACAGAGGAACTTGTCAGTCTGTCCAAGAGATGTTAAGGTATCCAATTACCCTCGACCGACCTCAAGTCGAATATGCAGCTAAAGTCTGGGACCCACCAACCAAGACCAGTATCAACAAGGTAGAAGCATTCCAGAGACGTGCAGCAAAATTCTGCCAGAGTGACTCGCCGAACCAGCAGTGTCACATCCATGTTACAGAATCTGGGTTGGGAAGATCTCAAGTCATGTCGTGAGCAGAGCAAGACCATCATGATATAACAGATCATCCATAACCTTGTAGACATACCAGCCAAGAAGTATCTCATCCATTCTAGCACATCTACTGGAGGCCATGAAAGTCCGTTCCTGGTTCCATTTTGCTCCCTCGTTGCCTACAAGAGTTCCTTCTTCCCATCAACAATACACCTCTGGAATGCTCAACCAGCTTCCATGGTAACTGTTCCAACACTTGATGCCTTCAAGAGCTGCATCAGCATTGGACCTCCAAACTTCTGAACCCAGAAATGATGTTTTTACCCTGTTTTTAACCTGCACATAGAACCTTCCCTCATGGACGTACATAGAATTACAGTACAACCATGCTCAAGATTGGGCCCAGCACTTAAACAGAAGAAGAAGCATCAAGTGACAAGAAGAAGCATCAATAGCTACAAGAATTACGTGGAAGGCGTCATCTCACCTGCTGGGGCAAAAGTCACAGGAGCCACAATCAGAACGTGGTTATTAAATAAGTTTATTTCATTTTTAGCAGTGCTTTGTTGAAAAAAACTGGGTTGAAAAAAATGTAGACAAAGTGCCTAGTGGGGCACATATATTCCAGGCCAGTGCCATTCCCTCTAATGGCTATATCTTCAGCACTGACTTTTTGTATTATACAGCCCAATGATAATGGAACGTCGACATAAAATGTATAAAAGTCACTGGAGTGTGAAATATAGGTCAAGGTCAACAGGTCAAGGTACCTGCTAAGTCAGTACATCAAGGTCAAGGTCACCAGGTCAAGGTATCTGCCGAGTCAGTACATTGAGAAGAAGCACTTTGCTAGGTTTGATGGTTGTAGGCCTTATAGTTGAGGAAATATAGAATGTTGACGAAAAATGTGTCAGTCACTTGAGCGCAAAATATAGGTCAAGGTCACCGTGTCAAGGTCCTGCAGAGTCAGTACATCTAGGAGAAGTACTATGCAAGGTTTGGTAGTTGTATGCCTTATAGTTGAAAAGATCTGGAATGTCAATGTAAATTGTGTCAAAGTCACCGGAGTGCAAAATATAGGTCAAGGTCACTTGCTCAATGTACCTGCCAAGTCAGGAGGTCAGGGAGATGTGTCATGCAAGGTATGATGGTTGTTGTAGAATTGTAGTTGATTAGAATAGTAACTTTGACCTAAATGTCGAACTTCAAGATAAATGTTGAGACGGACGGACAAACGGATGACAGAAAAGGGGATGCCTATGTCGCAAAGTGAGGTGGTCAGGGAGATGTTTCATGCAAGTTTTGACGGTTATTTAGTCTTGCAGTTGATTAGAATACTAACTTTGACATAAATGTCAAACTTTGACATAAATGTTGACAGACGGACGGATGTCACAGTCAGGTGGTCAGAGAGATGTTTCATGCAAGGTTTGATTGTTGTTAGTCTTGTAGTTGATTGGAATACTAACTTTGACATAAATGTTGAACTTCGACATAAATGTTGACAAACGGACGGACGGAAAAGCGGACGCCTATATCGCACCCTGCTACAAGCAGGTGCGACAAAAATCATTCCAGTCGGAAATTTAAGATGGCCGCCATCTTGAAAATCTATTTTTCGCTTCTTCTCCTGAACTGAAAGGCCAACTGACTCGAAACTTAGTAGGCAGCATCGGGGCAACTTGTAGATCAAAAAAAAAAAAAAAAGCTAAAACTGTTTGGATCGGAAATCCTGGCGGCCATCTTCAAAATTTACTTTTCGCTTCTTCTCCTGAACCGAAAGGCCAATTGACTTGAAACTTTATAGGAAGCATCAGGGTGATTTGTAGATTAAAAATAGCTAAAATCGTTTGGATAGAAAAGCCAAGATGGCTGCCATGGAGGCCATCTTGAAAATCTACCGCTTCTTTTCCTGAACTGAAAGACCAATTGATTTGAAACTTGGTAGGGAGCATCAGAGTGACTTGTAGATCAGAAATAGCTGAAATAGTTAAGATCAGAAATCCGAGCTGGCCGCCATCTTAAAAATCTGTTTTTCACTTTTTCTGAACTGAAAGGCCAGCTGACTTGAAACTTGGTAGGAAGCACCGGTGTGACTTGTAGATCAAGTATAGCGAAATTCTTTCCGATCTGAAATCCAAGATGACCACCATGGTCCCCATCTCGAAAACCTACTTTTCGCTTCTTCTCCTGAACAGAAAAACCAACTGACTCGAAACTTGGTAGAACGCATCAGGGCGACTTCTAGATCAAAAATAGCTAAAAATGGTTCCGATCGGAAATACAAGATGGCTGCTATAGTTGCTCTATTTTGAACTTATGAACAGAAAGGCCTATTGACTCGAAACTTGATAGGAAGAATCGAGGGGACTTGTAGATCAACTAGAGCTGTCAGAGGATCTGACTATAGCCCCACTGCGGCTCTATCAGAGGGGTCCCGGGTCGTTTCGCCCGTGAGTCGTTCCGCCCGTGAGTCGTTTCGCCCTGGGTCGTTTCGCCCTGGGTCGTTTCGCCCTGAGTCGTTTCGCCCGTGGGTCGTTTCGCCCCTATTTGGTGGGTCGTTTCGCCCTTGTTTTTTAGCTCACCTGAGCTCTGCTCAGGATGAGCTATTGTGATCACTTTTCGTCCGTCGTCCGTCCGTCCGTGCGTCCGTCCGTCCGTCCGTTAACATTTTCAAACGACTTCTCCTCTGAAGCCGCTGAGCCAATTTTGCTCAAATTTCATATGGAGCCTCCTTAGGGTGGGGGAACGAAAGATTGCTAAAATGGTCGCGGTCCGTCGACTAAGATGGCCGCCATGCCCATATATGGTAAAAACCTTTAAAAATCTTCTTCTCCATAACCGAGGATGCCTTGGGGCTGAATCTTTGCATGAATCATCGGGGACGGGAGGTCAACCAAAGTTGCTAAAAGAATTGTCGTACGTTGACGTTTGACCTTTTTACGGCAAGGTCAAGTTCGCTTCCCTATGCATTTATATGAGCTCTATACATTTGAATGGGAAAATTGTTAAAGAGTTTCAAACGACTTCTCCTCAGAAGCCTCTGAGCTAATTTTGTTCAAATTTCATATGGAGCCACCTTAGGGTGGGGAAACAAAAGATTGCTAAAATTGTCGCGGTCCGTTGACCAAGATGGCCGCCATGCCCATATATGGTAAAAACCTTTAAAAATCTTCTTCTCCATAACCGAGGATGCCTTGGGGCTGAATCTTTGCACGAATCATCGGGGACAAGAGGTCAACCAAAGTTGCTAAAAGAATTGTCGTACGTTGACGTTTGATTTTTTTACGGCAAGGTCAAGTTCGCTTCTCTATGCATTTGTATGAGCTCTATACATTTGAATGGGAAAATTGTTAAGAGTTTCAAACGACTTCTCCTCTGAAGCCTCTGAGCTAATTTTGTTCAAATTTATATGGAGCCACCTTAGGGTGGGGGAACGAAAGATTGCTAAAATTGTCATGGTCCGTTGACCAAGATGGCCGCCATGTCCATATATGGTAAAAACCTTTAAAAATCTTCTTCTCCATAACCGAGGATGCCTTGGGGCTGAATCTTTGCATGAATCATCGGGGACGAGAGGTCAACCAAAGGTGCTAAAAGAATTGTCGTACGTTGACGTTTGACCTTTTTACGGCAAGGTCAAGTTCGCTTCCCTATGCATTTGTATGAGCTCTATACATTCATACATGCCATATCTCACACTGTGAGATAAAATCTCACAGAATTTGGCCCCTCTGGAAGGAAATTCCCATAAAAATTTCAAATCTCACAGAATTTTCAGACCATTTTGCAACAGATTTTTATGAAAAAATAAACATAATCATGCACTGTTGTGGTTTTCACAAGCTTTTTAAATGAAAATAAAGACTTTAGACTATATTGGGGGAGCTCTAAAGTGATGTTTAAGAAAATCTCACAGAATTTAGTCAAATCTCCCTTAAAATTTTGCCTTATCTCACAGATTTTAGTCCACAGCTTATGGCATGTATGTACATTTGAATGGGAAAATTGTTAAGAGTTTCAAACAACTTATCCTCTGAAGCCTCTGAGCTAATTTTGTTCAAATTTCATATGGAGCCACCTTAGTGTGGGGAAACAAAAGATTGCTAAAATTGTCGCGGTCCGTTGACCAAGATGGCCGCCATGCCCATATATGGTAAAAACCTTTAAAAATCTTCTTCTCCAGAACCGAGAATGCCTTGGGGCTGAATCTTTGCACAAATCATCGGGAAGGAGAGGTCTACCAAAGTTGCCAAAAGAATTGTCGTACGTTGACATTTGACCTTTTTACGGCAGGATCAAGTTTGCTTCCCTATGCATTTGTATGAGCCCCATACATTTGAATAGGAAAATTGTTGAGAATTTTAAATTTCTTCTTCTCTGAAGCCACTGAGCCAAATTTGCTCACATTTCATATTGTGCCTTCTTAAGTCAGGGGAACGAAAGATTGTTAAAATGGTCGCGGTAGGTCGACCAAGATGGCCACCATGCCCATATATGGTAAGACCCTTTAAAAATCTTCTTCTTCAGAACTGAGGATGCCTTGGGGCTAAATCTGTGCACAAATCATCAGGGACAGGAGATCTACCAAAATTGCTGAAAAGATTATCGTACGTTGACATTTGACCTTTTTACGGCAAGGTCAAGTTTGCTTCCCCATGCATTTGTATGAGCCCCATAACATTTATATGGGAAAATTGTTGAGAATTTGACGACTTCTCTGAAGCCACTGAGCCAAATTTGCTCAGATTTTTAGCTCACCTGAGCATGAAGTGCGCATGGTGAGCTATTGTGGTCAGTCAATGTCCGTCGTCTATCATGGGTCATGCGGCGTGAACAATTGCTTTAAAGGCCTACTCTTCCTACACCCCAGGGCCAATTGACTCGATACTTGGTAGGAAGCATCAGGGTGAAATGTAGATAAAAAAAATAGCTAAAATCGTTCCGATCGGAAACCCAAGATGGCCGCCATGGCCGCCATCTTGAAAATCTTTTTCGCTTCTTCTCCTGAACCGAAAGGCCAATTGACTCCAAACTTGCTAGGAAGCATCAGGGTGACTTGTAGATCAAATATAGCTAAAATCGTGTCGGTCCAAATTCCAAGATGGCCACCATGGCAGCCATCTTGAAAATCTATTTTTCGCTTCTACTCCGAAACCCAAAATCCAGTTGACTCCAAACTGGTTAGGAAGCATTGGGGTGACTTATAAATCAAAAATAGCTAAAATTGTGCTGATTAGAAATCCAAGATGGCCACCATGGCAGCCATCTTGAAAAGCTATTTTTCGCTTCTTCTCCTGAACCGAAAGGCCAATTGACTCCAAACTTGCTAGGAAGCATCGGGATGACTTGTACATAAAAAATAGCTCAAATCGTGCCAATTAGAAATCCAAGATGGCCTCCATGACAGCCATCTTGAAAATCTATTTTTCGCTTCTTCTCTTAAAACTAAAAGTCAATTGACTTGAAACTTAGTAGGAAGCATCAGGGTGACTTGTAGATCAGAAAATAGCTATAATCATTCCGATCGGAAATCCAAGATGGCAGCCATCTTGAAAATCTATTTTTTGCTTCTTCTACTGCACCGAAATGCCAGTTGACTCAAAAGTTGGTAGGAGGCATTGGGGGTGACTTATTTTACTTGTAACGTTTAGAAAATTTCAGCATTTTAAGCTTGTAAGCAAGATATTTCAAAAACTGTTTAAGCCATTGCCTTGTCATAAGAGTATTGGAAAAATGTTGCATGCCATCTGCATATCTGCAGTGGCGGTTTCACTCAGGTGAGCGAGTTGTGGCCCGTGGGCCTCTTGTTATTAAAGCACCAAGGCTTGAGCCAGGCCATGTTTGGAGATATTTACGGTGGCCTGGACTTTCCCACGATAATTTTTAGGTGAGTGCGGGTTTGGGGGGGGGGGGGGGGGTGGGGGGGGGGTGGGAGTCCTGATTCATACTGGAGAAAACCCCTTACTCATGAGGAACGTGCACCGTTTCATAGTCCAGCAACCAGAAGACATATGAGCCGTCACACGAGATAATGGAACTTTTCGTCTTCCGTAATGACATTCTTCAAATGAGCATGTACAGCCACTTAGTGGTTCTAGATGACTGATTCTTGGTCTGAACCTTCGTCTAGTTCTATACTACATGTGTGCGAACAGCGAAGGCTCTGGCGTGATTTCGCGAATTGAGTCGTGACACGAGATAATGGTACTTTTCGTCCTCCGTAAATGCATTCTTCAAATGCGCATGCTCAGCCATCTAGTGTTGCTAGACGTCTGATTCTTACTCCATGTGTGCGAACAGAGAAGGCTCTGGCGGGACTGCGCGGATGCGCAGTCGCGCCTGAGCCTTCGCTGTTCGCATATGCGATAAGTACCAAAATCTCATGTGTTGGCTCAATACATAAATATACATGTATTGTTATATACCCGGCCAACGTTTGCATATATGGAAATTTGCACTAAGTGGCCCTTAACTTATTTTGATGAGTATAAATAAAATAAATAAATAAACGTACCTCTCATGTACAGCTGAAATGACCTTTAAATTAACAAATAAATAAACATACCCGTCTCGTAAAGAATGGCGTTTAAAATTAAATACATAAAAAGTAAATAAGTTACCTGTTCCGCAAAGACGATGTTGCTTTCTACCACAAACATCGCAAGTTACTGCTTGCCGACGACCAACAGAGAAATTACACGAAATGCACAACTCAGACATAACTAGAGATTCTTTGACAATCAGAAGAAGATTTCAAAGATGAATGATGCGATGTGGACTGAAATTCATTTATATACACTACGGTCGGCACATAAAAGCATTTTTAAAACAAAAATAAGTTGTGCATAAAATTTTTGTGGATCATTAAAGCCTTTTCAGGAACGTCGACCACCATTCGCCGCCAAAGACAAAGGCCAAACACCGTCTTTAATTAACAGGCATGAGTAACCTTTGTTAATTTGTGATTATAAGCCTGAAAGGATTACCGTAATGGATTAACGCCTTTATCAATTAACGCGCACGTGTTTTCACACTTCTGTCATCTCGTATAATTAATAATACTGTCAAAACAACCACATAATGACATTAATTATCTATCTATCTATCTATCTATCCGTCTGTCCGTCTGCCTGTCTGTTTCCATCCGTCCGTCCGTCCATCTATCCATCCATCCATCCAGTTTAACTATCTGTCTGTAAGGGCCTTAAAATTGAGCCGAAACGATCTATCCCACGCACCATCCATTCATACATACATACATACATACATACATACATACACACACTCACACACACACTCATTCATTCATTCATTCATCCATCCATCCATCCATCCATTTTGTATATCTGTCCGTATGGGTCTTATAATATCTGATCCATCCATCTATCCACCCATTCCTCCCTCCCTTCATTTGTCCATCCAGTTCGTTTATCTGTATGTCCGTATGGGCCTTATAATATATTCATTCATTCATTCATCCATTAAATCATTCATTCATACATTCATTCATCCATTAAATCATTCATTCATTCATCCATCCATCCATCCATTTTGTCTATCTGTCCGTATGGGCCTTATAATATCTATGATCCATCCATCTATCCACCCACCCATCTCACCCTCCCTCCCTCCATCCAGTTTGTCTATCTGTATGTCCGTATGGGCCTTATAATGTATTGGGGCGAAACGACCCAGGGCGAAACGACTCACGGGCGAAACGACCCACCCCAAAAACAAGGGCGAAACGACCCAGGGCGAAACGACCCGGCGAAACGACCCACGGGCGAAACGACCCGGATTCATCAGAGGAGAAATACATAGCGTTGAAATATTTTGAATTCATCCTTACCAGATAACACCAATATAGGACATGGTAACATGGCATTGTAAAACCTTTCAAGGGATTTTAATTCACGATTATCGGCCCCTGGCCCTGATTCTTGAATACAAGATACATCAACCCACTGTCTCCATGTGTGTACCACTTTTTCAAAGCCCCCAAGTGTATTAAATGTTTCATCGACGTAGGACCACAAATATAATAAAACTGCAAGCCATGCACCATGCCCCACCACTGCAATGTATCAAGCAAGTGAAATAAAATGTATCAAATATGAAATCAAAGGGAAGCTGCATTAGTGTTTGTTTTAAACATTATAATGTTGATGCATATACATGTAATAATTATTTAATAAAGTGTTTAAGGTTCCATCCATTTAATCAAACAATGTGAACCATAAATAAATTTAAAAAAAAAAAACAAAAAAAAAAAAACACACACACAAAAGTCTGTTAAAAATACAATAAAAAGGGATAAAAAATAATTTCAGGATTCTGAAAAAAAAAACAATATGCATATCTTCAGACCATCCTAAAAGCGTGTGTAAAGTTTGAAAAGGATCGGCCTGAAACTGTAGGAGGAGTTGCACGTACGAGGTACATACTCCCTATACATTTCTTAGTATTAGGGCTCGAAAAAAGTCTAAGTTAAAAATGCAAAAAATGTAATAAAAAATAATTTCAGGATTCTGAAAAAACAATATGCATATCTTCAAACCATCCTAAAAGCGCCTGTAAAGTTTCAAAAGGATTAGCCTAAAACTGTAGGAGGAGTTGCGCGTACAAGGTACATACTCCCTATACATTTCTGTAGTATTAGGGCTCGAAAAAAGTCTAAGTTAAAAATGAAAAAAAATTGATAAAAAATAATTTCAGGATTCTGAAAAAACAATATGCATATCTTCAGACCATCCTAAAAGCGCCTGTAAAGTTTGAAAAGGATTGGCCTAAAACTGTAGGAGGAGTTGCGGGCACACGAATGGTGGGGGCGCTGACAGACGGACGGACAGACAGATGGATGGACACTCAAAATTTCAGAGGGTATAACATAATACCCCGCCACTTTTTTTGGTGGTGGGGCATAAAAATGCATTTTAATTTTTTGAAAACCTACCAAGGGACATAACTCCAAGAGTTATGGACCCTTGGCCCCTATTCAGGTATACACGATACATCCAGTCATTGTGCATGTCTATACAAACTTTCAGCTTTCCAGCTTTTATAGTTCCTGAGAAATCGGTTACAAAAATTTTCAAGAATGGCAAAATTTGAAAACCTATCAAAAGACGGAACTCCCAAGAGTTACAGACCCTAGGCCACCATTCTGCCACTACATCTTCCTTACTTTGGAGACCAAGTGTGATATGTTTCATCGAAGTAGGACCACAAACATAAAAGTTATTGAGCAAAATGTATTTTAACTTTTTGAAAACCTACCAAGGGACATAACTCCAAGAGTTATGGACCCTTGGCCCCTATTCCGGTAAACAATACATCCAGTCATTGTCCATGTTTATACGAACTTTCAACTTTTTATAGTTTCTGAGAAATCTGTTACTAAAATTTTCAATTGCAAAATTTGAAAACCTATCAAGGGACATAACTTCAGGAGTTATGGGCCTTTGGCCACCATTCTGCCACTAAACCTTCCTTACCTTAGAGACCAAGTGTGGTTTAAGTTTCATTAAAGTAGGACCACAAACATAAAAGTTAAGCAAAATGCATTTTAAATTTTGAAAACCTACCAAGGGACATAACTCCAATAGTTATGGGCCCTTGGCCACTATTCTGTGACTACACCTTACTTACCTTGGAGACCAAGTGTAGTATAAGTTTCATTGAAGTAGGACCACAAACATAAATGTTATTAAGCAGTCACGGGATCACAGACTGACCGAATCACGGAGTCTGGGAATCATAGAAGAACATGGTAAATCCAGTATAGCCCCCTTTTTCAAAGTGGGGCTGTAAAAATAGCTACAATCATTCGGATTGCAATTCCAAGATGGTCACCCTAGTATAATCCTTGAAAAAGCTGTCCAGAGGTAGGTGGCCAGCCTAGAGATAGGTGTACAAATGATTAGAAAATTCCCATACTACAGACTGGAAGTGGACCTAAGACGGTTAAGGACCCTTCACTTGAAGATCTACTAGGCCTTATTTTGCACCAAGAAAAGCAAAGCAAGTAAAATTAACCACTTTTATTGTACAATACATGATTTTCACATTCTTCATGTAAAAGGCAAAAGAAATTCTACAATGAAAATAAATGAAGAAATGATATACTAACACACAATGAACCAAAGTAGGACAAAACGTACAAAATGGCTGTGCGCCCAGCGAAGATGGATCAGCCTGGGCATTTGCCCAGTCTGATCAGAGACTTCAATGTCCACATTAAGAAAGCTTGGGTCTTTAGCTACCCATTGAGCGCAGAGCGAAGACTCTTGAGACTGGGTAGATGCCCAGGCTGATCTGAGTCTTTGCTGGGCACACATGCCATTTTGTAGGTTTTGTCATGCACTGGCTCACAATAAAATTAATGCGCTACCAGCAAACAGACTGGCTGATCTAGGCCTTTGTTGTTAACATGTTATAAAGTATCTTACATAATAAAATGTAAACATTTGTCAGTGAATCTAACTAAAAAGAAGAACAAAATCTCCTTCTACAAGAGTTCAAACCCGAGACTGATGCCATCAAAAGGTACATGTGACCTCTTCATCACATGGTTTCAAATATAATAGTTTAAAGATGGATCTTAAACAAAAAATACATGTATATTGATTATATAGAAAAATGAGCATTTATGGTCATATTTCTATATAATCTGAACATTTTTTTTTTTGAAAAGTGTATAGATTATATAGAAAAATGACTTTCATGGTTCATTATAACATGGTTTCAGATATAATTCAGTTTATAGACGGACTCTTAATCTGTATCCAAACAAAGAAGTATAGGTTATATAGACAAATGACTTTATGATCTTTTCATTTTTTGTTTGAAAATATCCAAGCAAAAGTGTAATATTGATGGTCCAATTTCTAAACAATCTTTCTACATAATCTCAGATTTTTAACCTGTAAAGTACTTTGTTAATCACAACTGCAGCAGATGAAATTCTGATTTTTTTTTAATGGTAATTTATATATTTTTCTATTTATTTATTTATTTTTTATTTCTATTTTTTTTTTTTTTTTTTTTTTTGTATAACTCCTAGCAGATGATTCACATGAAAGTTAGTCTTTTTTCTTCAGAAAAATACAAAAAAAAAAAAAAAAAAAAAAAATAAAATAAAATAAATAAATAAAAATAAAATGAAATAAAATAAAATGACCTGCTACAATTTTGCTTAGTGCTTTAAGGGTTATGTATTTTATGTCAAATGTTGAAGTGTGCTGGATGGGAAAAACCTACTTTGTGTCACATGGATCAAGCCAAGCCAAAGTGCTTCTTTGAGACATGCAGACAGTGAAGGCCTAAATCAGCCTGCTTATTCATGCAGTCTGATAAGGGTCTTCACTATCCACTTAGAGAATAACTAAATAATGTACTGTATTTACCCTGAGTATTGGGACAGACAGGCAAAAATATAAACCCAAATCAGAGGCTGCTTAGCGGGCCACTGATCACTGTCTTTATTTACCCTAGTACTGGGACAGACAGGCCTAAGCAAATAGTGTAAACCCAGATCAGACCACTGAGAGGGCATCTGATCAGGGTTTACACTGTTTGTCATGCATCCAGCAAGATTTCAGACACATCAATAGGTAGTCAAATTGAACTGTTCCAATTTTAGGGCAAATATGGTATCAACAGATGGCAAATGTCCAGATGAGACTGCACATGCACAGGGTGATCCAAATCTAAGAACTCTTCATATTCACTTCATATGTCCCACAGGCAATTAGTATGGGAAATAGATATATATACAATGTGCTTTCAAGGGAGCTAACTGTCAAAATGTTCTTGCCTACCTTCTAAAAAGGGGTCTGTTCTAAAGGAAAGAATGTGCTCCCTGTGGCAGCAAATTCTTTTTTTTCAAAGTAGATCCCTTTTCAAAAGGGAATTTGTGACGGAAAAGCAAACAGATCACAGAAGTTGTCTCCCTTGAAAAAATGGTGGAAAATTTCTACGCAGTGTATTCAGTCCCCTTAACTCTTTCCCCGCTAATGGTGACATTTGTCTTCTGCTGATAACCTTTGCATACAGTTTGGACCCAGATAAGGCCCGACAAATTGTCCGGCCTGATCTGGATCCAAACTGTTTGATACTCTGGTGGTATTCTTGAAAGATTTTTTTGAAAAAGTTAATTTAAAAAAAAAATCCACAAATGACAATAAAGCATGCAAAAATTACCCAGCATGCAACGAGTTTAAGATTAAAACAGCTTGTAAATCTGCCAATCGACACCTGGCAAGGCCTTTTCTGCTTATTTCAATAACACTGAGACTTTGTAGAAAGTAAATGGCAACACAAATAACCCAGACTTAACTGCATGCATGCACAGGTATGTCTAAGTCTTCAATGTTAGCATCAATATATGCTTTTATGTATCCCAAACATTTAGCCTAAACACAAGGATCCCAAAATGCATGTGACGATTTGGTGTTTTACACCCCTTTCAACATCATTTAAGTCACATTGAGACAATGGAAGGATGATAATGAAAGGCACTGCAATGGTGCACCGTCCATACATGAGCTAAATTCCCTGGGACCTCATATATGTAAGACAAAAAATGATAAAGATATGCAGAACACTTTTACCAGCTAGATGACAAGCAATTTTTTTCCTTTCTTTTTGTTTTCTTTTATTTACATGCATTTTCATTTTCCTCCAGAAACAGAGCCTGACATTTCATGCAAATTATCTCTTAAGAGAGACCATTCACATGAAAAGCTGAACATATTTCATGCAACTACTGTCTTAGGCAGGGGAGTCACATGAAATAAGCCCTTTTTTCTTGGGAACTTATTTTTTCTGGGAAACTTAAAAAAAAATAGTTGCGGGCAGAAGGTACATACTCCCTATACATTTCTGTAGTATTAGGACTCGAAAAAAGTAAGCTAAAAATGAAAAAAAATGTGATAAAAAATAATTTCAGGATTCTGAAAAAACAATATGCATATCTTCAGACCATCCTAAAAGCGCCTGTAAAGTTTGAAAAAGATTGGCCTAAAACTGTAGGAGGAGTTGCGGGCAGAAGGTACATACTCCCTATACATTTCTGTAGTATTAGGGCTCGAAAAAAGTCTAAGTTAAAAATGAAAAAAAAAATGTGATAAAAAATAATTTCAGGATTCTGAAAAAACAATATGCATATCTTCAGACCATCCTAAAAGCGACTGGAAAGTTTGAAAAGGATTGGCCTAAAACTGTAGGAGGAGTTGCGGGCAGACGAATGGTGGGGGCGCTGACGGACGGACAGACACTCAAAATTTCAGAGGGTATAACATAATACCCCGCCACTTTTTTGGTGGTGGGGCATAACAAAAAAAAAACAAAACTTCCTTACATAGATATACCCCGCCACTTTTTTGGTGGCGGGGCATAACAAAAAAAAAAAACTTCCTTACACAGAGTAGTCACATATAATGCAAAGCTCTTTTTTCAGGGAAAATAAGAAAAATTACAAAACAAAAAAAAAAAATAAATAAATAAATAAATAAAATAATTAGCAGGTTAAAAGATCTATTTCTGAAGTAAATAAATGAACAGTGACCAACTTGCACCAACCTTTCCAGGGCCTGAGATGAGTGGAAACTGTAAGACAGCCTAAACCCAAAAACTGAAGGGGAACTGATACTTTCAAGGGAGACAACACTGTCAGAACTGTTTTCACTATATTTGAACCCTGTTTAGATGTCACATTCTATGATGTTTGATCTGGATCTACACTGTTTGCCATTCCCCGAGCAGTTTTTAGACTCATCAACAGGCAGTCAAATAGACTTGTTCAAATTTTAAGACAAATATGGTAAGGAGTTAAGGTGCCCAAAAATTTAGGGTAAATACTGTAGGAACAAATAGCCAAAGCCAAGAAGGGACTTGTATCAGCCTGCATTTTATGTGGTTTCATCAGGGCTAGTTTGTATGATTATAATGAAGAAGACAGTTTGGTGTTTTATGTCCCTTTCAACATTATTTAACTCACATTGAGATGATGGAAGGATGATAAGGCTCTGTGCAATGGAGGGCCGTACAGTCATGAGCTGAATTCTGCCTACAGCAGGATTTGAACCCATACCTTCTGATCATTAGTACTAACCACTCAGCCATCCTGATGCTTCTTACAGTCCAAAAACTCATGAAGCAAACAGCATTTGTGGATGCACAATCAGATTCTTTACCAAATATACTTCTTATGCTGTTTAACCTATTAAAGGCCCCCAAAACGGGTAACTGGCAAACAGTGCAGACCCAGATCAGATGCCACAGAGAGCGGCATCTGATCAGGGTCTCCACAGTTTGTAAATAGTTCAACCATTTTTCTTTACGAATATCTACATCATTTAGCCTGACATACCTAAATTGAAAATAGACTCTTCCAATATATAGTGTGGAAGAGTTTATTCAGTCTTTAATGGGTTAAGGGGAACTGATACACTTTCAGGGGAGGTAATGCTTTCAAAATTGTTTTGCCTTCCTTCTGAACGGGATCTATTTTAAAAGGAAAGAATTTGCTCCTGTTGGGAACAAATTCCTTTTAGAGTAGATTCCTTTTTATTAGGGGATTTTTGTATGAATTAAATGTGACAAAACAGTCATCTGCCTGATTACATCAGGGTAATGCTGAACTGAGACAAAAAGGTCATTCTTCGGCAACTAAATATTTTTTGATAGCATCTGATGATCTATCTCTGATTCAAAGCAGTGTTGCTAACAAAGTAACTTGTTCTAAGTCAAATGCTAGAATTCTGAAACAAAGCTGCAAATTCAATAATTATGACACAAAGAGCAAGATCAACTGTGTTTATCCAGATATGGAGACACCTTAATCCCTTACTATATGTCCTAAATATTGAACTTTTCCACTGAACTACCAGAAAATATGCTTAAAAATGGTGGAAGAGTGGCAAACAGTGTAGACCCAGATCAGATGCCATATTCTACCCTGATTTGCTTAGGCCTATTTGTCCCAGTATTGAGGGTAAATGTGAAGCACTTAGGCCTTAGACAATCAGTACTCAGGGTACTGCAATGAAATGAACACTCTTTCACAGGTAACAGTTCAGATGTGTGTAAAACGGTTAAAAATAACTTTTTAACATGCACTTTTACGTGTATTTATTGTGGATATTTTTATCAATCAAAATTCAAAGAAATTAAAAATGCAAAATTTAAAACATCTCCTGCTAAAATTTTGCCCACCAATGGGACACACCAAACAAAATTGTGTCTTCAAGGAATATGTGTACAACAAAGACTTAGGTCAACATGTGCATCCATGCAGTCAGATCATGGCCTCTGCTCCCATTGGATATTTTAACCCTTGTCATGCTGAATAAATTAAATGCCACGCCCGCTTCTAATTGTCAACCAATCTGATTACTTAATCCAGATTGTTGATATAAATAAATTCACATACTGAATGACAAACAGTGCAGATCCAGAGCAGCTGGCTTCTACAATGTTAGCAAAAGCGAGGTGTATCTGGGTTCAGCAGGACACAGGTTCAGTTTCTAATGGTTCTTCAGGGGAACAGATACACATTCAAGAGAAAGCTACTCTGTCAAAATTATTTTTCTCCCTTCCGGTAAGGGGTCTACTCTATAAGGGAATAAAATTATTTCCTTTTGGAGTAAGTCCCTTTCCAGAAGGGTTGATGTGCAGGAAGGAGTAGGTCCCCTTCCAGAAGGAGTTTGATGTGCCAGAAAGCAAACAGTTGTCCCCTTATACAAAATGGCAGGGAAACAACCATGTGTATTCAGTCCCCTTTTGGGTAAAACAGAGTCCCTGATCAGACTGATCTGCACCTTCCTGTCTGTGTATGCCTCCAAGATACATTTTTGCTTGAACTACCCAGAACATAATGCACATATCAGTGTTTTCCCCGGGAGAGGGAGCGGCGGGCATACCATGGGGATTAGACAGTCAAATAATCTCCACCCTCGGGAATTCAAAAAGAATACTTTGACACAGGGGTGTCAAAAAGATTTTCTGAAAGAAATTACATGTTAATTCTAATGCCCATATAGGGAATTTCGACATTAAATTATGGCTCATGGGTGAGAAATCGGATACTAGATTTTCAAAATTGCTACGTTGTTGGGACCATGTCAAGCCAGTCATTTTACCTTACCATTTATACAGGGCAGGCTTATTTCTCTTAAGCGATTAATCAGTACTTCTGCTCATTCTTTTGCTAGAAAAGAATGAGGTGTTTTGTGCAAATGTATGAATATATATGAATGGTTTACAAAACACTGAAAATATTGCAGATATTCAGAGTGAATAAATGTACAATGATACCGAGAGTCAGATGAAGAGTTACCATATTACAAAAATATAAATGGTTAGTCCAAGACCAGCCTGCACATTCTGATCAAGGTCTACACAATTTACAAATATAGTAAAAACACCTTAAAGATGCAACAGAGCAGAGACCTGTTAAGGAGGAGCATTTGATGACAATTCTGAGATAATTTTCTCCAGTTCTCCATAAAAACATGCTGTGGGTACTCATTAGAAGCGCCTCGATGAGGCGCTTCTAACGAGTACTCACAGCATTTTTTTTTACAGAGAATTCAGATAAAATTATGCCAGACTTACTGGCAATACCACTTAACAAGTCCTGTGAACAGAGCACACAGTTTAGACCCTGATTAGAAATTTACCTAGGCTACCTAGTCAATTTCTAAGCCATCTGAATAAAGACCCTAATTTCATTTGATGATGCTTAGGAAATAATGCACTTGCAAACCAGTACCTCTGTGCTCTCGTATTTTTACGACTCTTAGTCCCTTGAGATTCTTTTATGACGATCATTACCAGAACTCAACTGATGTAGACTATGTGAAAATGTATCGGTATGTGTGGACAACTTACATAGCTCCAGATAAGGAGTATCCAGATAACAGTTTTCTTTATTCTTCATGAAAATGTATGCTGCGGGTACTCATTAGAAGCCTCACTTCTAATGAGTACACATGGTGTATACTTTTGTAGAGAAATAAAAAAAAATATTAATACTTTTAGGCTGAAAAAAATGCCTTCTCTCGTGCAGTAAGCTGATACCAACATCCATAGATATTTTAATTTGGTGCCAGATGAGTGAACACATGTGTAAGTGTGACTGTTTCTAAATGACATATTACATGATGCTCAATGAGTGAAAAGGGGTCACAGCATTCTAAGTTTGTCAATATCATAGCTCTTAATAAGATGCTTTTTTCAATCCAGAAGTATTGATATTTTTCTTATTCCTCCACAAAAACATATGTTGTGGTACACATTAGAAGCGCCTCGCTGAAGACATAGCAACAGATAGGGCTCTATTTTCATCCGAAAAATGCTGGTCTTTCTTATTTCTCTATGAAAACATGTTGTGGATACTCATTAGAAGCACCTCGATGAGGCACTTCTAATGAGTACCCACAACATGTTTTCGTGGAGAAATAAGAAAAATATTATGTGGATACCCTCTCTTATCTGTAGCTATATGAAGACCCAAACCAGCCTAAAAGCTACAGGTTCTGATCAGACCCTTAAGGGGACTGGACACATATGCCAGACTGTCTGTCATATCTACAAGGGAGATAACTTTTGTGACTTTGCAGTCCAGCACACCAAGACCCTTCTGAAAGTAGTCTACTCTAAAAGGAAAGAATTTGCTCCAGATGGGAGCAAATTCTTTTCTTGTAGAGGCAACCACTTTTCAGAAGGGAGGCAAAAATTTTTTTACAAAGTTGTTTTCCTGGACTTGTATCTGTTTCCCTTTACTTTTCAATATTTAAATTCTACATTATGTATTCTGTGAACAAAAAGTCTGAATAGAATGAACAATGCCTAAATGGTTTATTCAGGTCTCTGTTGCTTTTTTTTTAAGGAGTGAGGCAAGTTTTCTTACAATACAGCCCAAGTAAGTTCTCTTAATATAAGAGTCACCACTGTGACAGTATTTACAATAAAACATTCCTTCCTAAATTCATACAGTTCAAAACTGAATTCTATGCCATGTTATCCTCAGACCAAATGTGACAGTTTCTTTGTTTGCAGTTGCCTATCTCACCCTTAAAGTGCTGCGCAAAATTGTAGCAGACATTCTAAATTTTTTTTTTTTATTACTATTATTATTATTCGGACAAAAAAATTTGGCATGTCATGTGAATCGTCTGTCTTATTTTCTCTGAAAAACACACAAAAAAAATGTTGTCTGCTGCAATTGTGATTAGCACTTTACGGGTTAGTCACTAAAATCCTAAATATCTGACCTAAATCAGTATTTTTTTCTGTCTTTAATTCTAAATTGCAGCCCCAACATGAGAAAAAGTACCTTCGAACATGTCCAGGAAAAGACTCAGATCAGCCTGCTCATCCATGCAGACTGCTCAGCCTTCATTGTCCAAAGGTACATTTCTCACATTGCAGCAGTCTGCAGCATACATGAAGTTGAAGACAAAAAAAAAAAAAAAAAAAAAAAAAATACTATCTTTTGACTTTTCTATACACAGAGGCATCATAGCAGTTTTGTCTCACCGAGACGAGTACATGTATGATGATGTACAATACTATTTTCATGCAGACATATGGAAAATATTCTTTCTCCCTCATCACCTTGACTTTTAGAGGAGGTAGCTCTCTCAAAATTGTTTGCTCCCTTCTGAAAATTTTGTTTGTTTGTGTTGAGGTTTTACAACTCTGTAAACCCATTACGGTCTTGTTGAGTGGAGTCAGTTTACCTAAGCACACTTTTTCCTGAGCAGGCTTAGTCCTCCAAGCGGTTAACCAGTAGATGTACACATTCTTTCGCCAGAAACTGACAACTGCCCTTCTTGAATCAGCAGAAGGGACAGAATGACCAGAGAAAATATTTCGTGATCTATCTCTACAAATGAATGTTGCCCAACCCAGTGGGGATTGAACCCGGAACCTCCTGATCACCAGTCAGACGCGCATCCTACTGAGCCACCAAGCCCAGCATTAAGAGTAGTCAGGAAATTACAAAACTTGTCTCCCTTGTAAAAATGGCAGAGAAAATATCAAGCGTATCCAGTTCCCTAATGTCCACATTTTCAAACGATTTATCCAACTTCCCCTCCACAGAAAACAGAATAGATAGGCAACAACAAACCAAAATTTTATTTACCTTTACCACTGTATGGGCAAATTCAGCAGACGACAAATTGATCTTTTCTTATTTATTTTTTTTTTCTGAAAACTGGCTTTGCCAGACAATCTGCATGAACTGTCAGCCTATTTTCTGGGGAAAAAAATAGAAAATAATTTTCAAAATATTGTCTGCTGAAATTCTTACCCAGCATGTTAAGCATTTAGAAATGGCCTTTAAATAAAGAAGCATATATACAATGTCTAAACAAATCATAGTTTTGTTTTATTTATGATATTTGTGCCGCACCAAGCAAAAAGCATTTTTGAGGCATATGCAGGTAGTGAAGGTCCATTCAGCCTCTTCAGCTGTTTAGGCTATTATCAGAACTTCAATGTCCACTCACTGACCATCACTCCAGATAAGAGATATTTTTCTTATTTCTCCATGAAAACATATGCCGTGGGTACCCAAAGCATATACGTTTTCATGGAGAAATAAGGTAACTATTTATCTAGTTACCCGTTATCTGGAGCTATGACTTAACTCTTTGCATGCTGGGTAATTTTGCATGCTTTTCTTGTCGTGTGTGGATTTTTTTTTTTAAAACTAACTTTTTCAAAAAAGTCTTTCAGGAATACCATCGGGCCTGATCTGGGTCCAAACTGTTTGCAAAAGTTATCAGCAGACGACAAAAATCGCCACTAGCGGGGAAAGCGTTAATACTGTAGAATATATTGGACATGAAAGCCCCTGGTGAAACAGATGCAAGAAGATCTGGTTATTCTAAATATGCCCAGACATGGCTTTACTTAATGTGGCACAACTAATCCATAGCATGAAAAAATGTACCTATGAACATATGCACCCAGCAAAAACTTGGATCAGTCTGCCCACCTAACCAGTTGAATTATCAGGAGAGCCAAAGATCAATAGCTTCTTCATGCTGACAGAAAAGATTGGTCAGATAATGCCAATTCCTAGGCTGATCTGTGTCTTGGCTGGGTGCACGTAAGGGAACATGCTACACTTAGTAAGTTTTCTGCTATTCTGTAAAAGGAGAACATATACATCAATTCCCTTCTGAATCAGCTCTTTTTGCTCCAAAGGGGAGCAAATTCTTTCCTTTCAGAGTAGATCCCCTTTTCAGAAGGGAGCAAAAGCAATTTTGAAACAGCTGTCTCACTTGAAAGTGTATAAATGCCCCTTCAGGTACATACTCTCATGGCTTACCCCATAGTATGCTGACAACAAAATCAGTACATGACAAATGTGATCTTTTTTTTCCTATTTCTTTCATAAAACAGGAGTCTCAACATCTACCATGCTATGGGCAAATTCAGCAGATGACAAATTTATATTTCTCTGATATTTTTCTTATTTTTCCAAGAAAATAGGATCAGACACTTCATGTAAATTGTACTTTGCAAGATGTGTCAAATCCTATTTTCTAGGAGAAATAAGAAAAAATACTTCAAAATGTTGTCTGCTGAAATTTTTACCCAGCATCCAAGTGTTAATATTCTATGAGAAATCACATGAAATGTAAAGCCTATTTTCAAGACAAAATAGGAAAATTCTTTTAAAAGGAGTCCTGTCAATGCTGTCATCATTCACTATTTATATTCTATATGTCTAAGTATTTTATAGGCCAACAGTAAACTTATTATGGCATAATATGGAGTCTGTTATATCATGCCCATAATGTATTTAAAACTACAACCATACAACATTACAATACTAGTAAGAATCCAGAAAAGTTTCCTAACAGGGATCGATCACTGTAGTACTTGGGCGATCGGATCTATATCAGAAATTTCCAATGAAAATATGTTTTGATGGTCAAAGCAGTTTCATGACATTCAAGAATTGTCCACAGATGTGCCCCTGAAATACCCACCAGCACAACGCAACCTTTTGCGCCCTCTGAGAAGCCAGCAGACCACAAAGTGACAGGGTTCTTACATGTATTTATATCAGAAAACAGGGCTTCATGTCATGCAAATTGTCTCCTAAGGGGATAATTCACACAAAATGTAAACACTATTTGTGGGGAGTATAAGGAAAATATTTTAAAATGTCGCCTGCTACTACCTAATCTACTTATGTCTGCAGCTATTGGGAACAACTGTATCTGCCACTATTGGGGTTTTCAAGCTTATATGACATACAAAACTCATGTCTTTTAACATGCCAGTTACAACTACAGCAGATGACATTTCCACATATTTTATTTTCTAAAAAATAAAGGCTTGACATTTAATGTGAATGGTCTGCTAGGCAGACAATTCTCACAAAATGTCAAGTCTTATTTTCTCTTAAAAATAACAACACACAGTGCTCCAGCTAGGATTTGAGGGCAGAGGGGTGCCAGGTAGGGCACTTTTTGCATGGCCATACAAGAATGGGGGCACCATGTGTCATGTAATGTGCTTAGTATCAATACATGTTACAAAATATAATGCCATTCCCTAATAAATACCTCAAAAATAGAGTACACATAAAACTGATCTTTCAACATTGATAACTTTTTTAATTTTGGTCCAATTTTCATGAAATTTTCACCAAGATGTAGGGTTTTATGTCAGAAGTTGAAATAAGGCAAAGGGTAGCTTCAGAAGGGCAGAGGGGTGGCAGGAGAGGGCAAGAGGGGCGGCCCGCCCCTCCATATAGGGCTAGCTGGAGCACTGAAACAGTTCTAGAATGTCGTCTGCTGCAATTTTGCTTGGCATTTTAAGGGTAAAAGTTCATATATGTAGAATGTTGATCCAAACATTCCTACAGATCGTCAGAGCTTTCCCAACAGTTATGGAAGCGGAACACTGTTGAAAACAGGTTGATTGAGACACGTAATTCTAACGTCTGTCTTGATCACACATAAGTTCACTAAGCTGTTAGTTTGTTCCCTGCTCTAACCAACCTTGAGACATCACATCACACCTATCATCAATCTGTGTCCATCTGCAACAATAAAAATAATAATGACTGAGTTTAAAGGTCAATTATGGAGGTATTTGATTCATACTTCAAATAAAAGTATTTAAAGTATGCATTTGAAAATCAAAAACAGCATCAACTTACCTTTATTAGTACCTGAGATACGAAGAATTGTAGATTGAAATATAAACACATTTGACATTTGTTTTCATGTGCCTCATTAATATTCATGGGCAAATTTATGACATCATAGAGGAACAATGACGTTTTTAAAAATTTAAATCATTTAATAACTTTAAATTTTGGAATACTATATGGTTGAAATTTGCATAGAAGCATTATGTAGTATATTTTTAACTGATGAAAATAAATATAAGTTAATATTCAGGGCAAAAATAAAAGCACCACAAGCATAATACCCCGCCATAGCAATTATTTGTTTATGTATTAAAGGTATCGTTGCGAAAATGTCTGGAAAGAAAATGATGGAGGGACAGATAACAATCCTAAACCAGATCTTGATAATATCAATGGACAGATAACAATCCTAAACCAGATCTTGATAATATCAATGTATACAGCAAGTTTGGTTAAAAGGCCTTGTTATCATCCAGAAATGAAAATATGGACGGGTCTCGAGCAGACAACTCCGTAAAAATTTGCCCATTAGCAATTCCAAACCTGACCTCCTTACTGTCAATACATATAGTAAGTTTGGTTAAAATCCCTTGTTATTTACTCAAGTTATAATCCGGAAACGAAAATATGGACGTGCCTCGGGCAGACGAAATTTCCCAATTAGCAATCCCAAAGCAGATCTCCTTCATGTTAATGCATATAGCAAGTTTGATGAAAATCCCTTGTTATTTACTCAAGTTATCATCTGGAAACGAAAATATGGGCATGTCTCTGGCAGGTAACTCCGTAAAAATTTGATGAAATTTGCCCATTAGCAATCCCAAACCAGATCTCCTTAATGTCAATGCATATAGCAAGTTTGGTGAAAATCCCTTGTTATTTACTCAAGTTATAGTCCGGAAACAAAAATCTGGGCGTGTCTCGGGCAGATAACTCTGTCAAAAATTGACGAAATTTGCCCATTAGCAATCCCAAACCAGATCTCCACAATATGAATGCACATACCAAGTTTGGTGAAAATCCATTGATGTTTACTGAAGTTATCATCCGGAAATGAAAAACGGACGGACGGATGGACAGACGACGGACGGACAACCAACAGGAAACCATAATACCCCGCCACTATTGTGTGGCGGAGTATAAACAATAGTGGCGGGGTATAAAAATGGTTAAAAAAAATTAAATTGAAATTCCTATTTAAATTATTTAAATTTCAATTTAAATGTTCCAGAGTAAATCAAATTGGGTGATAAAGTATGAATTTTATTTCAAAGGTCTTATATTTTAATATTTTTTAGACTAAACTAAAAAGAAATGTTTCAAAATACTTTTTTAACTTGTTTTAAATTTATTTAAAAATTTAATTTAAGTGTTGAAATGTGAACCTATGGCTTAAAATTCTACTTCAACATTTGAAGAATGATAGATTTTGCAAATATTGCGTGTTACAAATGTGGTTGAGTATTAAAGAGTATACTTTATTTTGGTTTAAAATTTTCATTAAAAAAGTTAAAATCATCTGTGATGTCATAGAATGATGCATTGTATGTAATTATCTGTCAAAAAGCAAGGAAGATAACCCATCCTTGAAAAATGGTCTGTGTGTTAAACAAATCAGCATAACTTTAGAACGGATGGGAATTTTTTCATGCGGTTTTCTACAAAATGATCCTCTCAGCAACTACTACCTTAGCTTTTAAATTCATTAATTCAATAAATATCTCCATAAGTGATCTTTAAACAACAAACAATCTAGATCCTGATCAGACTGCAAAGATATGTGCAGGCCAATATGAGCAATTATTCATAGCTCTGGATAAGCTTTTGTGCAACCCAAAAATATTGATATTTTATTCACTCTGCAAACCTGTTTTTCTTTTTCCAAGCAAACATGTTGTGGGTATTCATTAGAGTACTTCACAGAGGTGCTTCTAATGAGTACACACAGTCCCTAAATGTATGTTTTCATGGAGAAATCAGAAAAAAAAATATTTATCTGGCTACTGTTTTCATGATCTGATGAAAAGAGACCATGGAAAGTGCACATGGACAACACTGACACACATAAAATATCTGGTTCCCAAACACAGTTTCAAAACATTATTTAATTCATTCACTTCAAGTGGACTCTACCACGATTCTTTGGACCAGTCTATTTCCAATAGCAGGGTGTCTGGTTAGTATTTATTACTATTATGTTTTACAGAAATTCATGTACATGTATTTAATGCAAACAAAGCAGACCCTGATCAGATGCCACATTCTGTGGTATCTGATCTGGGTCCTCACTGTTTGCCAATTACCATTTTTGAGATTTATCGACTGAAATGGGTCAATATTTTCAAATTCCCCTTGTAAGAAGTTTTCTTTGTTTGTGTTGCGGTTTTACGGCCCAGTCAACCCAATTGGGTCATGTCAAGCGCAGACAATTTACCTAACCACACGTGTACTGGGCAGGCTTAGTCCTCTAAGCGATTAACCAGTATTGTGCACATTCTTTCGCCAGAAACTGACAACCACCCTTCCTGAATCAGCGGAAGGGAGAGAATGACCGTAGAAAATATTTCATGATCAATCTCCACGAAAGAATGTTGCCGACCTCGGTGGGGGTTGAACCCGCGACCTCCTGATCTCCAGTCGGACGGCGCATCCAACTGAGCCACCGAGGCTGGCGTTAAGAAGTTTTCATCTGTGGTTTTTAATCCATATGTACAGCCCTCTTTCCAACTGCCATGAATGCTGAAGATACCTATCCTAGCCAAAATTCACCCTAAGAATTGGGCTACACAGGACTGGCCCAGACCCAGATATGACCGTTGCAGAATGCAGCATTTGATCCAGGTGAACACTGTTCTGTCAGTCACCCAGCAATCATTTTTAGAAACACCTAGAAAAATGAACTTTGAACTTGTTCAGTCATAACAACAAGGTTTTAGTTCAACAGATAAAGTTAAATGGTCCTGCCTTGGCTGTGTTTTCTGTCAAAACAGCCATGCTTTAAAGCTATGCAAACTTGGTACAGCTGTCTAGCGCTACTACTGTTGATCATATTCAAAGCCTTAGTAGTCAGGTCTATTTGGAATGCATGAATTGTTATGATGATAATGTCAGCGGTCATACACAAATAAAAAGCTTTTATTACTATAATTTCTTTTCTTTTCTTTTTTTGCACAACATATTGGGAGTATCTAACAAAACCAACAGAATCACCCACAACATGTTTTCATGCAAAAATCTGCAACTAAATATAATGAATCAGAAGAAATATTTTCCAGGAGTATTTGAAGTTAAGTTGGGCATTTTTTCTCCAGTTCCAGGGCAAGAGATAAGGGGACTATCCAAGTAAAAAACCCATATGATTTGAGCATACTCAATTATTTTCAAAACTTACCCAATTATTTCCAAATTCAAGGCCAGAAAAGCACATGATTACTATTTTATATCATGATTACTGCACATAATAGGTGTTTTTATTCTTTAAATGACAAATACCATCATACAATTAATAGGGTACAATGAAATACCATGTTTTAAATACCTAAATGAGGCTTCTTTGTGCTCTTTCTTTCTGTTTTATAAGTTCTACCCAATTAATTTTCATTTTGGGGGGTATCCTCACTCAAATCAAAACATGAAAATATGATTTTTACCCAATTGATTAAATTTTGATGGGGTTAAATACCCAAATGCCGCCAAAATTATCTGTGGCACTGCAGTTTACCATACAATATGTTGCAGATACACCTCATTAGAAGCTCCTCAGCAAGCCAAAAAAAAAAATTCCCCAAATTACCAACTGACAATGACATTATCTCATCTTTAACTATGCAATCATAAAGTTTACTCTAACATACCTTTGCATTGTAAGCATCTAACTGAGCATCTAATTCTTCAGCTGTCATTGTTTTCTTATCTCCTCTACCACGACCACGTCCACCTCCTCTCCCCCGTCCCCGACCACTGCCTCGTGCCGGACTAAAACTAAAATGCAAAAGGTGTTTAAGGGCATGAAAAGCATACAAATACAACAGCTTTTTTTTCTTCGAATTCATGTTTACTAAGTCATAGGTTGATTCGTTTTTTCTTACAGAAAAGAGAGAAAAGATAGAAGAGGTACATAGACCCTGATGATAAGGTGCTTTTCAACCAAAAAATATTGATATTTTCTTATTTCTCCATGAAAACATATGTTGTAGTACTCATTAGAAGTGCCTCACTGTAGTGCTTCAAATGAGTACTTACATGTTTTCATGAAGAATAAAAGAAATATTTACCTGATATCCCCTCTTATCTTGAGCTTCAGAGCAAGTAGACGAAAGACGATATAAAAGAAGAAGAGTGAAAACAGGAAAAAACCTACAATGGTACATGAAAAAATCCTACTGTCCTTTCGACATCACTCGGAAAGATGTTTTATTTTAGAGGAAAATATTTTGTTCTGATTGACCGTACTTTATCAGAAACCATTTGTCTTTTCTATTTCTGTGTTTTGTTCTCAAGTATGTACCTATAGTAAAGTTATTTTTTTTTAAAGTTTTGTCTAAGAAAGTATTTTTTTACTTTTCTTTGCTGAATTTGAATTAATGATGTTTCATAACAATATTGTGAAAATTTCAGAAAAATTGAAAAAGGGAACTTGCTGAAAATCTGACTCAAAATTACCTACCCTACAGATTTCTGCGTAATTTGCATTATTTTTTGCTATGGGAAAAAGTGAAAATATTTGATTTTCTAAAAACCAATGACTAGAATAAAACTTTTTGTGCACAGGTTGTTATGACAAATGTTTTGCATTAAATCATGACAAAAATTTGCAAATTTACTTCTCCTGTGTAAAGCACCAAGCAAAAAATGACTTTCTGAAAGATATCTAAAGCAGACTAACATATCTCCTTTCCCCACCTGCTGCAAGTACAGTAAGCCATCAATATTAACCCATTGTATACTGAATAGAACCTACCACACTATACACTGGAAGAGTCGAATTTCAATTTTAGGTACAGTTGGCTACGAAATTTACATATTCCTAAAGAACAATGGCTAAACTATTTGCAAACAGTGGAGACCCTGATCAGACACCGCATTTCTGCAGAGTCTGATCTGGGTCTGCACTGTTTGCCAATTACCCTTTTACGGGTATCCCGACTACAATGGGTTAAACTTTAACTGTACATTTACAACATTTCCATGGCTGCAAATAAGGCTCTTTTCAACTGAATAGTGCTGATATTTCTTTTTTTCAATTTCTCAGCAAAAAGGACAACATATGTTTCCATGCTTCCATGCTAAAATAAGAATAACTCTCTAGTCAATGAATGCATATATAGTGCACTCTCCCTGCAACAGCCACCCTTTGGCAGAAATAAGAGAGACATCACTGAATTCCCTGACAATTCCCTGACATTTCCCTGACACATATGAACCCTGTTAAATATGCAGTTAAACTTCAATGGCTCGAACATCTTTTGGACCATGGAAATTTGTAGTAAACATAGTTAGTTCCAGGCACTGAGGGTTAATCATCATGCCAGGTCAGGAGGCAAGTGTGGATAATTCAGGGATGTCTTTTGGATCTTCTATAAAATAATGGCATGTTAGTGGTGCTCATTAGAATCGCCTAGAGGTGATTCTATTAAGTACACACAACCAGACCTGTTGTAATTGTAATCAGTAATTGTGATTACATGTAATCGATTACAAGTTTTGAGTAATCAAAATGTAATCTGTAATTGTTGATTTTTATTATTACAAGTAATTGTAATTGTAATCGAATACATTGCAAAACAGCCTGTAATCATGATTACTTTGACGATTACAATACGATTACAATATGGATATTTAAATAAAATAAGTCAGAAGGAATAGAATTGAAAAAAAAAATCATTTCTGGTATGACAACTTGACAAGAAACAAGAATATTGGAGATAATTATTTTGATTTGTATACATTTAATGACTTAATGACTCTGTATTGGTTTGTTTAAAACAATCAAAACATCTTTGAGATAAAAGAAAATTTAAAAAATACATCTTCGAGATCAAAGGAAATTGAAGTTTCACACATGGATTAGCTGATATGGATTAGCAAATAATCAAAGTAATTAAATTGGCAAACATTTATAGTCTTTCATCTATATATCTCTACGTTTTTGTTTGGATATAACATGGTTGTTTAACGGTGTATTATACTTTCGGACTGACAGATCAAGGCAAACATTGCAGATCCAGATCAGAATTGACTAATCCATGTGATAATGGTAAAGGCAAGTGCCAAAAGAGGCATTTCAGGTGCAGCTTTGAATTTGTGCAGTCCCACCAGAGCCTTCACTGTCTCCACACATGTAATATGGAAAATGAAAATTTTAGTGTTTTTACAGTAACTTACTGACTTATATAATTTCATGTTTATTGTGTGCATGCTGTCAACAATGTCTCTCATGTCAGATGACCTACTGTAAAAGTTATATACATTTGGACAATTGTTAAGTGGCTAAAGTTGACCTGTCATAATTTATAGTTGGAGTGTGGTCTTGTCATATATTTCTGCATCTAAACAATGACATTTGAATTTGAAAGGATGTAGACCCTGATGTACTTTTTCTTCATTGTTTGCATAGGCCTATTTATCAAGTATCCAGATACTTGAATTATTTATGGCATTTACTAAAACTGGCCCAATTATACCCTTCTGTCAAGTACCTGTGTAAAGTTTTGACATATTGCCTGTGGACATTGACAGGTTTTGAGCTGGTTCTTTCATACAGGCAGAGGACCAAATAAGAGGAGTAAATTAGTGATAATTCAGGGATAATTCTTCTTATCTCTCAATGAAAACATATGTTGTGGGTACTCATTTGAACCATCTGAACGAGACGGTTCGAATGAGTACCCACAACATACATTTTCATTGAAAGATAAGGAAAATTATCCTTCAATTATCAGCAATTTACTCCTCTTATCTGGTCAACTGACAGGTAAAGCAATGTCCTATCAAAACTTATTCACTGCAAATTTTAAACTGTACAGCCCCGGGCCAAGATTGATTTTTTTTGTCCCACCCCCACCCCCATCCCGATCAACCACCACACTACATTTTTAGATAGAGAAGGGATTGTTCTTTCCTTTGTTCCATTGAATTTAATAATGCAGCTTGTGTAAATTAAACTTATTTATAACAGATGAAAACTTGATTTAATTCCATTGTTATTTTCATTTTTATATATCAATGCTTAAGATGAACAGTCTGACAGAATTATATTGCACCCCAGGGAGTACAACAAAAGCCAGGCACTATAAGTCTTTGAACCAGCTCATGGTACCAAGAGGAAGAGTAAAAAATAACCATACATCATAGAAAATGTATAGTAAATGGAATATCATAAAAAAATGAATATATGGTATAAAGAATATGAATAACATCTTGTCAGAAGATATAGCATGCCATGCATGAAGCTTTGAAAGAACAATAAAACAGATTATTAATTTAAACTAGAATTTTTTTAAACATGGAACAACAAGAAAGTAATTGTAATTGTAATCAATTACATTGCAATGTAATTGTAATTGATTACATTCAGGAAAGATATAATTGTAATTGTAATCTGTAATCATGAAATTACAAAGTAATTGTAATTGTAATCGAATACATTTGTATGTAATCGGTAACAGGTCTGCACACAACATACATTTTCATGATAAAACAAGTTGGAATCAGCCATGGTAATGATCCATCAGTGTTTGAATCATTGATGATGATGATGAGTTCAGGTTTAACGACGCATCAACCCATGAGGGTCATTTGCGTCAAAATGGTGAACTAACATGGTTCTGTAATGAAACGATTATAATAAGTCATAATGCATAAAATGTAAAACTAGAACGAATTTAAAAATTAAAGCAGTTATACTTTGTTAAAAAGATTGATGTGTTTTAAAAACATAAGTATGTTATCAGTTGGTACATTTTCAAATAAGTATCTCAGGCCACTTGTTTGGAAGAATTGACGAGAATTGAGAGAATTCAATGCAATCGATCAGAAAGTGTTTTACCGTAAAAGGTTCATTACAGCTGATACAAAATGGCTGATCTTCTCGTTTGAGTAGATAAGAATGTGTGAGTCTAGTATGACCTATACATAGACGAGTAAAAACCACTTCTTCTCGCCTTAATGATCAATAAATGTTATTTTTACCAAGAACCGGTTTTATTTCATGTAGTTTATTGAATGTCGCTCTGTCCCATGACAGCTGCCATTTGGATAAGATGTACCTGTTGATAAAAGGTTTAAAATCTGTACATGGAAGTTTAAAATTCGAAATTTCTAGATCGAGTGAGGCCTTTGCTTTTACGTCGGCAGCCTCGTTACCTTTTATGCCAACATGGCTGGGGAGCCAACAGAATAAAATTTCCTTAGTTTTCGATAACTCGTGATGTTTTTCTATCACGTTCTGGATTTTGGGATTTTTTGAAGATGTGTGATTTAGAGATTTCAAAACAGAAAGGGAGTCAGAGAAAATAACGAATTTGTTCTCTAAAGAGTTATTCATAACGTAATCCAAAGCCATATCAATAGCCTTGGATTCAGCAGTGAAAATAGATGACCCATCAGGAAGATGGATCTTTTCATGGTGGCTGCCCGATATATACGCACAGCCAACCTTATCTTCAACTTTTGAGCCATCAGTGTAGATGTGTTGATTATCTGAAAGTCGCGACTGTAATTCTTGGAAGTTTTGTTTCATGAGATGTGAATCAGAAAGTGACTTTTTGCTGTTGTGTAAATCGAAAAGAATATTTGGTTTAGTAATGCACCAGGATGGAATATCAGAAAAAGAGTGTTTTTGAATGTTTTTAATGTTAATATTAGTAAATTCTAAAAGTGGTGCTATATGAAGGCCAAAGGATTTAATAGCGTTAGGTTTTCTTTCATAATATTCTTGAAAATGTGGTGGAAATGTGACTTCAAAAGCAGGGTTAGATGGGTTAGCAGCAAGTCTGGTGGCATACTGAAGAGACAATTTTTTTCTGCGTAGCCATAACGATGGCTCATCTGCTTCCACGTTAAGACTCGATACTGGAGATGTACGAAAAGCTCCCAATGCCAAACGAAGTCCTTGATTATGTACAGTGTCTAACAGCTGTAGATAAGATTTTCTAGCAGATCCATATATGATGGACCCATAATCAAGTTTTGATCGAATTAAAGAACAATACAGGTGAAGAAGAGTTGTTCTGTCCGGTCCCCAACTTGTGTGAGATAAAACTTTTAAAAGGTTTAATGCTTTTAAATATTTCGCTTTCAAGTATTTTATATGGGGTATGAAGGAGAGTTTTTTATCAAATATAACCCCAAGAAATTTTGATTCAGCAACAACTGGTATTTGAGATCCATATATGTAGAGCGCTGGATCGTTGTGTATTTTCCGTTGTTGACAAAAATGAACGCACTGAGTTTTCGATTTGGAAAATTTAAAGCCATTTCTAGTTGCCCAGTTTTCAATTCTATTTAGACATTGCTGTAGATGTCTTTCTATTGTGCGCATATTTTTCGAGCGAAAACAAATACAGAAATCATCAACGTACAAAGAACCATCTGTTTTGTAATCCAGACAGTTTATAATATCGTTTAATTTCACGTTGAATAACGTGGTTGAAAGTATGGCTCCTTGAGGAACGCCCTGTTCTTGATCATAGAGATCAGATAGGGTCGATCCTACACGCACTTGTATTGTACGATCTTCAAGAAAACTTTTAATAAAGTTTGGTAGTCTTCCTTTCATACCAAAGTTATGTAGGTCTTTTAAAATTCCATATCGCCAAGTGGTATCATAGGCTTTTTCCAAATCGAAAAATACAGCGACTACATGTTCTCGTTTGATAAAAGCATCACGGATAAAAGTTTCTAGTCTAACTAAATTATCATTGGTACTACGTTCAGCTCGGAATCCCGACTGAAGTTTTGTTATAAGATTGTTAGATTCTAAGTACCAAACAAGTTGTTTGTTTATCATTCTCTCTAGTGTTTTGCAAAGGCAACTTGTTAGCGCTATTGGTCTGTAGTTTGTTGGTTCTGCATGATCTTTCCCTGGTTTGGGAATAGGTATAATTGTGGCCAAACGCCAGCTTTCTGGAAAAACTCCTGTTGTCCATATACCGTTGAAAGTATGTAAAAGTGTGTCAAGGGCGGTTTCGGGAAGGTGTTTAAGCATCTGGTAATGGATGTCATCAGGGCCTGTAGCTGTATCTTTTGATACTGCAATAGCATCTTTAAGTTCTGTAATGTTAAACAGGCTGTTATATTCTTCAGTATTTGAAGAGGTGAAATTAAGTTTGATTTTTTCTTCTTGTTTTTTGATGTTTTGAAACTTCTCTGAATAATTCCGAGATGAGGAATTATCCAAAAAAGTTTCGCCAAGTGTGTTTGCTATCTCTTCCTTTGATGTGGCCTTTGTTCCACGTTTTGTATTTAAGTGGGTGAAACTGGGTGATTTTTATTTACCAGATATTTTTCGTATCATATCCCAAACCTTTTTAATTGGAGTTTTATAATTTAAGTTTGAAACGTAAGATTTCCATGATTTGCGTTTGGAGGCCTTTATTGTTCGGCGGGCTTTTGCTCTAAAGTTTTTAACGTTATTCAAGTTCTCCTTTGTTGGATATCTGCAGAACTTTGATAATGCTTGCTTGCGCTGTTTTATGGCATCTTTGCACTCATCATTGTACCATGGTTTGTTTTTCTTTGGATTTGTCGAGGTTTGAGTCATTGAAGTTTTACATTATAGTAAAAATGCAATTTGGGACACCAGAAAAGTGGCAGATTTTAAATGATTGAAAATGTTTGCTGAAAGAAATATGGCCCATCATCCATCATTTAAAGATCATTTTCAAAGGAAATTTAAATTATTATCAATGTATATCATGATGATTTGTTTGTGTTGAGGTTTTACGGCCCAGTCAACCCAATGGGATCATGTCGAGCGCGGTCAGTTTACCTAACCACACGTTTACTGGGCAGGCTTAGTCCTCTAAGCGGTTAACCAGTATTGTGCACATTCTTTCGCCAGAAACTGACAACTGCCCTTCTTGAATCAGCGGAAGGGAGAGAATGACCGTAGAAAATATTTCATGATCAATCTCCACGAAAGAATGTTGCCGACCTCGGTTGAACCGCGACCTCCTGGTCTCCAGTCGGAAAGCGCATCCATCGTGATGAAAGAAGACATCAAGATGGTAATTATGTTGAAAACTGCACAAAAAAATTCTAATGCTTTTAAAAGTTACAGCAGTTTAAATATGAGGTATACCTATTTTACTACTATAATACTCTCCCTTGATTTTCTCTTTATTTCTTACCCATAATGCAGCAGTCTGTGATGTCATCAAAGATTTAAAATTTTTAAATGAATTTTAAAATGCTGAAACCGACCAGATTTTTTCGCATATATAAAAGTTTGATTATCAACACTGGTTAACATTAATAAGTTATCATAATTCTACGCAAAATTTAGACATATAATTGCAAAATTAAATGCCAAATTTTGATTTTAACATTTTTTTTTTTTTTTTTAAATATTTTAAACAGCAATACTTTTTTTGCTTAAGGCTATTCTAGGGAGCCAAAATGGTGACTAGAAATTCTATTAAACTGACTTTCACTTTTTGTGTCATTTTACCATTTAACATTTGCAAAAATTCAAATTGAAATAAAATTTTAAAAATTATTTACATTTTAGATTTCACTCTCTTTATAGATGATAAGAACAGTTTGCACATATCATTTCACTTTAGTGTCATTGTTTTAGAAAATTAACATTATCAATAATATCTTTAATAAAACTGTACATATTTCGATATTTAAAAAGTTTAAAATTTCGATGTTCAGCTATGACATCATCAAAGACCTCCTGAATATTAATGAGACAGGTTATAGCTGCTACCTTTTGGCCATGCACATGAAATTTCAAATCACTATTTGTTTGTGTTGAGGTTTTACGACCCAGTCAACCCAATGGGGTCATGTCGAGCGCGGTCAGTTTACCTAACCACACGTTTACTGGGCAGGCTTAGTCCTCTAGGCGGTTAACCAGTATTGTGCACATTCTTTCGCCAGAAACTGACAACTGCCCTTCTTGAATCAGCGGAAGGGACAGAATGACCGTAGAAAATATTTCATGATCAATCTCCACGAAAGAATGTTGCCGACCTCGGCGGGGGTTGAACCCGCGACCTCCTGGTCTCCAGTCAGACGGCGCATCCAACTGAGCCACCGAGGCCGGCATTTCAAATCACTATATCTCTACAACAAATAAAGATAATTTGATCTAATTTGTTATATTTTCTTCCTTGCAAAATGGCCTATCCTGCTCTTATAGAATTGAGCACCTTTATAATTGACCTTTAACGATTAATGATCCGCCAGTTCTGTAAAAGATTTTTTTTTTTAGATTCATGAAGGTTGGGGAAAATTAAAGTTGCTCACAGCTCCAGGAAAGGTTTCAGAGAAGTTGCCTAAATCTGGGTATAGATGGATGGAAAGACTGACTACAAGTTATTATAAAAGACAATCGTGACTCCAGCTCAGGTAAGCTAAAACCAAGAGGCCCAAGGGCCACAATTCGCTCACCTGCCAATTGTGCTAATGGAGAATTGTTAGAAACTGATGATGGAAAAAAGAAAGGAAAGCATGCACTAGGCTGTAGTGGGGGCATTTGTTATCGAAACTAGACGAAAAACACAAAATATGATCATCATGGTTCCCAAATGCTTCATGCCAAATTTGGTTCAAATCCCTTCAGCAGTTCTGGAGAAGAAAATTTTTGAAGGGTTTTTACTATATATGGGCCAAAGCAACTTGGTTTTCATGAATAAAAGAACCATTTTTATAAAGTTTTGGTCAAAATATCTTCAACTGTTTGGCAGTAAATGCCATTTTTCAGTTTTCTCCATTATAAGTCAGTGGAAACTTTAAGTTGCCATAGCAACCAAACTAATAGGCCTATTTTCATAAAAAACAAACTTTCATTCCCTAAGCCCAAGGATGCTACATGTAAAATTTGAGCCCAATCGGACCAGTGGTTCCAGAGAAGATTTTTGAAGGTATTTTTAGTTGTTTTTTTTTGCATTTTGGTTACCATGGCAACCAATAATGATAAGCAGTGGCATAAAAGCATATGGCTATTAGAAGAATATTAAAAGAAACATTTTTAAAAAAGTTTGGTCAAAATATCAACTGTTTGGCAGTAAATGCCATTTTTCAGTTTTCTCCATTATAAGTCAGTGGAAACTTTAAGTTGCCACAGCAACCAAACTAATAAACCGATTTTCATAAAAAACCACAAACTTTCATTCCCTAAGCCCAAGGATGCTACATATGAAATTTGAGCCCAATCGGCCCAGTGGTTCAAACGAAGAAGATTTTTGAATGTATTTTTAGTTATTTTTTGCATTTTGGTTACCACGGCAACCAATAAATATAAGCAGTGGCATAAAAGCATATGGCTATTAGAAGAATATTAATAGGAACATTTGTATAAAAGTTTGGTCAAACTAACTACAACTGTTTGGCAGTTAATGCAATTTTTCCATTTTCCCCTTATAAGTCAATAGAAAAATACAGTTGCCATAGCAACCAAACTAAAAAGCCGATTTTCATAAAAAACACAAACTTCTGTACCCCTGCCCAAGGATGCTACAGATAAAAATTGAGCCCAATCGGCCCAGTGGCTTCAGAGGAGATGTCGTTTGAAAATGTGAACGACGACGGACAGACTGATGGACGACGGAGCCTTGCTATACTAATACCTCACATGAGCCTTCGGTTCAGGTGAGCTAATATAATACCTACCCATTTGATCTTCTCTGTCCTTGTCCCCCTGCACTACCACCTCTAAATCTTTGGCCACCACCCCCAACTGCACTTCCAACCCTACTTGAAATATTTTGACCTTCTGATCCTATCAATTGTATACTCATTGGACGACCTACAATAGTAAGATGTGATAACATAGCTTTAGACAAGGCATTTTTTTCAACTAAAAACTATTTTTTTTACTTATGAAGTTCTCGAAAACACATTGTGGGTGCTCACTGGAAGCGCACTGACAAGGTGCTTCTTATGAGTACCACAACATATGTTTTCGAAATTTATTACATTTTCAGCAGTGATTTACTGAGATTTATCAGTGAATTATAATCTATAATTTACCGAGTGAATTATTTCATTTCGAATGTTTTGACATCATAATTGCTAGGCGATATTGCTGACATAGTTGGTAACAACAATAACAATAGCTGACGTTTCGCGGAAAATTTGATAAAACCATGTAAATCAGACTGCAATTTTCACGTCCAGTTGGCGTTTCTGAGGTAAGACCTGCAACACAAACATAAAGTATGATTTTCTTGATAATCAAGTTCAACTTTCGTGACATTTTTGTGTCTGTATTTCAAGCACAGGATGATTTTTGCATTAAAGTGAAAACAAGATGGCGACTGATTTTCAAACTAAACCACGCCTCTTGAAATTCATACACTGACTGGAACTATAGGAAATGGCTGAATGTAAAAATTCAAAGGTAAAACATGGATGAAAATGTAATAAACAGTTTATTTAGTTGTTTTATCGATTACGGAGAAATAATTCACTCCAGTTCTCAGGTTTGCTTGTAAAAAAACTTGTTCGCTTCGCTCACTTGTTTTTTACGCGCAAGCCTTAGAACACTAGTGAATTATTACTCGGTATTCGATCAAAACAACCGAATAAACTCTATATATTTATCTGGCTTCTCCTCTTATCTGGAGCGATGTGTAAATACTTTTACATCTTGGAGTTTAACAGCCCATTCAACACTGTTAAAATCATGTTGAGCCAATCAGTTAACTGGCTCACACTTTTTCCTGGATTGACAGTCCTCTTAGCAGTTTACCAACACATGTACACATACTTTTGTCAGTAACTGACAATTGCCCTTCTCAAATCAGCAGAAGAGCAGGGCCCAGTTGTTCAAAACTAACGATGTCGTTAGTTAACCATTCGTTAAAATTTTAATCGAGTGATACGCAAATATGCTGAAATTTTTTGCTGAAAAAATGTGAGTAGCTTTTGCAGTGCAAAAGCTACTCACTTTTTTTTCAGCAAAAAATATCAGAATATTGTGTATTGAATCCACTAAAACAGTTAACTAAATGACCCTTAACTAGCTCGTTAAGCTAACGACACTTTGAACAACTGGGCCCTGAACGACTGTAGAAATAATTTCATGATCATTACCCATGCAAGTTATGTGGCTGGGGTTGAAACTTGCGGCCCCTGGATCTGCAGTCCATTGTGTTATGGAGCCTGGTATCTTTAATTAGATATCCTGAACGTTTAACAGTCTATTAGCCTGGGCCCAGTTGTTCAAAACTAACGATGGTGTTAGTTAACGTATCATTAAAACTTTGATCATTGAATATGGCAACTGCACTAATATTTTGCTGAAAAAAAGTGAGTAGCTACTCACATTTTTTCAGCAAAAATACCTGTGAATTAGATATTGTACTTACTAGAACAGTTAATATTTGGACCACTAACGAGCTCGTTAAGCTGAGGATGCTTTGAACAACCGGGCCCTGCTTTTTTACCAGTGTTTTAATCTAGGACTACACTATTAGGTATGCAAATATTTACCTTATCATACAGACACTTAGTATTTGGACACGTTACTATACTTGTTCTAAAACTTCAACAAGTCAATTACTGACATTTAGACTACTTGATGATGTGTCTAAACATTTGCTATGAGGTGAGTCAATAAGTAACCAGCCTAACTTATTTCTGGTTGAGATCCACCTCTTCTTTTTCAATGTAATTGCCCTCTAGTGTGATGCACTTAGACTAACGGTGTTCAAGTGCCATCAGCCCACAACTGAAAAAGTCAGGGTCCTTTCCATTGACCCACTCCTCAACTGCCATCCCGACTTCTTCATCTGACCGGAAATGGTCCACGGATATCCTTTTTCATGTTTGGGAATAGGAAGAAGTCGCTAGGAGCTAGGTCAGGTGAATAGACAGGATGTGGTATTAATTCATACCCGTTTCGCTATACAGCATCCATTGCAACTTTGCAAGTGTGGACTCTCGCATTGTCCTATTGCAGCAAAACACCTTTAGAGAGTTTACCTCGGCGTTTTTCACGGATGGCGATTCTCAGCTGGTCTAACAAGTTTGCATAGTACACTCCAGTTATTGTACTTCTCTTGGGTAAAAAGTCCAACATAATAACGCCTTTTACGTCCCAAAATACTGTGGCCATCACTTTGCCAGCAGATGGTTGTGTCTTGAACTTCTTTGGCCTCCGGGACCCAGGCCCTACCCACTGACGATTCTGAGCTTTATTCTCTGGCTCATAATAATGAACCCAAGTCTCATCTACAGTCACCAGACGCAAAAGAAAATCATCATTTGACCTAAAACGCTTCAACAAGGCCCTGCATACTGATGCTCTGGTTGCCATTTGCTCATCGCTAAGGGATTTGGGGACCCAACGGGCTGTTAGCTTGCGCATACCTAAACGATCATGTAAGATTGTTGAAACGCTACCATGTGAAATGCCTAATGCCTGCACTATTTCTTCCACCTGAATTTGCCTATCAGAGTATACCAGATCCCCAACTTCCTTACACATTTCTTCGTCGGTGGCATCCAGTGGGCGTCCAGACCTGGCTTCATCTTCTAAAGACGGTCTACCTCGTTTGAATTCCCCTACCCAGAATTTAACCTGAGCATCATAAGCTGGTGCAGAAAACCCATAAACATCGGCTAACTCGCCGTATATTTCCTTGCCTGTTTTACCTTTTTTAATACAAGTACCGAATTACAGCACGGTACTCAACTTTAGATGAAAAGCATGCCTTTGCATCACTAGACATTCAATATCTTATTAAAGAATGACTCTATACTTGTGCAATTTTGTACCTATGTATAAAACATGTATTGAAACAAAGCATGAAAATCGTGACCATCTCGGTCCATAGGAAATGGGATAGGCTGGTTATTTATTGACACGCCCTCATAGATGAGTAGCAAACAGTGTTGACTCTGATCAGAACCAGATGCCACATTTTATGGGCCTGCACTGTTTGCTAAGGCTGCCTACTTAGGTAAATACCCACTTAATACCATAAAACAAGAGGACCATGATGGTCCTTAATGCTCACCTGTGCTGAAAAGTAGTTCAAGGTCTACTGCATTCATTAACCTGGAGGACATAGTTCTTAACATAACCCATAACTCTATCAAAATTTGGTGTACTTTAACCTCAAAACCCTATGCACTAAATCACCTCATGGTCTAACTGTCCACCAAGTTTCAATCCCATCTTATATGCAAGGCCCAGGAAGATCTGATCAATATTGAAGAAGTTTTGCAAGGTAAAAAATAGATGTTTTCAATTATAAAGTGGACATAACGCTAAAATAAATTATTTGATCTGGAGTTTTCAAATTTATCCTAACTTCATCCATGTCCACTGTATCTGCAAGTTCTAGGATGATCCGATCAAAACTGAATGAGTTATGCTAATGATAAAGTCAAATATAGGCATTTTCAACAATCAAGGAGACATATGTCTAAGATAAATTATCCCATCTGGTCAGGTTTCAAACTCATCTGAGATTCCATCCGTGTCCACCTTATCTGCAAACTTCAGGAAGATCTGATCAAAACTGAAGGAGTTATGCTGATGACAAAGTCAAACAGAGGCTTTTTTCAGCAATCAGTAGAACGTACACAATATTTTTTGTAATTCTACTGCAGTCAAACCTCTGTAAAAACGCTACCTTTGGGACTGGACTAAACTGGCTGTTCTATAAAGGTGAGTGACTGTCTTATCAAGGTCAAGTCAAAATTGCCACCATGGAAAAAAACTAGGTCAACACACCAGAGTCTGGCGGGTATCTGTAGAAGATCAATTAGTGATAATAAAGCTTGGACTTGGTACTCATGTCAGCTAAAAGAAAAATGAAAACATCTTTCAATTTTAATACCCTTCTGTTTTTTTTTTTTTTTTTTTTTTTTTTTTTAATGAAAAATAAAAATATAAAAAATAAACAAGGCCAAACATTATTGGGGCGAACCACTCCGACAATATCGTCAAAAATCCAGGAAGCTGCCATAATCTCGGTCAATATTTGTGTGCAAAAGGAATGCATTGTACCGAAAACCACTTACATTCCATAAGAACACCTTTGTTCCACTCTGATTTGAAGTTAAACAAGAGCTCCGCCAAGCGCGGCATTATAGGCCCGTGGCAAGTAAAAAGATGTGGCAGAAAAACTGGCTCCTGTATAATTCAGTGCTCCGGATATAAACTGTAAGTGGAATTATAAAAAAACAAAAAAAAAAAATTAAAAAAATTTCATTGGGGCATATCTCTGCTGATATTTGGTGAACTGTAACCTAAGCGACTAAGCTGGCCCAGGAATTAAGGAAGACGTGACTTCTCCCTCCTGGGAAAATAGGGAGAAGTTTGCTGCTTCTAGGGAGAAGTGCTTTCTGACAGAGGACACACCACAGAAGCATGACTATATTATAAGCTCATATGAGCCTTTGGCTGATTTGTTTTTCCTATACTTCAATATCGGACCAAACAATAATAAAACAAAAATATACAACCAAAAAAAAAAAAAATGCTGCAAGAAACTTTTTTGTAAACCTTTAACTTGTTTAATACTGATTTTATTTTTGTTCTTCAAGGGAGCCAAATCAGAAGAGTATTAAAAAAAAAAAAATCCAAAAAGAATTATGTATTCATAAAGATTTAAGAATGGCAACCTTTCCTTGCAAATCTAATAAAAGAAGAAAAAAAAATATCAATATCTTGCCCATATGACTAAAACTTTAGTTATTTGCAAAAAATATACCTATTATAAAATAAAATTTGCACACTATTACCTCTAAACAATATGCTGCGAAAAGTTTACAAAAACTTCCAAAGGGGCATAAAGCTGCAAATATTTGGTGCACTCGAAATACTATGTGCTGCTCCACATCATCTTGTAACTATTTATGAAGTTTCAGCTTGATCGGAGGTAAACTATAGAAGGATTTAGCCGGAAACAAAAAATTAATAGAAATTAATAGAAATTTTCAACGGGGTTTAACTCTGCTAATATTTAGTGGACTATAACCTTGAAATAATATGCGCTACTCCACATCATGGTCTAACTACAAATAAAATTTCAGCTTGATAGGATGTAAACTGTAGGAGGATTTAGCCGGAAACGAAAAGTTTACTGAAATTTTCGAAGGGGCATAACTCTGCTATTTGGTGGACTGTAACCGCGAAACAATATGCGCTGCACCACATCATGGTCTAACTGTACATGAAGTTTGCGCTTGATTGGATGTAAACTGTAGGAGGATTTAGCCAGAAATGAAAAATCAATAGAAATCTTCAAAGGGGTATAACTCTGCTAACATTTGGTGGACTGTAACCTTGAAACAATATGCGCGGCTCCACATCATGGTCTAACTACAATCAAGTTTCAGCTTGATCGGATGTAAACTGTAGGAGGAGTTAGCCGGAAACGAAAAGTCAACTGAAGTTTTCAAAGGGGCATAACTCTGCTAATATTTGGTGGACTGTAACCTCGAAACAATATGAGCTGCTCCACATCATGGTCTAACTATATATGAAGTTTCAGCTTGATTGGATGCAAAATGTAGGAGGAGTTAACCGGAAATGAAAAGTTTACAGAAATTTTCTCAGGGACATAACTTTGCAAACATTTGGTGGATTAACCCCGAAACAGTATGCGCTGCCCCACATCATAGTCTAACTATATACCAAGTTTCAGCTTGATCGGATGTAAACTGAAGGAGGAGTTAGCCAGAAACAAAAAAGTTTACGGACGGACGGACCCATACCCCGTAACATAATACGTCCCATTTTTCAAACGGGTGTATAAAAACCGTTTTATCAAGAACAAAATAAAGTGAGTTTCTTTCTGCAAGAAGTTTGCCCCAATGTTCATTTGAAGTCTCTCCATGTTCGATTATGAACCATCATTACTAAATTAATTTTGACCAACAGAGATTGCTAAATTACTTACCAGTGTGATAACCCTTTCCCCAGAATGCGTAAAAAAATTTCAAAGAAAGAAAAAAAAAATCTTAGCTTTACACACAATTGGACAATTTGCGTTTTCGGAATAAATTCACTGGCAGCGCTCTTAATGATATGGCCGATTCAGCAGGTTTGACTGTATTAATGATCCAATCTAGTCCAGTTTCAAACTAATCTGAGATTTCATCCATGCCACCCTTATCTGCAAGTTTCAGAAAGATCCAATCATAACTGAATGAGTTATGCTGATGATAAACTCAGAGGCTTTTTTTTTAGCAATCAAGGGGACATAACTCAAAAAATTAATGATCCAATCTACCCGATTTTGAACTCAGCTGAGATTCCATCCATGTCCACCTTATCTGCAAGTTTTAGGAAGATCTAATCAAAACTGAATGAGTAATGCTGATGACAAAGTCAAACAGAGGCTTCCTCAGTAATCAATGGGATGCAACTCTAAAATAAATGATCCTATCTGGCCAGCAAGAAATCAAGTACACATCCATTTCTAAACATTTAAAACAAATTAAATGTACATTGAAAATGGGACAAATAAAAAAAAAACAATGCTAAAATGTATCCACCCAACTTTTCAGAAACTGAGTTTAAAAACCTGATTTTTTGGCGAGTCCAAATATAAAAATTGGTGCTTTTGAATCCTAATTTTACCCCTCTGAAAATGCTCAGAATGCAGAGAATGGCACTATTTACCCCTAGGGCCCCGGATCCCCGGCCTTTAGGGGCTCACTACCCTTGTGTTCCTTGCTCACTCAGTCACTGTCCAAAGCCTAAAAGTTTTGGACAAAATGGCCAAAACTTCTATGTCCTCTTTGGTCATTTGGCCTAAAACCATTTTTTCTAGCAGAAACACTGAGGAAGTTCCAATCAAATCTGAACAAGTTACTGTGATGACAAAGTCTAACAGAGGCATTTTCAGCAATAAAGGGAATGTAATTCTAAAATTAATGATCGAATCGGGCCAGATTTTGAATTTGTCCAAGATTTCATCCATGTCAGCATTGCAATACATGCAAGTTTCTGGAAGATCTGATCAAAAGTGAATGAGTTAAGCTGATGAAAAAGTCAAAAGAGGCTTTTTCAGCAATCAAGGGGATCTAGCTATAATAACTGATCCTCTCTGGCCAGCTTTCAAACTTGTCAGAAATTTATCCATGTTCACCTTATCTTCAAGTTTCAGGAACAGCTGATTAGAACTGAAAGAGTTATGCTGATTACAAAGTCAAACAGGTTATTTTAGCAATCAAGGAGACGTTTATTTGAGGTTTTACGGCCCTGTCAACCCACTGGGGTCATGCCAAGCGCAGTTTGTCTAACCACACTTTTACTGAGCAGACTTAGTCCTCTAAGTGGTTAAAAAACCAGTATTGTACACATTCTTTCGCCAGACACTGACAATTGCCCTTGTTGAATCAGCAGAAGGGAGAGAATGACCGTAGAAAATATTTCATGATCAATCTCCGTGAAAGAATGTTGCTGACCCGGCGGAGGTCGAACACGCAACCTCCTGATCACCAGTCGGACACCCATCCAGCTGAGTCACTGAGGCTGGCCCATCCAACTGAGCCAATGAGGTTGGCAAGGGGATGTAACTCTAAGATTAATGACCTGATCTCGCCAGTTTTCGAACTAGTCCCAGATTTCACCTTATCAAATCCTGGTTTGCCTATAACTTTTTTTTCTAAGTCTGTGACCTTCACTCATATGGGTCAGAATGGTACAGCATAAAACCTCAGACCAGTATCTAACATTAGCGTAAATATGAACTACCTCCATCCACAGGTTCAGGAGATATAGCCTTTTAAAAACTTTAACCAACGCCGATTGCAAGGTGACTGCCATAGCTCTACATGTACTTTCATACAGGCAAGCTTAAAAGAGTCTATTCTAAAAGGAAAGACTTTGCTCCTCTTGGGTCTAAAGCATACCGCTTTTAAAGATTATTGTGCAGGAAAGAAAACAAACCAGGAAATCACAAAAAATGTCTCCTATGAATGGCCGAAAATTTTCCAGGTGTATTTGGCCCCATTCCCATTCTCCTACTTGCCCCAAGAGACTAAACTTCTTTAATGTTTGAAGCAGCCCAAATTACCATCTAGTGGAACATTGTTGTATTGTTTCATTGCCTTGACAGCATCTGAATTTCTTTCATATATAACCTCTGCCGTTCCTAGTGACCTCCCAGATCTATCATAGTGTACTGCTGCTTTCCGGAGTGGACCAAACTCTGCAAATAATTCCTGTGAAATAAAAAATAAAAATGCTTGGTTACAAGTTCACTCTTAAAATGCTTAGCAAAATTGTAGCTGACATACTATTTTTTTTTCTTTAATATTTCAGTAAAATGAAGTTTTTGAAAGTAAAACATATTTTAACTAGCAATACTTAACCTTTATATAATGTGCTATTCTATTCTGTATTTTAAATCTTCCACACAAAAAACGACAGTTCAGTCATCTTAAAGAGTCTTAATCCAGAAGGTCCCTTTGGCATTTACTTGTGTGACGTCACTCTTCCCGCTCTTTCGATCATGTGTAAGTTTCTTTGAAGGATAATTAAATATAACTCAGCTAGGTAGGGAGGGAAGTGGGATTCTCTTATCTATAGGTTAAGTATTACTAGTTAAAATATGTTTAACTTTTAAAAACTTCATTTTAACTGCACAATACATTAACCTATAGATAATGTGCTAAAAGTTGCAGATTAGGAGGGGTGGGGGGTGGTCTCCTAGTTCTAACACAGATAATATATAGAATCCCTATACCTCTAGATTAAGACTCGGGAAACTCTAAAGAATCAGATACATTCTATTTCTAAATGTAAGAGTTAGAATGATCTAGATTCACTAATAACATATCTTTAAGGTGTTTATAACTTATATGTTAATGGTAGACTGGAGGCTGCCAGTTTTCTCCAGTATCAATGGCCTAAATTCCTGGCGCCTTCTTTTTATAGGTAACAACAGTTGGTCCCAAAAAAGAATTAACCTAAGCTAATTTGGTTAAAGCAATAATAATAATGTTATCGAATCTATTAAGGCCTTAACATATATATATATATTAAATGTGATATTATGGTAGTTAAAAGGCTCTAAACGGTCATTTGACATGTATATTGGAGAGACAGCTGAATAACTGCAACCTACCCGCAGCACAAATTAATAACGTCATTATCCAAACATTGTCAAAAAATCAACACTTCACTGACCTTTGTGCGGTAAACAAGCGATTAACACGACTCATCAGTAACGGTAGTCTGATAATTAATCCGTTTGTGTGACACGTGTGAATACACAGAGACTGCAAAACATCCAGGTGCAGTCGGCGTGTCCAAAAGGTCAAAGGTCGCTTTACTGAGAGTGATAAAAGAATGCACCGCTTGAACGCAGCCGTTTTCTTCCTCTTCTTTTTTGTTTTGATCAACACGGTTTGTCGGTCCCAGATTCGATAAATGAATTCCCAAACCGTGTACGTCCTGATCAGATGTCGCAACAACGGCGTCTGATCTGGGTATTATTGATTGCTTCTTTTTTTTTTTTTTTTTGTTGATTGCCGTAACACGCGAGTATAATTCAAGGTAGATTTCACAGTAAAAATAAGTAATGCACCACTTGCACTAGGCAAGATTGGTCAGTGCTTAAAATTTAAGCAGTCTGATCAAATCTTGAAACACTGAAAACTGCAAAACCGCCCGTGGCGCAGGCCTTTTTTATTAGACCTAATTAGGTCCATGAAAGTCATTTCGTTCCGTCTCTCCTGTTTCCCGCCGTCTTCGCGCTTATACAAGACGGGAATCAGTTGTTTATAAATAGTTTAGGAAAACCCTGCAGAGGTGGAAATAACAACAAAACCGTTTTTTCTTTTTTTTTTTTTTTTTTTTCTTTCTTTTTACATACCTGACTGTATTTATTGATGACGCCAGCTTTGATCATGCTCGTTGTACCCGGACTTCCTTCATATAAACTTTTTTCACTCTATGTAAAGTGACCTTTGATCTTTTGGACACCCCGACTGCACCTGGATGTTTTGCAGTCTCAGTGTATTCACACGTGTCACACAAACGGATTAATTATCAGACTACCGTTACTGATGAGTCGAGTTAATTGCTTGTTTACCGCACAAAGGTCAGTGAAGTGTGATTTTTTGACAATGTTTGGATAATGACATAATTAATTTGTGCTGCGGTAGGTTGCCATTATTCATCTGTCTCTCCAATATACATGTCAAATGACCGTTTAGAGCCTTTTAACTACCATAATATCACATTAAAAAGGTGCGCGGACGTTGTCAGTTTGGGAAGACTTGACTGTTTGTGATTTTTTAGACATCATTGAATCGTGAAAATTGGTTGGTTGGGGAAAAATGGGGTTCAAGGCACAAACCAGTTGGACCGATTTATTAGCATTTTTGGGGTGTTTGAAATCGGTCCAGAATTCTTAATTTTGATCCAGACCGGCTATTTTTCCGGTTTTTCGGAGCCCTGATATATATATATATATATATATATATATATATATATATATATATATATATATATTTGACTGATTATTTACCTTTTCCAAGAGTCTGGACAAGACATGATTGACATGGACTCGTTACAGGTATAACTAATTGTTGCTGAACAATAGTATGGGAACTAAAAGCCTGAAATGCTGATTGTTTCCAAAAACATAAAGAATATTTACCTCTATTAGACTTTCTATGCGAATAAGTATCCTGAGAGGAATTATGTTATATTCATTTGTATTACACATCATAAAGTCAAATTTGACATATGTGTATATTATAACAAGTTTATCCTTTATAATTTTGTATATACTTGAAAATTTCTATATCGTTAGGTTGGAAATTAATTGATTGTGTTGGGGTTTAATGACACGTCAACCCTTGCAGGGGTCAGGCTACAGGGCGACCAGCAAAATAGTCCCCCCTGAGGGCAGTAAGATGCCCTGGGAAGCCCTGAGGGTGACAAAAACTTCGCCCTCAATTTTTGCAACTTTTTAAAAAGCTAGTACTTGTGCAAAACAAACTTTTTGTTAGGAGAAATCCAGTAAAAATTGAGCAAACATACAAAGGTAAAATTTCTTTGAAAAAAAGTTGTCACATGTATCAGAAATGCCACAGAAGTAAAGTCTGATGTGGTTTAACAAGTTCTGGAGGAAAACTGTTTGCATACTAAGTGACCAAAAGATTGTTTTCGCCAATGTCATTAATTTTCCTGGGTGTCCATTTTTTCATAAATGAACCATTTATGAGCTGAAAATGGGGTCAGAAACAGCATTAAAAATGCTAAAAACTAAGTTTAAAAGTTGACAGACATTTTAGTTAACAAATTCTTTTAGTTAACAAATTCTTTTTTATCATTATGTTTATAGCTTATCAAGCCACAGAGCTTGATGTTTTGAGAAGATCAATTTCCTAAAAGATATGGGTCTAGATATGATGCATTTGCCCTACTCATGTCTGTGTTTCTGTGAATCATTTAATTTGTTTAGAAGGAAGAATGAACAGGTCTTCAGTAAAAAAATGTTTCTTTTTTTGTTAATTCCCAAGACAATGCAGTAAAGGGAATCGAGAGTCCTTAAGTGTCATGGTTTCAGTAAGGTGATAGGTTAACCAAGTCTTGACTTCTCCCTCATCCTATAAAACTTCTCCCTGTTTTGTCTGGAGGGAGAAGTCACTTCTCCCCAAATGTCTGAGCCAGCTTGACCCCTGCCTTGTGGGTCATTTTGTGTCGTCTCCCAGAGAAAGGCAGAGAAGAGACAGCAGAAGAGATGAAAGAGAGGGACAGGGATGAAAGAGGAACAGGAATGAAAGTGAAGAAACAGAAGAAATAAAAACATCTACAAGGAATTAACACGACCAAATTGATTGATTGTGTTGGGGTTTAACGACACGTCAACCCTTGAGGGTCATTTTGTGTCGTCTCCCAGAGAAAGGGAGAAAAGAGATAGAAGAGAGAGTAGAGGAGATGAAAGAGAGGGACAGGGAAGAAAGAGGAACAGGAATGAAAGTGAAGAAACGGAAGAAATAAAAACATTCCCCCTCTACCCTTACCCACTACAAGGATAGCAGGCCTTGCCCAACTGTAAGCCAATATCAGTTGGACGCCCCAGTGATGTAAGATACACAGCACCTTCGCACCACCCGACCACCCACAACACGACCAAAAAGTTCTATTCCTGATAGTAATATATACAGAGTATGATCTTCTAAAGTTTTTGGAAGCATGACTGGTAAATTTTAGAAGATTTGATAACTACTAGGGTGACTCAATAAGTAACCAGCCTAACTTATTTCCGGTTGAGATCCACCTCTTCTTCTTCGATATAATTGCCCTCTAGTGTGAGGCACTTAGACCAACGGTGTTCAAGTGCCATCAGCCCACAACTGAAAAAGTCAGAGTCCTTTCCATTTACCCACTCCTCAACTGCCATCATGACTTCTTCATCAGACCGGAAATGAAGTCTACAGATATCTTTTTTCAAGATTGGGAATAGGAAGAAGTCGCTAGGAGCTAGGTCAGGTGAATAGGCAGGACGTGGTATTAATTCATTCCCGTTTTGCTCTACAGCATCCATTGCAACTTTGCAAGTGTGGACTCTCGAGTTGTCCTGTTGCAGCAAAACACCTTTAGAGAGTTTACCTCGGCGTTTTTCACGGATGGCAGTTCTCAGCTGGTCTAACAAGTTTGCATAGTACACTCCAGTTATTGTACTTCTCTTGGGTAAAAAGTCCAACATAATAACGCCTTTTGCGTCCCAAAATACAGTGACCATCACCTTGCCAGCCAGTTGCGTCTTGAACTTCTTTGGCCTCGGGGACCCAGGCCCTAGCCACTGACGACTGAGCTTTATTCTCTGGCTCATAACAAGAATTCCGTGGAAGGCGCCATCACACCTGCTGGGGCAAAAGTCACAGGAGCCACAATCAGAACGTGGTTATTAAATAAGTTTATTTTATTCTTAGCAGTGCTTAGTTGGAAAACTGGGTTGAAAAAATTTTAGACAAAATGCCTAGTGGGGCACATATATTCCAGGCCAGTGCCATTCCCTCTTAATGGCTATATATTCAGCACTGACTTCGTATTATACAGCCCAATGATAATGGAACGTTGACATAAAATGTGTAAAAGTCACTGGAGTGTGAAATATAGGTCAAGGTCATCGGGTCAAGGTACCTGCTAAGTCAGTGCATCAAGGAGAAGCACTATGCAAGATATGGTGGTTGTAGGCCTTATAGTTGAGGAGTTATCGAACATCAACGTAAAATGTGTCAAATGTAGGTCAAGGTCACCAGGTCAAGGTACAGTACAGCTCAGGTGGTTTTTCAAAATCCCCCCCCCGAACCGGTGGGGTTGATTTTTGAGCCCACTGCGGATCTTTCTGATACCCCACTCCAATTCCCACTGCGACGGATTTTTCGTCCACCGCGTTTCCGCCGAGTTCCCTCCGCAAAACCACCCACTTACCTGTAGAACTCCGCGGTGGGCAAAAGTTTATCATGGCGAGCTCGCAATGAAAGATTAGTGACGTAAGAATGATTGACAGCTCCGAATTTTTCCGAGGTTTGCACGGGGAGGAAATCGGAACCTTTATTTTGCTTACGCATCATTCGGCTGATTTGCCGCTGAATAAATACAGAAATATTTCTACCTGGAGATTAAAAAAAAAAAAAAAAAAAAGAATTAACGAATAAAACAAGAAATAAAAAATAACATATTTCTGTTTGTTTATTTCTTACCTTGTACCCGGGTACTTAAAGGGGCGCTTCTGCTATCTTAGAGGCTTTTATTTGGAGACCAATGAGCATCGTCCCGAAAAAAAAAAAAAAAATACGAGTAATGCCACGTAGGCGGACGCATTAATCTCCGATGGTCAGGATCGTGCATTCGATCCTCACATATTGAGCGATTTATCATGAAACACATGTATTTGCTACGGTCATTCGCTCCTTCCACTGCTTCAAGATTGGCAGTTACAAGTTTCTGGCAGAAGGGAGTTCAGTTAACCACTTATTGTATAAGCATGTCCCTCCCCCACCCCCCCTCCCCCCCTCTGTATCGGCGCGATTCATAAAAAATGCTCTTCCTAATTCCATTTCGCCGTCCGACTGGATACCAGGAGGTCGCGGGTTCAACCCCCGCCAAGGTCGGCAACATTCTTTCGTGGAGATTGATCATGAAATATTGTCTACGGTCATTCTCTCCCTTCCCCTGATTCAAGAAGGGCAATTGTCAGTTTCTGGCGAAAGAATGTGCGCAATACTGGTTAACCGCTTAGAGGACTAAGCTTGCCCAGTAAATGTGTAGTTAGGTAAACTGACCACGCTCGATATGACCCCATTGGGTTGACTGGGCCGTAAAATCGCAACACAAACAAACAAACATTCCATTTCGCACAGATCAGACGCGTAAAGCAATTGCAGTTAACTCCCTTTTAAGTCAGTTACAGTTAGCTCCCTTAAATCAGTAAAACCTGCAGTGTGAGTACCTTACCCAGCATTTATCAGGGTACAAATGAATACTTTCTAACGTTATTCACTTACAGTATAATACATTAATAAAATTATATTTATTGGCTTATACAACAATCTTCAAAACTTTCGTTTCCATGTAAATGTTCTGTTTTTGTGGCTTCAATATGCGATATGCAAAACCAAGACCGTAATTTATTTAACGAGTAAAAGAGACGCATTGTATGAACCTAGCGCATCGGCGGGAAAGCGTCTTTTGGGCTAATTCAGCAGACGACAGATTGAATTCGTTTTCCTTTTTTTTTTTTTTTTTTCATTACCAAGAAAACAGGATTTGACGTTTCATGCAGTGGAGACAATTTGCATGAAGTACAAATAATGTTCTCTTGGAAGAATGAGAAAAATATTTCAAAATGTCGTCTGCTGAAAATTGTACCCAATGTGCTTATCGTTAAGGTTTGCACAAACAACTCGCGCATGAGTCTGTGCATGGCAAAACCTACAGTAAAACTTGTACGAAGAGACGAATCAGCCTGCACACTCTGAGACTGCACATCAGCAGATCTCAGTAGTCTGATCAGAGCCTTCGCTAATCGTAAGTACACCCTATGATTACTGGGTGTAACAAAACGTCTTGTGCGACGAGCGAAGACTCGGGTCAGTACGCGCCTGCACATTCTGATAAGAGCATTCGCTGATCGTATTTACCATCGATAGCCGGGCTGTCCAAAGCGGAATAAACAGAGCAACTGCAACAGCACATTCTGTTCAGACCCTTCACTGATTGTACAGTATGCAAGAAGCTTGCTTTATCTAGTGGGTCGATGCACAGACTAACCTGAGTCTTTGCTGGTCACACGTACATTGTAGTATTGTAGGTTTTATCCGGTTCAAAGTTCGTACATTGTAAATCATACTTCAGACATGAGAACTTTGTACCGACGTAATTTTTGTTTGAACTGGAGTTAAACTGCCCAGTCAATACTATTCATCGAGCCCGCACACTTTTCCGGGCGGGCTTATTCATAAGCTATTACAGCAGAAACTAGCAGAAACTGACAACTGCCCTTCTTTTCTTTCATATACTTTGACGATAGAGCCTACTTTTGGAGTTATGGCCCTTTGAACACCGAAACTATTTTAGTGATTTCTGTAATATATTTGTGTCCGCTCTGTACCTTGAAAACTGTTTGCGATATTTTCTTGAAACTTAATTAATTTATTAACAAAGTTATGGTACTTGTTTGATGTAAGTGCAGTGGTGGGGCATGGTGAAATGTCTGCAGCCCTTTTATTAGATATTTAACAGATTGAAATATTGGGAAAGGGTGCCTCGGTGGTGTAGTGGTAAAGCTGCGCGCCTTGTCACCCAGGGGTCATGAGTTCGATCCCAGGCTTCTTTCATATGGGACTTTAAACCAAGGTCCACACCTCCGTATGAACTAGCTATTAGTGGGACGTTAAAAAACTCACTCACTCATTTGAATTGTCATTAACTTCTGTGGCCCCTTGTTCGTTACGTGTGTTTTTTGTATGACCGACACCATTTTTGCTTGGGCTGTCTCATTGATTCAATGTCTCTTTGATAGCAGAAACGCCCCTTTAAGTAAATTTATATTGACACGTGCGGTTGCTGCACGCGAGTGAGAATTTGGCGGTCTTTTACCACAGTACGTCATTTATATTGAGCGCGTGCGGTTGTTGCATGGGAAAAGGCAGTTACAGGAATACCAAACATAAATACGTAATTCGTGGATTCGGGGCAGCTGTTTGATTCTCTTTGTGATTTTTGAGTGTTTGTTTTGTTTTTTTACGACACATTAAGTAAAAATGACCATGCCGTGCCCACTTGTTGGCCGGACCAAACTAAGCCACAGAATCCGGTACTTTTTCATATGGAACCTTGTTGCGGCCCATGTTACCTGCTCGAACAGTGAATGGGGCTACCGGGGTTTTCTATGGACCAAGGAAACACCCAAATATATTTCAAGGAACAGGGCAGCATTGATTAATATTTCAAGAGAACAAGGGAATAAACCTAATTTTTGGGGATCGGAAAGTGGCAATTTGGAAAACTCATCCTTTTCTATGCATTGGCCATACGCATTCGTTATTGTCGGCAATCGCAGTGTTTCGATGCTTTATTAATATTCAAAAGGATGCTGATGAGCGAAAACTGACTCAAGCAGGAGGTACGAATATTGCAATTTATGCACCGAATTTGCGGTACATTTTGTGTACGTAGATACCAACAATTCTGTACGCTCATGGCGAATGGGAATGCTTACAATCAAAATTCGTTAATTGCTGTCACACAATGAGTTGAAAAGACTGATTTGATCAGGTCGGCAGTTTGGTCCTATTCAACCGTGCATGCCGAAAAAGTATGACTGGCTTTAGCCACGCCCCTTTGGAAACAGCTTTCTCACTTCATCGCGGAAACACCGCGTGGCCCCCGCGGCTGTTTTGATTGCCTGTCTTAATCACGTTGAATTTTACCTGTTCGAAAGTAATTTTATCAGGCGATTTTTACCAGGGGAACGCAGCGGATCCACCGGCCCAGGTGAAACCACCGTGGGATACTAAAATTTAATCCTTTCCACCCGAATCCACTCCCCACCGGCTCGGGGAGGGGGGGGGGGGTGGGGGGGGGGGGTGGATTTTGAAAAAACACCTGAGCTGTACTGTACCTGCCAAGCCAGTGCAATGAGGTGAAGCACTATGTAAGGTTTAGTGGTTGGAGGTCTTATATTTGAGGAGATACCGAACATCAACGTAAAATGTGTTTAAGTCACTGGAGTGCAAACCATAGGTCAAGGTCACCAGGTCAAAGTACCTGACGAGTCAGTACATCGTGAAGAAGCACTATACAAGGTTTGGTGGCTGAAGGCCTTACAGTTGAGGGCATGGAAGGGCGATGTAAAAGGTGTAAAAGTCAATGGAGCACGAAATATAGGTCAAGGTCACCAAGTCAAGGCACCTGTGGAGTCCGTACATTGATGACAAGCACTATGCAAGGTTTGGTGCTTGTAGGCCTTATAGTTGAGGAGATACTGAAAGTCGACTTAAAATGTGTAAAATGCACTGGAGCACAAAATATAGGTCAAGGTTACCGGGTCAAGATACCTGCCGAGTCAGTACATCCAGGAGAAGCACTATGCAAGGTTTGGTGGCTAGAGGTCTTACACTTACGGAGATCTGGAGCGTTGACGTAAATTCTGTTAGTCACTGCAGCCAAAATATAGGTCAAGGTCACCAGGTCAAGGTATCTGCTGAGTCAGTACATTGAGAAGCACTTTGCAAGGTCTGATGGTTGTAGGCCTTATAGTTGAGGAGATATTGAACATCGATGCAAAATGGGTCAAAGTCACTGGAGCGCAAATACAGGTCAAGGTCACCGGGTCAAGGTACCTGCCGAGTCTGTACATCTAGGAGAAGCACTATGCAAGGTTTGGTAGTTGCACACCTTATAGCTGAGAAGATCTGGAACGATAACGTAAATTGTGTCAGTCACTGGAGTGCAAAATATAGGTCAAGGTCACTGGGTCAATGTACCTGCCAAGTCAGGAGGTCAGGGAGATGTGTCATGCAAGGTATGATGGTTGTTGTAGAATTGCAGTTGATTAGAATACTTACTTTGACGTAAATGTCGAACTTCGATATAAATATTGAGAAGGACGAACTGACAAACGGACGGATGAACAGAAAAGGGGATGCCTATGTCGCAAAGTCAGGTCAGGGAGATGTTTCATTCAAGGTTTGATGGTTGTTTAGTCTTGTAGCTGATTAGAATACTAACTTTGACATAAATGTCGTACTTCGACATAACAGAACTGTTAATAGATGGACGGATGAACGGACAGATGAATGGAAAAGCGGGCACCTATCTCGCAAAGTCAGGAGGTCAAGGAGATGTTTCATGCAAGATTTGATGGTTGTTTAGTCTTGTAGTTGATTAAAATACTAACTGACATAAATGTCTAACTTCGACATAAATGTTGACAGACCGACGGACGAAAGGACAGACGAACCGAAAAGCGGACACCTATGTTGCAAAGTCAGGAGGTCAGGGAGATGTTTCATTCAAGGTTTGATGGTTGTTTAGTTGATTAGAATACTAACTTTGACATAAATGTCGAACGTCGACATAAATGTTGACGGACGGACGGAAAGTTGGACGCCTATATTGCACCCTGCTACAAGCAGGTGCGACAATAATGAACCCAAGTCTCATCTACAATGTACAGTCACCAGACGCAAAAGAAAATCATCTTTTGACCTAAAACACTTCAACAAGGCACTGCATACTGATGCTCTGGTTGCCATTTGCTCATCGCTATGGGATTTGGGGACCCAACAGGCTGTTAGCTTGCGCATGCCTAAATGATCATGTAAGATTGTTGAAATGCTACCATGTGAAATGCCTAATGCCTGCGCTACTTCTTCCACCTGAATTCGCCTATCAGAGTATACCAGATCCCGTACTTTCTTACACATTTCTTCGTCGGTGACATCCAGTGGGCGTCCAGACCTTGCTTCATCGTCTAAAGACGTTCTACCGAGTTTGAATTCCCCTACCCAGAATTTAATCTGAGCATAAGATGGTGCAGAAGACCCATAAACATCGACTAACTCGCTGTGTATTGCCTTGCCTGTTTTACCTTTTAAATACAAGTAACGAATTACAGCCTGGTACTCAACTTTAGATGAAAAGCATGCCTTTGCATCACTAGCCATGTTTGACATTCAATATCTTATTAAAGAATGACTCGATACGCGTGCAATTTTGTACCCATGTATAAAACATATATTGAAACAAAGCATGAAAATCGTGACCGTCTCGGTCCATCGGAAATGGGATAGGCTGGTTATTTATTGACACGCCCTCGAATATTCATACAGAATTTGGCCAATCTGAGAGGCAATTCCCATAAAAAATTCAAATCTCACAGAATTTTCAGATTTTAAAACTGACTTTATGAAGAAATAAATATAAATCACACACTACTGTGGTTTTCACAAGCTTCTTACATGTAAAAAAAAAAAAAAAAAGAAGACTTTATAGACTATACTGAGGGAGCTCCAAAGTGATGTTTAAGAATATCTCACAGAATTTTGTCAAATCTCCCTTCAAATTTTGCCTTATCTCACAGATTTTAGTCCACAGTTAATGCATGTATGTATAATATTATCAAAGGATCAGGTATCCTTTCGAAGACTGATCCTGTATCCTTGATAATGCACCAATTTATCAACTATAAATTAGGTGTCTTTAATACCACTCTATCAGGTTGTAGCATTATCTGAACATAAACAACCTGGTTAAGTTAGGTGTTTTTCTACCAATCTATCAGGTTGTAGCGTTATCTGAACATAAACAACCTGTGTAAGATAGGTGTTTTTCTACCAATCTATCAGGTTGTAGCGTTATCTGAACATAAACAACCTGTGTAAGATAGGTATTTTTCTACCATTCTATCAGGTTGTAGCTTATCTGAACATAAACAACCTGGGAAAATGTGTTAAATTATGATACCAACTATCATAAGTATATACATGTACCAAAGAAAAGAAGAAGAAAGAAATTGGCTACTTCTTTTCTTATAATTATATTATATTGATATCTCTGTTTCTTTGTTTCTTCTGAAAGAGAACAAAGAAATGAAGAAGAGGAAGATGAGTAAATGATAGGCTTATCTTTTCTTATATTATTTAGGTCAGAAGTATGGAGTTCATCCCCTGCAGTAAAGCCTTATGGGGTGAAGATCCTTTTCCAGTCTATCTTAAAGAGGAACAGATCTATAATCTTTCAAGTATTGTTAGATGTCCGATAAAACTATGCTTCAGATAATTTCCTCAAACATTAACACACTTAAATTATTCATTGATTTCAGAAGTTTGTTCGTAACTGATATTTCTGATTCAATGACAAATAGTAATATTTAGGATTCTGACACTCAAGCGATAATGATTGCAAAGATCTCCTTTGATATAACTGGCTACCAGGTGTTCAACCAATCATTGCTGTTTGATGACCGGTGCCCAGTGAATTGCCTGGTGCCCGGTGGCTGATGTCCATTGCGCGGTAATTTCGCATAACAACCAGTGTCTGGATGACCGGTGACTGGTACCTGGTATCAGATAACCTGTGACTTGTTGACCGGTGATTTATTGCCCGGTGCCTGTTGACTGGTGCCTGGTAGCACACTGCCTGATTCACCGGAGACCAGTACATATTCGCCGGGTGCCTGGTTGACTGGTGAGATAAGTTGCCTGGTTGACCGGTGCCTGGTCGCACGGTGCCTGGTGAAGTTGACTGTTGCCTGGCGAAGAATGACTGGTTGACTGGTGCCTGGGACTTATACTATGGGTGCATTTAAACCCCTTAACGTCGTCCCCTAATGGGTCTTACCCCGCAGTATAGCCCTGAGAGTTGGTGCTCCCATAAGAAAACGACAACTTAACCCAACAAGGTTGACAACTTTCTTAAGTTAGCTTCTTCCCCATGGTAGATCTTCTCGCAGAGTATAGTCTTCATTAGACTGTAAACTCTGTAGTTGTAAACTTGTAGTCCAGTTATAACATAGGAAGTGTCTGCTGACAACTGGTTGTCAGCAGACTCTTTGGTCTGGTGACAACCAGCTAAACATTTTTCCAATAAATTGCTCAGGAACTGGTTTTCTATGTAAAATGTTGATTATGGTCATTTAGAAATACTGGTACTGTTAAACCAGCATTTTAAAGGTAGTTTTAATATGTCTTATGGCTACTACTGGTGTTTATTTTATTCATATATACATGTAACTGTATAGAAGATAAAATGTGATCTTACTTCATGACAAAAATCATTGTTTTTTCTTAAATTTTTGCATTTACCAACATTTAAAATTTCTATTCTGCCATTCTTAGATTTGTAAATATTTATGAATATTTTTTAAGTTTCTCTATACTTGGCTATATACATCATCCAACAGACTTAGAAATCATTCAGTGTCAATCAATATTTAAAAGGTATGAAAAAATAAATAATCAAACTTTGATAAGGATATTTTTCAGCAACAAATGAGGTCATTGGATTACATTTCTCAAGGATGTACATGTATATGTCTGATATAAGGGTCCTTCGAACATTGAAGTAATTACATTTGTAATTGACATTTGAAAAACTTGATAAACTTTGAAATTTTACAGCTTTTGAAATGAATTCAAACTATTCCTTACATACGATACTATGAAAGTGCCATATTCTTGACACAAAACTTGGTACTCACCATCATATGAAAGTATCAAGAGGACGTTGTTGATGTGAGAACATAATTACCAACATTCATGATGTCATGTTTAAAAATGGATTTTTAACAAAAGTTCAAATGCTCATATCTACTTTGAAACTGCTGATAATCTACTTTCTTGGGATTAACTGTGTTGTGATTTTTCATGAATGATGTTACATTTTGACTGTTATACTACTCAAAAGATCAACAAGAAATGATGCTGATAGCTGTGGCAAGGAAAATGGTACCTTGAGGGATACATACAGATATGGACAAGCTGTATGTTGGTGATGATTTGCTGTTTTACCTCCTTTGCGTACCCTCTTTTATCTATCCAGAGCTATGACTGATTATCAAAATTACCTGTATGTCGGATTCACTAACACCAAAGTCTAAATTTGAGATGTGAAGCTTGCCAGAACCACTTGCTGACCCTCCAACAGATGGACGAGTTCGCTTCGTTGGACGGAAATCATTCTCATACATGTCATGCTGCCATACATCTGGAGTTTCCGACGACTGAAATAATAACAAACATGGCATAATCTAGAAAATGTCAAACAGATGCACACTGATCAACATGCACATCTAAATATATTTTGTGTCTGGCCAATTGAATGTCTCGGGGAAGTCATTCCCAGGTAATGTAGTAACACTAACCAGGACTTGTTAAGGAATATTCGGTGATAATAATGGAATAATTTTCTTTGTTTCTCCATATCAAAATTTGTTGTGGCCACTCATTAGAAACACCTTGCCTCCAGAATGTGGTTGCATTACTATAAAGAGATGGCAACCACATTTTTGGGGGTTAAATACATAGTATAGCCCATGTTCCAGATTGTGGTTGCATTCCTACATGTAGATAGAGATGGCAACCAAGGGAAAAAACTATAAGGTGAAAAGCTGCCCAGTAGCCCGTCCAGCAAAAACTTCTCCCTGAAATTTTCCTTTTTTTTCTGTCCTGTTCTGAAGCTCTCTTATGGCCTAAATAACAAACATTTGTCAAAAATCCTTTAACTGATTAACTGTTTTGCATAGGCGTAAAAAAAATATATATGTGTTTCCGCTTACATGATGAAAAAAAAATTTTGGTTGGTAGGTACAGTACAGCCAGCGAGACATTCCTATTTGTCTCATTTCGCGGTGACAATCTGTCCCGGTGACTGTACCCGCTGTCTCGCTCAACAGTTTCCCTGTCCCGGTGACGAATATTAAGACAGCGAGACAGGTAGAATTGTCCCGATGACTCGGCGATACCCAGCGCGACACAGCGTGACATTTTATTGCATGATTATGTAATCAATAGTGTGGATTTCCATTCACCTGGACAAAAATACTTTGCTCATGCCAGTTTTATTAAAATAAAAATCCGGGTCTTCCCAGTATCTTTAAAACGTTAAGAAAATAAAGAAATAATAAAGAAAAATGTTTTTGTCCTGTTATAATTTCCTTGAATATGTTGCATAATACAAATCGTTGTTCTTATTCATATATGATACAATGTATAAGAACAAGGGTACAAAATATACGTATACTTGAAAACGGGATTTGTTTTGCAAAGAAAATTTGGTTGTACATGTATACATGTATTTGTACGCATGTGGTAGAATGTCTAAAGATGCCTTTTGCCCAGTGAAAAAGCACCTTGTTCGTGACTGGTCTAAAGAAAACCCCGGTAGCCCCATTCACTGTTCGAGCACGTAACATGGGTCTCAACAAAGCCCCATATAAAAAAGTACCGGATTCTTTGGCTTAGTCTAGTCCGGCCACACAAGTGGGTCCGGCATGGTCATTTTTACTTAATGTGCCGTAGAAAACAAAACAAACACACAAAAATCACAAAGAGAATCAAACTTTTCCCCCCAATCGACGAATTACCTATTTATATTTGGTATTCCTGTAACGACTTTTTCGCCTGCAACAACTGCACGCGCTCAATATAAATGACGTAATGTGGTAAAAGACCGGGAAATTCTCACTCGCGTGCAGCAACCGCACGTGTCAATATAAATTTACTTAAAGGGGCGCTTCTGCTATCAAAGAGGCATTGAATCAATAAGACAGCACATGTGTAAAGGGTGCCTGTCACACACACACACACACACAAAAAGAAAAAAAAAAAAACACTACGCACAGAGGGGGCAATAGAGGCTAATGACAATTCAAATGAGTGAGTGATTTTTAGTACGTCCCACTAACAGCTAGGTCCTACGGAGATGTGGACCTTGGTGCAAAGCCCCATATGAAAGGCTTGAGAAGCTTGGAATCGAACTCATGACCCCTGGGTGACAAAACGAGCAGCTTTACCACTACACAACCGAGGCGTCATTTCCCAATATTTCATACTGTTAAATATCTAATAAAAGGACTGCAGACATTTCACCATTCCCCGCCTCTGCACTTACATCAAGCAAGTGCCATAGCTCTGTTAATGAATTAATAAAATTTCAAGAATATATCTCAAATAGTTTTCAAGTTACAGAGCCGACAGAAATATATTACAGAAATCACTAAAATATTTTCGGTGATCAAAGGGCCGTAACTCCAAAAGCAGGCTCTATCGTCAAAGTATATGAAAGAAAAGAAGGGCAGTTATCAGTTCCTGCTGAAATGATTAATAGCTTATGAATAAGCCCATCCCGGAAAAGTGTGCAGGCTCGATTAGAGCGAAATAGTGTTGACTTGGCCGTTTAACTCCAGTTCAAACCAAAATTACGTCGGTACAAAGTTCTCATGTCTGAAGTAAGATTTACAATGTGCGTTCACTGAACAGGACAAAACGTACACTATTACAATGTACGTGCGACCAGCAAAAACTCGGGCCAGTCTCTGCATCGACCCACTATATGAAGCAAGCTTCTTGGATAGCCCGGAGTCCAAAGAAGGTGCATACTGTACGATCAGCGAATGATCTGGTCAGAATGTGCTGTTGCAGTCGCACATTTTATCTCGCTTTGGACAGCCCGACTATCGAAGTTAAATACGATCAGCGAATTCTTTATCAAGATTTTCAGTTGCGCAGACTGACCCGAGTCTTCGCTCGTCGCACAAGACGTTTTGTTTAACCCAGAGATTGTAGGAGGCACATACGATTAGCGAAGGCTCTGATCAGACTACTGATGTGCAGGATCAGAGTGCACGTGCAGGCTGATCCATCTCTTTGTATAAGTTTTATCGTAGGTTTTGCCATGCACAGACTCATGCGTGATTTGTTTGTGCAAACCATAACGCTTAGCACTGGGTAAAATTTTCAACAGGCGACATTTTGAAATATTTTTCTCATTCTTCCAAGAAAACAGGATTTGCGTTTCATGCAAATTGTCTCCTTTGCATGAAATGTCAAATCCTGTTTTCTTGGTAATAAAAAAAAAAAAAAAATAACAAATTTGTCGTCTGCTGAATTTATAGCCCAGATAAGTTCGATACCCGCGAGCACCAAATGTTGTGTCCTTACGCAAGGCACTTTATCCTCGTAACTTAGTATTGGTTTCTACCCAGCTCGCTACCCAGGAAGACTCTGCCTAGAATGTCCGTGAGGACATATGGCTGATCATTTTGAAGACGCTTTTCCTCCGATGCTAGGTTTATACACGTGTCTCTTTTACTCGTTAATTTAATTTCGGCCTTAGTTTTGCATATCGAATGTTGAAGACACAAAAACAGAACGCTTTACATGGAAACGAAAGTTTTGAAGATTGCTCTGTAAGCCAATAAATGTGTTATTACTGTACATATTTTAAGAGAATAACATAACATAATATTCATTTTGTACCCAGATGAATGCGGGGTAACGTCCTCACACTGCAGGTGTTTTATTCTTTTAAGGGAGCTAACTGCAACTGACTATCAGAAGGGAGTTAACTGCAATTGCTTTACGTTGGAAAAACATTTTTTATGAATCGCGCCAAAAGAGGGGACATGCTTATACAATAGGATTAAACACCCTTCCGCCAGAAACTTGTAACTGTCACTCTTGAAGCAGTGGAAGGAGCGAATGACCGTTACAGTAGCAAATACATGTGTTTCATGATAAATCGCTACAATTTGTGGGGATCGACTCCGCGATCAGGTCTCGCGTTCGATTCCCGCCCGTGCGATATCATTTTTTTCCAATAAAGTCAGTGCAAACAATTTCTAGCTCGAAAGGAGACATGTCATATTTGCATGAGGGTAAAAAGAAAGAGCATTCCAGAGAGCGAGAGAGAGAAAGAGAGAGAGAGAGAGAGAGAGAGAGAGAGAGAGAGTATGCAAAACTTGTAAGATTCTGGCTCGTCCATTTTAGGCACATCCGGCTATGAGATTTAGATATTCCTACAGACAAATGGCTAAACTGTTTTTGCAAACAGTGAATACCCTGATCAGACGACGCGTTCTATCATCTCGATATATGACTTAAGTATTTTTTTTTTTGTTTAAAGTGACATAAGACACCAAGTCACCATCGTCAAGTGTTGTTTTAAATGGACAGTCCTAACCCTGGTCCAATCATCAACCGTCCAGCCCCCGATCCGAGCAGTGTAGATACAGTTCAGCCTGTCCAGTTCTGTCTCCCTTGTCAAATGAAATGTATCCATACTTTAACCCTTGAAGCAAGCGCTTAGTATATTCAGCAGACGGCATTTTCGGGTTTTTTTTCTTATTTTCCAGTGTAAATCAAGCTTGTCATTACATGTGAATCGTCTGCTGGGCAGACGTTTCACATGAAATGTTCAGCCTTATTTTACTGTAAAATACTAAAACAGATCGGCATCTCTACAATTTTCAGCAGTGCTTCGGGATCAAACTACTTTCTTGGCCGCAGCAGCAGCACGTGCAAAGTGACACGAGAAAAATGGGCCAGACCGGATAAAAGTGATTGTCACATGAAAATGAGTATAGGAAGACTCAGGCGGCCACCACCCCTAATCCAAAACTTACACGGGGCGATTAGAAATCACCGGAGGCTTTGGTCCAAATACGTCGCCGGCCTTATGCACTGGGGCTATCAGCTGTTGTTCGGATATGCCTTTTGATACTCGCGGCTGAAATATTAAAAAAAAAAAAAAAAAAAACAGTCGCAGAGTTGGTCCTCGGAAGCAGAACTATTTAAGTGTGTAGATTTTGCAGTCTGTTCCTGCTGCTGCCAACACTAGTTTAGAGGGTATTTATTGTATTCGCAGTTGTAACAATTTTTGTTTGGTTACTCCAAACCACTCGACGGAAAATTGCAGATTGTAAAATTGGTTCGCGGATTGAAAATAATAATAATAATAATGTTTTTTGTTTTTTTTTTGTTACCTGAGCCCTACTGGAGGTACAGTAAAATGGTCAATACTGGTAAAAACTTCTTATCTTACGGTCAAAAATGTCGCGTTGTGACTCGCTGTGTCTCTTTGTCGATTTTCTGCCGAGTGGTTTGGAGTAAACCACTCCGAGTGAAAAAGTTTTACTCGAATATTCTGAGGACATTCAGCGGACCTTAGTGTACCAATGATATTTGGAATCTTTGCGAGTATTTGCAAGTGGCGATAGATTATTCTGTACAGGTAAGTTTGACCACTCAGATCATTCTCTCACACGACGATAATCAAACAAACATTCTTACAACTCCGAATACAACAATTACCCTCTTAACTAGTGCTGGCGGCAGCAGGATCAGACTGCAAAATGTACCCACTTACGTAAATAGTTCTGCTTCCGACAACCAACTCTGCGACTGATTTTTTATGTTTCAGCTGCGAGTATCAAAGGGTATAGCTGAACAACAGCTGGTAGCCCCAATGCGCAAGGCCGCCCAAAGCCTCGGATGATTTCTAATCTCCCAGTTTTAGTTTTGGATTCAGGGTGGTGGTCGCCTGAGTCTTCCTACATTCGTTTTCATGTGACAGGCACTTTTATCCAGACTGGCCCATTTTTCCCGTGTCACTTTGCACGTGCTGCGGCTGCCAAGAAAATAGTTTGAACCTCCGAAGCACTGCTGAAAATTCTAGAGATGTCGATCTAACTGTTTTAGTATTTTACAGTGAAAATAAGGCTGAACATTTCATGTGAATCGTCTGCATAGCAGATGATTCACATGTTACGCCACGCTTAATTTACACAGGAAAATAAGAAAAAGAAAATGAAAATGCCGTCTGCTGAATATGCTAAGTGCTTCGAGGGTTAAAGTAGGGATACATTTCATTTGACAAGGGTGACAGATACGAACACGCTGGAATGTATCTACACTGCTCGGATTGAGGCCTGGATGGTTGATGACTGGATCAGGGTTAGGACTGTCAATTCAAATAAGCACTTAATGATGACGGTGACTTGGTGTCTAATGTCTCTTTCAACAATAACAAAAAAGAAAAGAAAATATTTGAGTCATATTGAGATGACAGAATGCGGCATCTGGTTGGGGTATTCACTGTTTCCAAAAACAGTTTAGCCATTTTTCTCTAGGAATATCTAAATCTCATAGCCGGATGTATCTAAAATGGATGAGCCAGAATCTTACAAGTTTTGCAAGCTCTCTCTCTCTCTGGAAAGCTCTTTCTTTTTACCCTCATGCAAATATGACATGTCTCCTTTCGAGGAAGAAGTTGTTTGCACTGACTTTATTGGAAAAATGATATCGCACCGGCGGGAATCGAACGCGATTCGATCCCCACTTATCATGAAACACATGTATTCGCTCCATCCACTGCTTCAAGATTGGCAGTTACAAGTTTCTGGCGGAATGGGGTTCAGTGTACTGGTTAACCGCTTATTGTATAAGCATGCCCCCCTCTTTACTGGCGCGATTCATAAAAAAAAATGCTGTTCCCAATCCCATTTCGCATGGGCCATACTCGTAAAGCAATTGCAGTTAACTCCCTTCTGATAATCAGTTGCAGTTAGCTCCCTTAAAAGAGTAAAAACCTGCGGTGTGAGGACGTTACCCCGCATTTATCAGGTACAAATGTATATTATGTTATGTTATTCTCTTACAGTATATACATTAATAACATTATCTTTATTGGTTTATAAAGCAATCTTCAAAACTTTCGTTTCCATGTAAAGTGTTCTGTTTTTGTGTCTTCAACATGAGATATGCAAAACCAAGACCATAATTTATTAAACCAGTAAAAGAGACGCATGTATAAACCTAGCAAAGGCGGGAAATAATCTTCAAAATGACATTTGTCCATAATATTGTCATATGCCCTCGCGGACATTCTAGGCAGAGTCTTCCTGGTTAGAAACCAATACTAAGTTATAAACCTTGGTGCTCGCGGGTATCAAATTACCACTATCTGAGCTAATTCAGCAGACGACAGAAAAAAAATCGTTATTTACTTCTTTTTTTTTATTAGCAAGAAAACAGGGTTTCACATTCATGCAATGGAGACAATTTGGATGAAATGCAAATCCTGTTTTCTTGGAAGAATGAGAAAAACATTTCAAAATGTCGTTTGTTGAAAATTTTACCCAGAGTGTTAGGCGTTATGGTTTGCACAAACAAATCGCGCATTGGTCTGTGCATGGCAAAACCTACAATAAAACTTGTACGAAGAGACGGATCAGCCTGCACACTCTGAGCCTGCACACCAGTAGTCTGATCAGAGCCTTCGCTAATCGTATGTACCTCCTACAATCTCTGGGTTTAACAAAATGTCTTGTGCGACGAGCGAAGACTCGTGTCAATCTGCCAACTGCATATTCTGATAAAAGCATTCGCTGAATGTATTTACCTTTGATACCTGGGCTATCCAAAGCGGGATAAAACAGTGTGACTGCAACAGCACATTCTGATCAGACCCTTCGCTGATCGTACAGTATGCACCTTCTTTGGACTCCGGGCTATCCAAGCTTGTTTTATCTAGTGGGTCGATGCAGAGACTGACCTGAGTCTTTGCTGGTCGCACGTACATTGTAGCATTGTATGTTTTGTCTGATTCAGTGAACGTACATTGTAAATCATACTTCAGCCATGTGAACTTTGTACCGACGTAAGTTTGGTTTGAATCTGGAGTTAAACGGCCCAGTCTACACTATTTCGGTCTTGTCGAGCATGCACACTTTCCAGGGTGGGCTTATTTAGGGTGGACTAAGCTTGCCCAGTAAATGTGTGGTTAGGTAAACTGACCGCACTCGACATGACCCCACTGGGTTGACTGAGCCGTAAAACCTCAACACACACAAACAAACATTCCATTTCGCACAGATCAGACACGTAAAGCAATTGCAGTTAACTCCTTTTTAAGTCAGTGACAGTTAGCTCCCTTAAATCAGTAAAACCTGCAGTGTGAGTACCTTACCCAGCATTTATCAGGGTACAAATGAATACTTTGTTACGTTATTCTCTTACAGTATAATACATTAATTACATTATATTTATTGGCTTATACAGCAATCTTCAGAACTTTCATTTCCATGTAAAGTGTTCTGGTTTTGTGGCTTCAATATATGCGATATGCAAAACCAAGGACGTAATTTATTTAACGAGTAAAAGAGATGCATTGTATAAACCTAGCGCATAGGCGGGAAAGCGTCTTCTGGGCTTATTCAGCAGACGACAGATTGAATTTGTTTTCTTTTTTTTTTTCTTTTCATTACCAAGAAAACGGATTTGACGTTTCATGCAATGGAGACAATTTGCATGAAGTGCAAATAATGTTCTCTTGGAAGAATGAGAAAAATATTTCAAAATGTCGTCTGCTGAAAATTGTACCCAGGGTGCTTAGCGTTAAGGTTTGCACAAACAACTCGCGCAGGAGTCTGTGCATGGCAAAACCTACAATAAAACTTGTACGAAGAGACGGATCAGCCTGCACACTCTGAGACTGCACATCAGCAGATCTCAGTAGTCTGATCAGAGCCTTCGCTAATCGTAAGTACCCCCTATGATTACTGGGTGTAACAAAACGTCTTGTGCGACGAGCGAAGACTAGGTCAGTACACACCTGCACATTCTGATAAGAGCATTCGCTGATCATATTTACCATCGATAGCCGGGCTGTCCAAAGCGGAATAAACAGTGCGACTGCAACAGCACATTCTGTTCAGACCCTTCACTGATCGTACAGTATGCAAGAAGCTTGCTTTATCTAGTGGGTCGATGCACAAACTAACCTGAGTCTTTGCTGGTCGCATGTACATTGTAGTATTGTAGGTTTTACCCGGTTCAAAGTTCGTACATTGTAAATCATACTTCAGACATGAGAACTTTGTACCGACGTAATTTTTGTTTGAACTGGAGTTAAACTGCCCAGTCAATACTATTCATCGAGCCCGCACACTTTTCCGGGCAGGCTTATTCATAAGCTATTACAGCAGAAACTGACCTTCTTTTCTTTCATGTACTTTGACGATAGAGCCTACTTTTGGAGTTATGGCCCTTTGAACATCGAATTTGTGTCTGCTCTGTAACTTGAAAACTGTTTGCGATATTTTCTTGAAACTTAATTAATTTATTAACAAAGTTATGGTACTTGTTTGATGTAAGTGCAGTGGTGGGGCATGGTGAAATGTCTGCAGCCCTTTTATTAGATATTTAACAGGTTGAAATATTGGGAAAGGGTGCCTCGGTGGTATAGTGGTAAAGCTGCGCGCCTTGTCACCCAGGGGTCATGAGTTCAACCCCAGGCTTCTTTCATATGGGACTTTAAACCAAGGTCCACATCTCCGTATGAACTAGCTATTAGTGGGACGTTAAAAAACTCACTCACTCATTTGAATTGTCATTAACTTCTGTGGCCCTTTGTTCGTTACGTGTGTTTTTTGTATGACAGACACCATTTTTGCTTGGGCTGTCTCATTGATTCAATGTCTCTTTGATAGCAGAAACGCCCCTTTAAGTAAATTTATATTGACACGTGCGGTTGCTGCATGCGAGTGAGAATTTCCCGGTCTTTTACCACATTACGTCATTTATATTGAGCGCGTGCGGTTGTTGCATGGGAAAAGGCAGTTACAGTAATACCAAACATAAATACGTAATTCGTGGATTCGAGGCAGATGTTTGATTCTCTTTGAGATTTTTGAGTGTTTGTTTTGTTTTTTTTTATGTCACATTAAGTAAAAATGACCATGCCGTGCCCACTTGGTGGCCGGACCAAACTAAGCCACAGAATCTGGTACTTTTTCATATGGAGCTTTGTTGCGGCCCATATTACCTGCTCGAACAGTGAATGGGGCTACCGGGGTTTTCTATGGACCATCTATGGACCAAGGGAACACCCAAATATATTCCAAGGAACAGGGCAGCATTGGTTAATATTTCAAGAGAACAAGGGAATAAACCTAATTTTGGGGGATCGGAAAGTGGCAACTTGGAAAACCCTTTTCTATGCATTGGCCATACACATTCGTTAATTGTCCGTCGGCAATCGCAGTGTTTTGATGCTTTATTAATATTCAAAAGGATGCTGATGAGCGAAAACTGACTCAAGCAGGACGTACGAATATTGCAATTTATGCACCGAATTTGTGGTACGTTTTGTGTACGCAGATACCAACAATTCTGTACGCTCATGGTGAATGGGAATGCTTACAATCAAAATTCGTTAATTGCTGTCACACAATGAGTTGAAAAGGCTGATTTGATCAGGTCGGCAGTTTGGTCCTATTCAATCGTGCATGCTGAAAAAGTACGACTGGCTTTAGCCACGCCCCTTTGGAAACAGCTTTCTCACTTCATCGCGGAAACACTGCGTGGCCCCTGTGGCTGTTTCAATTGCCTGTCATAATCGCATCGAATTTTACCTGTTTGAAAGTAATTTTATCAGACGATTTTTACCACGGGAACGCAGCGGATCCACCGGCCCGAGTGAAACCACCGTGGGATACTAAAATTTAACCCTTTCCACCCGAATCCACTCCCCACCAGCTCGGGGGGGATTTTGAAAAACCACCTGATCTGTACGGTACTTTGGTCAACTCGTATCTAGTTTGGTCAACACGTACCTCTTAAAAAGAGATAGTGGAGGGACAAATAGATAGATAGATAGATAGATAGATGGGCAAATGAACAATGAAGACCCACATTAGATGCCGCATACGGCTGCTTCTGATCAGGATCTCCACTGTTTGCAAAAGGTTCAACCAGTTCAACCATTTTTATCTAAAGAATATCTGAATCACTAGACTTTCTTAAAATCGAAATTAGAATCTTCTCATATATAATGTGGGGTAAATTATTCAGTCTATAAGTGGGTAACAGTTTTGCAACAGCTCAAAGGAAGTTTTTTTCACGCTTTTACATGCTGGGTAACAAATTCAGCAGATGAGATTTTGAAATATTTTTTCTTACTCTTTCCAAAAAAATAGGACCTGACACTTAATGCAGATTGTCTCCTATGGAGACAATTTGCATTAAGTGTCAGATCTCATTTTCTAAGAAAATATAGAAGAATCACTTCAGTTTGTTGTCTGCTGAATCTGCCCATAGTGTGGTAAGTGTTAAAGTCAAGGTATTCAATGGTATTCAATGATTGTAGGCAAACAATGAATACATCTCTAGATGTATTTATTTTTCAATCATGATTTTTAATATTTTGTAATTTCTCCATGAAATATATGTTGTGGCAAACCATTAAAAGTGCATCAGTGAGACTCTTCAAATGAGTATCCTCAGCATAATGTTTTCATGGAAAAATAAGGAAATATTATTTATCTGGATATTCATCTTTTCTGGAGCTATGCGGATTGCGTTGTGTGCAGGCAGATCTAAGCAAACACAGCTAACTTACTCCCAGCTCACGACTTCATTCAATTACAGCTGACTCTGGATATTTTGAAGTTCAAGGGACTCTCTGAAGTACGAGATATCGGTACCTCGATATATCAGATTTGCAGAACTGTCAGTCACAATAGCAGCAGAAAATATTTTTTATTTTCTTTTTCATACAATATAGTCTTGCCATTTCATGTGAATCATCTGTCTAGCAGATGCTTCACATGATAATGTCAAGACTTATTTTCTCTGAAAAAATAAATAAAATATTCAAAATGTTGTCTGCTACAAATTTTGCTTGGCGCTTTAAGGGTTTATGAATAAATAAATGAAACCGGTCACACGAATCACCGAAATACCGGAATACTACCGAAATACCGGAATACCCGTGAAAAATATAGGTGTACCTGTGAAAGACACCTATTAAAGATACCAATATTGGCTTTAATTAATTAAGTATTATTATGTCAACCTAATGGAAAAGGGATAATATTTAAACCTCAAATAATTTGCAAATTGTCTTTGAAGTGTTTTTTTTTTTTTTTTTTTTATTTGAAAACGTTGATAGTCCGTTAAATCAGAGCCGGAATACGACCGGAATACCCATGAAAAACGTGAATTACCTACACTTCAAATGAGAAGTACACTTTTGTATAAAATATTTATCAATTGAGTGAATAATTTTTTCCGATTGATTTAGTTACGTATGATCTATATAAAAAAATATATATATGGCCAGTAGTAAGTCTCAAACACGACACACCGAAAGTTAAATCATTTACGCATGTTTGAAAGTTACGCAGATTAAACAACCAATGCAGTCAAGATGAGTAACGTCATCCTCACATCCATGTAGCTTGTATGAATATTCTTTTAAATATAATATAAATATATTAATATAAATAATGTGTTCCAGCAGCACGCCTTTATAAATATGAGAATCGTTGCATCAATCTGTGTAAATATTACCCCGAATACATCGCGAAATTTTATATATAGCACTCTCCCCACCTGCTGCTGCTGCCAAGAAAATAGTTAACTGCTGAAAGTTCTAGAGGAGATGTCGATCTAACTGTTTTAGTATTTTACGGTGAAAATTAGGATGAACATTTCTTTTGAATCGTCTGCCCCAGCAGATGATTCACATGTAATGTCACGCTTAATTTACACAGGAAAATAAGAAAAAAATGTAAATGTCGTCTGCTGAATATGCTAAGCGCTTCAAGGGTTAAAGTATAGTATTTGACAAGGGAGACAGAAACGGATACTCTGGAATGTATCTACACTGCTCGGATCGAGGCCTGGACGGTTGATGATTGGACCAGGGATACGACTGTCCATTTAAATCACCATGACTTGGTGTCTTATTTATGCCTCTTTCAACAACAACAACAGCAAAAAAAAAAAAAAGTCATATTGAGATGATAGAATGCGGCGTCTGGTCACTGTTTGCAAAAACAGTTTAGCCATTTTTCTAGGAATAACCAAATCTCATAGCCGGATGTACCTGAAATGGACCAGCCAGAATCTTACAAGTTTTGCAAACTCTCTCTCTCTCTCTCTCTCTCTCTCTCTCTCTATCTGGAAAGCTCTTTCGTTTTACCCTCATATAAATATGACATGTCTCCTTTCGAGCTGTAAGTTGTTTGCACTGACTTCATTGGAAAAATGATATCGCACCGGCGGGAATCGAACGCGATTCGATCCCCACTTAACATGAAACATTTGTATTTGCTATGGTCATTCGCTTCTTCCACTGCTTCAAGATTGACAGTTACAAGTTTCTGGAGGAAGAGGGTTCAGTGTACTGGTCAAATGCTTATTTAATTTAATTGGCGCGATTCGTAAAAAAATGCTGTTCCCCATCCCGTTTCGCATGGGCCAGATTCGTAAAGCAATTGCAGTTAACTCCCTTTTAATAGTCAGTTGCAGTTAGCTCCCTTAAAAGAGTAAAAACCCTGCAGTGTGAGGACGTTACCCCGCATTTACCAGGGTACAAATGAATATTGTTATGTTATTCTCTTACGGTATATAAATTAATAACATTATCTTTAATGGCTTATAGAGCAATCTTCGAAACTTTCGTTTCCATGTAAAGTGTTCTGTTTTTGTGTCTTCAACATTCGATATGCAAAACCAAGACCGTAATTTAGTTAACGAGTAAAAGAGACGCAGCTATAAACCTAGCATCGGCAGGAAAGCATCTTCGGATAATATTGTCATATGTCTTCACGGACATTCTAGGCAGCGTCTTCCTGGGTAGAAACCAATACTAAGATACGAGGATAAAGTGTCTTTGCTCAAAGACACGACACTTGGTGCTCGCAGGTATCGAATTACCACTATCTGGGCTAATTCAGCAGACGACAAAAAAAATCAAAAAAAATCGTTATTTGTTTTATTACCACGAAAACAGGATTTGACATTTCATGCAATGGCGACTATTTGCATGAAATGCAAATCCTGTTTTCTTGGAAGAATGATAAAAATATTTCAAAATGTCTGTTGAAAACTTTACCCAGAATGTTAAGCGTTATGGTTTGCAGAAACAAATCGCGCATGGGTCTGTGCACGGTAAAATCTATAACTTGTACGAAGAGACGAATTAGCCGGCCTGCACACTCTGAGCCTGCACATCAGCAGTCTGATTAGAGCCTTCGCTAATCGTATGTACCGCCTACAATCTATGGGTTTAACAAAACGTCTTGTGCGACGAGCAAAGACTCGGGTCAGTCTGCGCAACTGCACATTCTGATCAGAGCATTCGCTGATCGTATTTACCTTCGATAGCCGGGCTGCCCAAAGCGGGATAAACAGTGTGACTGTAACATCACATTCTGATCAGATCCTTCGCTGATCGTACAGTATGCACCTTCTTCGGACTCCGGGCTATCCATGAAGCTTGCTTTATATAGTGGGTCGATGCACAGACTGACCCGAGTCTTTGCTGGTCGCACGTACATTGCACTATAGTACGTTTTGTCGTCTGGTTCATTTAAGAACATTGCACATCATACTTTTGTACCGACGTAATTTTGGTTTGAACTGGAGTTAAAAACGGCCCAGTCAACACTATGTAGGTCTTGTCGAGCCCGCACACTTTTCCGGGGTGGGCTTATTCATAAGCTATTAATCATTTCAACAGTTCATATACTTTGACGATAGAGCCTACTTTTGGAGTTATGGCCCTTTGAACACCGAAAATATTTTAGTGATTTCTGTTCTGTAATATATTTTTGTCCACTCTATAACTTGAAAACTATTTGTTGAGATATTTTCTTGAAACAGTATGAAATATTGGGAAATAGTGCCTCGGTGGTGTGTTACAGTGGTAAAGCTGCTCGCTTTGTCTCCCAGGGTCATGGGTTCGATCTCAGGCTTCTCAAGCCTTTAATATGGGACTTTAAACCATGGTCCACATTTCTCTATGACCTAGCTGTTACTAGGACGTAAAAAAAAACTCACTCACTCATTTGAATTGTCATTAGCCTCTCTTGCCCCTTGTGTGCGTAAAGTGTGTTTTTGTGTGACAGACTATCCCTTTTCACATGGGCTATCTTATTGATTCAATGCCTCTTTGATAGCAGAAGCGCCCCTTTAAGTTGATTAATATTGACACGTGCGGTTGCTGCACGCAAGTGAGAATTTCCCTGTCTTTTACCATAGTACGTCATTTATATTGAGCGCGTGCGGTTGTTGCATGGGAAAAGGCAGTTACAGGAATACCAAATATAAATATGTAATTCGTCGATTGGGGACAGATGTTTGATTCTCTTTCTGATTTTTGTTATTTTCATGTGTTTGTTTTGTTTTCTACAGCATTAAGTAAAAATGACCATGCCTGACCCACTTATGTGGCCGGAGTAGACTAAGCCAAAGAATCCGGTACTTTTTCATATGGAGCGTTGTTGAGGCCCATGTTACGTGCTCGAATAGTGAATGGGGCAACCGGGGTTTTCTTTGGATCTAGGGAGCACCCAAATATATTCAGGGAACAAGGCAGCATTGGTTAATATTTTAAGAAAACAAGGGAATTGACCTAATTTTGGTGGATCGGAATGCGGAAATTTGGAGAACACTTTTGGGATAATAAGACCTTTGCGATCAGCGCAGACTCAGATCAACCTGCGCATCCGCATGTGCGTGGACGATATAACTTCACGCAGACTGTTCTATATGGTGGAAAAATGTCTCCGGGTACAAAATTACGAATCCGAGTAACTTCGCACAACTTTGCATAACACATACTTTTCGCGGACTTGCGAGTGTTGTCTGCTGAATATTACGTGTACTCGGTTTGATTCCGAGTGTTTGGGGGAAGTCCGCAAAACGCCGATATTCGGGGTAAAGAGTTTTTTTTTGTTTTTTTTTTTTTGTTCTTTTACCTGAGCTGTTCTGTATGTACTTTTCGTCTGAAGTCTAGGTAATTCACGTTTTTCGCGGGTATTCCGGTCGTATTCCGGCTCTGATTTAGCGGACTATCAACAATGTTTTCAAATAAAAAAAAAAAAAAAAATTGCAAAGACAATTTGCAAATTATTTTAGGTTAAAGTATTATCCCTTTTCCATTAGGTTGACATAATATTACTTAATGGATTAATTAAAGCCAATATTGGTGTCTTTAATAGGTGTCTTTCATAGGTATACCTATATTTTTCACGGGTATTCCGGTATTTCGGTAGTATTCCGGTATTTCGGTGATTCGTGTGACCCAATGAAACAATCACATTTCACAAATTAATATGTAATTTGACAATTGAAATTAGATACTAAGATACGACAACCCAAAATAGACATGATTTGAAAAAAAGGGTACGAGTTGACTAAGGTACAAGTTGACTATGGTACGAGTTGACTAGAAACCGTAAAAATCTTGATCAACAACGCCTAACTTCAAGTATGAACCGGACTCATTGGCCAAAATCCTTCATACTTGCAGCCACACTCTAATGTGCAGCCTAGTCATTGAGCTCTTCTGCCTCTATACACCCGTAAATCCGGTAGATGTCTGTGAATGGCATTCTTGTATTGGTGTACCATATCACATTATAAGCTCAAGAAGGTGATTCCAAGCGTAACTATTTGTTGAGTCTGGTCTGGTGATTAGTCTTGAACAAGGTTTACTAAGCTTCAGAGAATCTCCTCTGGTTATAGATGAATTTAAAGAGAGAATACCAACCTTCTGAAATGACCTGTTGCCTGCCCCACTAGATCTTCTCTTTTGTATACCACCTCTGAAAACTCCACCTCCCCCACCACCTCGATTTCGCCTAAAGCCTCCTCCACGACCCCTACTAACGCCTCTTCTAGCGCCCCGATTCCCTCCACGGCCTGGCTTTCTGTTCGTTTTAATAATATCATCTAGGCTCATGTCTATTTTATCTCCCATCTCGAAAATTAAAAGTTTTATATGGAGAAAACCTATGAAAATTTCCGCGTGTGTTGCAAGTTGTCTTTCTTTGGCGGTACCCAAGCTGCCAGACTGGTCATAACATTTAGACTGTAAAACCTTCAATCGAAATAACTAAGTTGTAACACAGTCAAAAACGTCATATTTTTTTTTTCTCTAAATTGTAATTTCTTTTTAAATTATGTGATTATTCTTTAAATAAAGATATAAAATACATAAAAATAGTGTTCAGAAATTAAGGAGTTTTTTTTTTTTCACATTTGTCTCGGCAATTCGGGAAGCAACACATTTGTTGTTGTTATAAGCGGCCACCTGTGAAAGTTGCTGAAACTGGGATGATGCTTTTCTAATGAATTTTGTCTGAATACAATGGATTAAACTGAAAATGCTCAGTCCAAAATATGACATTCAGTCAGGAAATGATGACACTAAATATAGACTCCAAGCCAAGACATACGGTATTTTCCAAAGTAAGTCTGTGTTCTGTAGAGACCAGGAAATGAGTGACATGAGTGGGTAGAAAACCTTGATGATCATGATGATCCCCATTGGTGCCATCCAGTTGTTTTTTTTTATTTCCATTATGAAGGAACATAGTTTTTGTCCATCTACAGTTTGAAACAACTATAAGTTGTATGTATGATTAATTGAGGTTTTATGGCCCAGTCAACCCATTAGGGTTATGTCGAGCCAGTCTTAACTTTACCTAGATACAAATTTCCTGGGTATGTTTATTTATTCCTCTAAGCGGTTCATAAGCAGTCATGTCCATTCTTCGCCAAAAACTGATAACTGCCCTTCTTCAATCAGTGGAAAGGAGAGAATGACTAGAAATCAAGATCTCCATGAAAGAATATAGCCAGCGGTGATCAAAACCGTGACCTGATCATCAGTCGGATGAGCATCCTACAGAGCCACTGGCTGGCTGTATGTGTATGTGTGTTTCCCCAGTGGTATCAAGAGAACTTGTGAAAGTTGTTGGAAAGGGGGACACAATTGCAAAACTGCAGTTGGTTGCAGCACTCATGGATTTAAAACCTGAGTACAACACCTTAGTTAAACTTTCAAGCATTTGGGTGTACATATTTTGGCTGTTTTTTATCAACCCATTCCTCATTTAATTTTTCTGAAGTTAAGTTATATTTAGTAAAGCCAATTAGCAGCTTAGCAAAGTGCTCTGACTAGCTTGTTTTCAACCTGATTTTAACGTCTCAACTGTTTTGTCTTATCATCTTTCATCTTCATCTGTGTGACTGTCACCAGTGCTTGCATTAACTGTCAAAATCAGGAAGTCCCAGGACTTCCTAGCTCCAATATCTGGAAGTCCTGGTGATCAAATTTTTTCACTCACTTTCAGAAATTAAACCTCAATATTCTTAAACTCTCATTTATGGAGTAAAACTGCCATCCTTAAGCTAAATAATACATAAATTCATTCTAAATTTTTGTTATAGATGACTAAATATATTTAAAAGTTGTGAGTCCCAGACTTCCTGGCATTGATTTTTGGAAGTCCCAGGACAATTTTTGGGAGTCTCTGACTCCCAGACTTCCCTTAATCAGGGTTCTCACTAGGATTTTGAAAATTGGAGTAAAATGCTGTGTCCTCCTGAAAAAGTTGGAGTTTTACCATACTTATCTATTGAGACTTTCCAAAAAGTTGGAGTCAGAAATGAAAAGTTAGAGTAACTTACTCCAAATCTGGAGTTACTGAGATCTCTGCAAGTTAATGCAAGCACTGTGTCACTATCCATTATGGCTGCCATTGATACTCAGTTCAATTCTTTTTATGGATATTTTACCAATTAAATATTGTGAGTGTTAACAGTTTTTAGTAAACATCTGGCACTGTTTTTTCCAATGATTTAGTCATCTTAGAAATTATATAGACTACTAAATGTTCAAGATGGCAAAAATTATCCAGGTTACAAAAAAAAAAAAATAATAATAATTAAATAAATAAATAAAAAATAAAAAAAATAGGGAAGCAAGCTACATGTAATTATCTTGAAAGAGTCTTTCAGCCACTAAGAAAGCACCTTACAGTCAGTCAGAAACAGGAAAGGTGATATTTCTAAGTGTCACTGTTGTCTTTGGGAATTACCTGAGTATTCTTAATCTAAGATTCCAACAATGCTGCCATATTAAATTGCATTGACAAATACTTTTAACACCAGGTTATCTCTGGTGCCAGCTGACTGAGTTTGACATAACATATCATTTTGCAATTAAGGTCCATTTTAGCAAGCAGGATGGGTGTGCAAAAATTTATATAAGGATTCAAACAATGATTGAGACAAAAAGAAAAAAAAAACACAAACAGGTTGATGGAAGTCCCTTTAATGAAGTGACTGTAATTTGAAAAGCGATAATCAGTGTAGACAGCTTTTAGCTATTCTCCCCAATCTTTTTTTCATCTCCTTCACTCCTTTATCACTCACATTTTTATGGTTATTTTTTTTGTCTTTTCTACTAATACACATGGATTTGCTTGACAGCGGGACCTGCCCAGAATGGCTACTTGGGCATGTGCCAGTATATCAAGAAAGAAAGAAAAAGTTGGTTGCCATAGTGCATTGCCAATAACTTGCTTCAAACAGCTACATGAATATTGCTGAACCTGTTCTTTCATAATAAACCAGTAATGAGTAATCTGCTTAAGATTATTACCATAGCTCCAGCTAAGATAGGATAATTAGGATAATATTTTTCTTATTTTTTTTTGGTAAAAACATGCTGTGGGTATTCATTAGAATCACCTCACTGAGGTAATGAGTGCCCACAACATAGGTTTTTGTGGGAAGTAAGAAAAAATATCCATACTTTTCGGTTGATAAAGGTGCCTTATCTTGAGCTTTGTTTGTATAATAATACTGGAGGCGAGGTTTGCTGCCAGCCGGCTGATAGCAGACTTTTAGGTCTGCTGCCAGCCGACTGGCAGGAGACTTTAAGGTCTAGTGCCAGCTGGCTGGTAGCAGACCTAGAAGTCTGCTGCCAGCTAGCTAACTTAATATGAATAAATTGGAAAGTAAGATTGAATTTGATATTCTTTCATGTATTTATGTACATATGTATATAACAATGCATAATACAACACAGGTAATGTAGAAATATAGGAAATGGCTGTAAATCATACACATGGTGTGCACATAAGGAACTGACCATTCCAAGTATTTCCATGGTATGAACATATCCCTATACATAAGGAACTGGCCATTTCAAGTATTTTCATGGTATGAACATTTCCCTAATTAAACTTACATTGTACATAAAGTAGGTACTCTACATCAGCCTTTTCATTAAGTTTTGAAGTAGGAGGCTAAAATCTATAAATAAAGGGCAGGTGCTATAAAACTTTGCAAAAGGTCATTTAGAAAGGCTTAAAAGTAGAAGGCCATGCTGGGAGAGTAGATCTAAGGTAATTTAGCCTCCTCTTAATGAAAACGCTGGTACATACATGTACATGCACATTAGGGGATTTATTTTAGGCCGAAATATACATGTTTACTACATTCCTCTGTATTCCTTCGTTACATATTAAAGTTACTTAAAAAAAAAAAAATCATTTCTTTGGAATAGATGATAAAGGTACGATACATGTAATGGATGTCTTAATGTTTGTGTACACAAACAAAAGCATCTTGTAATACAAAGCATAAGGGGTGATCAATAAATTTGAGAACTTTTCAGATAATAGGTTGACTATACAACAAGATACCTATGGTCCTATTAAGAATTCTTTCTGGTAAGCATTTGTCGAGATGTGAACTTTTGAAAAACTTAAACATAAAACTTAAAAGCAATGTGGCGGGAACGCTGACATGGACAACCCGGGTGACTGCAATAGGTCTCTATGTACTTCATACAGGTGAACTACACATTCAAGTCCTGTGGTCATGTAGGGAGTGGAATGGTTCTGCATAAAGTTTTGGATCTTCATACTAGGTATAAACCAAATCCTTCACAGGGTTTGTAAATACTGAGGATCTAAAAACGTTAATGTAAAACTTTAACATAAAAATTCTAAGTCCATGATCTTGACCCTGAGATCATGTAGGGAGTAGGAATTGATTGATTGTGTTGGGGTTTAACGACACATCAACCCTTGTGGGTCATTTTGTGTTGTCTCCCAGAGAAAGGGAGAAAAGAGATAGAAGAGATGGTAGAGGACATAAAAGAGAGGGACAGGGAAGAAAGAAGAACAAGAATGAAATTAAAGAAACAGAAGAAATAAAAACATTACCCCTCTACCCTTACCTGCTACAAGGATAACAAGCCAGGCCCAACTATAAGCCAATATCAGACTATCAGTTGGACGGCCCGGTGATGTAAGGTACATGACACCTTGGCCACACCTGACCACCACAGGGGGTAGGAATGGTACTGTGTAAAATGTTCGAACAATATATATCTTCATACATATACCATACATAAACCGAAGTCAGCAAAGGGTTTGGAAATAATGAGGTTCTAAAAACTAACCTAAAAGCTTAACATAAAAATTCTAAGTCCATGATCTTGACCTTGAGGTCAAATAGGTGGGATGGGGATGGTACTATGTAAAACTTTGCACCAATATCTATCATCATACCAAACATGAACAAAATCCATTGAAGGTTTGGAAATAATGAGGTTCAAAAAACTTCAACATTAAAAGTCTGTGAACTTGACCTTGAGGAGTGGGGATGGTACTGTGTAAAAGTTTGGACCAATATCTATCATCATACTATATACAAACAAAACCATCCAATGGTTTCAAAATAACTTGGTCCTAAATACTTAACGCAAAACTTAAACATAAACTAAGTCTGTGACCTTGACCTTGAGGTCCTGTAGTGGGGTGGGAATGGTACTGGGTAAAATTTTGGACCAATATCTATCATCATACTATATACATGAATGAACAAAATCCAGCCAATGGTTTGGAAATAATGTGGCCCAAATAACTTTAACACAAAATGTTGACATAAAAATTCTGAGTCTGTGACCTTGACCTTCAGGTCATATAGTGGGGTGGGGATGGTACTGTGTAAATTTTTGGACCAATATCTATCATCATACTACATATGAATGAAAGCCATTGAACATTTTGGAAACAATGAGGTTTTAAAAACTTTAACACAAAATGTTAACAAAAAAAATCTGTGACCTTGAGGTCATATAGAGGGGTGGGGATGGTACTACATGTATGTAAAATTTTGGACCAATATCTGTCATCATACTGTATATGAATAAAATCCATCCAATGGTTTGGAAATAATGTTCTAAACACTTTTAAATACAAAACATAATCATAAAAATTCTAAGTCTGTGACCTTGACCTTGACGTCCCATAGGGTGGTAGGGATGGTACTGCCTTAGATTTTGGGACAATATCTATCTATACATGTATATGAACAAAATCTACCCAATGGTTTGGAAATAAGATGATCCTAAAAGCTTTAACGCAAACCTTAAAATTAAAAATTCTAAGACCCATTGGTCAAGGTAACCTTGACCAATATCTATCATCATACCAAATATGAACTGAATACCAAATATGAAATGAGCTTAAAAAACCTTGATATAGATTTCTACATACACCACAGAAGAACTAACAGACAAACATATGAATGGAAAAACAAAAACTTTATACAAGTTTAATTCAATGAAAGTTTCATACGATGAAATCACTTGAAATACTGTAGCCACAGGTTTCTGTATACTCCTTGCTAATCATTTGATTGAATGCTAACAACTGCATTATGTTTCCTATTTTCTTTCTTACATGTTGTATAATGAATAATCGCTGAACTATGTCTTTCAGTCTTTTAATCCCTATATTCTTTACATTCAATTAGCTGGCTGGCAGCAGACTTTTAGTCTGTTGCCAGCTGGCTGGCACTTGACCTAAAAGTCTCCTGCCAGCCGGCTGGCAGCAGACCTAAAAGTCTGCTACCAGCCAGCTGGCAGCAGACACTTCCTATAATAAGTTGTCTGAGCAGCAAAATAATAATTTGGTAACAAATCATTGACAGTTTGCTTGGGTGCCTTCACCCTCAGAACCCCACAGAAAGGAACAGTCAGTGTCAATCACTGGCAAGGCATACATGTACATCATTTTCTGACATGTCTTGCTTTGGCTGATTGTTTTTTTTTTCTTACTTACAGATGGAAAAGCTTATAACACTGATGAACGACCAGAAAACAGGAATACCACTACAGAATAAAAAACACTTGCTCAGCACAATACATAGTTCTTTCTCTGGTAAGTTCATATTTGAACAAATTAAGGAGAAACTTGCCCAACAATCATAAACTCTTCATAACAATTATGTATGAACAGTTCCATCCTTGCACGAACAAGTCCATTGCTAAAAAGGAGGTTTTACTAACTATGTTAGGCAAAATAAAATATCAAGACTGTAAAACTCCCCCACACTATATATTGGAAGAGTTCAATTTTAGTTTTAGGTATGTCAGGCTATGTGAGTTGGCTTTTGTTAGAGAAAAATAGCTAAACTATAATTTGCAAACAGTTGACCCTGATTAGTTGCCACGTCTGGTCCTCAGGGTCTGGTTTTAGGCCTGCTCTCTATCAAATACCCTTTTTGTGGGTTCCAGTCTGATGAAAATGGATTAGTGACAAAATTAGAAACAAAATTCAAAAAGTATATCTACAGCTTTGTGGCTTTTCATGAGCTATCTCAGATCTAGGTCTACTGTTTTTGCAGAGCTGTTATCCAGTCCAGTGTTGGAAGGGTTGTAAGTGTTATGTAAAAAAAAAAAATGTTACTGGTAACCCTTAACCTGCTGAATAAATTAAGATGCCACGCCCACATCTAATTTTCAACCAATCCGATTACTTGATCCAGATTTTTACTATAAATTCACATTCTTAATGGCAAACAGTGCAGATCCAGATCAGTTGGCTTCTTCAAAAGCCAACTGATCTGGATCTACACTGTTTACAAAGGCAGGGTATATCCGGGTTCAGCAGGACTAGGGTTAAGAGTTGCCCATACCAGCCTACATATCCACCCAGTCTGGTCAGGATTTTTCTGTTCATTATCACAGTTAACTCATTCATCCCTGAGGTTTGAAATGGATAGCAAAAACCCATCATTCTTAGCTCCAGATATGAGGGGTTATAAGGATAATACTTTTTTTATTTTTCACAAAAACATATGTTGTGGGTTTCCATTAGAAGCGCCTTAGTGAGACGCTTCTAATGTGTATCCACAACATATGTTTTGTGGAGAAATAAGAAAAATATCAGTTTTTTTTTTTGTTGAAAAAAAAAAAGCACTTTATTTGGAGATATGACTATCATAGTTAACCCATTCATCCCTGATATTTCAGAGGTATGAAAATAGATTTCAAACACCCGTTGTTGCAAATTGGGGTGTCGATCCAAACTCCTAAACAGAATAGCAAACAGTGTAAACCCTGTTACTATTAATCTGATCTGGAGCTACACTGTTTGCAAACATCTGTTTTGGTCTGCAGAACTGAAAGGGTTAAACAGCAAAAGATCACAGGCCTTGTTTAAGGAGGACCTTTTGATGATAATTCTGAGCTATTTTTTCTTATGTCACTTTAGAAACATATGCCTTAGGTACTCATTAGAAGTGCCTCTGATGAGTACCCAAAACATGTTTTTTTATGGAGACAGAAGAAAAATCAGCCCAGAATTATCACCAGATATTCCTCCATAAAAGTCACCTGAAAGGATCATACTTCAACCAAGTGTATGAAAGGATCATACTTCAACCAAGTGTATGAAAGGATCATACTTCAGCCAAGTGTATCAATTCCCTAAGAGGGACATAGGTCTAGATAAGAGTGGATATCAGGTAAATAATTTTCTTATTTCTTGACAAAAACATATGTTGTGGGTACACATTAGAAGCGCCTCGGCGAGGTGCTTCTAATGAGTACCCACAACATATCTTTTCGACGAGTAATAAGAAAAATAAAGATACTTTTTGGTTGAAAACACCTTATCAAGAGCTATGAGGGATATAGCTGTCCTTGTTGAAAGAACATCCACAGTTGTGGTTGGTTGCCATGGTAATAAAACTAACAATGTAGAAGTGTTATATTGTATATGCTGCTGCATGTGTGCAGTGGCTGTTTCAATGGGATGAGCAAATCATGGCCCAGGGGCATGATGGGCCTCTGGTTGAAAAATAGATCACATTCATACGAGGGATGTTCGAAATGAATTGCTTGTTTCTATCTGGAGACTTCAAATTTCAAGTTAGCCCAAAAGTGCTCATTTCATGCCCTCGAAGTACTCCCTATGGCTAAAAATGTGAAGTTTCAGCCGATGTATCCACTTCTTGAAGGCGTCACGGTACGCTGATTTGGGCACAGTAATAAGGTACTGATGAATGGCAGATCCAAGTGCCTGTCAGGACTGGTATTTCCGCCCAGCAAGGAATGCTTTCAATTTCAAAAACAAAAAGAAATCACATGGGGCAAGGTCTGGGGAATATGGGGGGTGAGGCAAAACAGTTACTTTTTCTTTCTTCAAAAACGCCGTAACTATTGCGGAGGTATGAGCTGGGGCATTGTCATGTAGAAGATGGACATGTTTAAAACCAGTGGCAGGGCGTCGTTTCTGATAATACTTTTTCAGTTTCTTCAGTACTACGTCTTTGTAGTACTACTGGTGATGCTTTTGCCCTTTTTCACTGGCACTTTTATTGCGATTCCTTCACCAGAGAAGAAGATTGCATACAAAACCTTCTTTGTACTCAAAGAACGTTTGGCAATTATTGGGCGTTTGCTGTGTTTAGTGGCCCAGATCTTATTGCTAACCTTTCTGACGGGCTCAAAATAATGGACCCACGTTTCATCACCTGTGACGACATTGGCAAACTGCTTTTTGTCATATTTTGGAAACATTTGAAGCAGCTTTTCGGCCACTTTAACCCGTTGCCTCTTTTGCTCGTCAGTCAACAGATGTGGCACCCATCTAGCAGAAATCTTTCTGACTTTCAAATGCTTCTTCAAAATAAGGTGAACCTTTGAAAGTGATATGCCTACCTTTCGTGCAATATCACGAACTGTAAATCTGGCATCTCTTTGAATGATTTCCTTTATTTTGGAAACAATTTCTTTACGAGATGCAGATTTTGGCCTACCTGATTTCGGTGCATTTTTGATGGACTCTACACCAGACTCAGATTTCTTTTTCCACCGCCGAACTGTGTCATAAGACACACAAGAAAGTCCAAAAGCAGTAGAAATTTCAGTCATCAGCTTCTTCAAAGAACAACCAAGTTTTGAGCGAGCTTTGATGTAAGCCCGTATTTCATCTTTGTTGTCGACGCTTCTACCAACCATTTTTACTGCAGTGGTCAATGACTGCGTGTATTCAAATGGCAAATTTTATGTCTTACACTTAGTCTAACATGTACATTTATACACCATTGTGTAGATATTGAATAACCCTATACAGGTATGCATTGGTTTTTATCGTGCCCCACGTGGATATCGAGCTAGAGGACAATAAGCAATTCATTTCGAACATCCCTCCTATATCAGTCTCCAAATTTAGTGTATGGTTCATAATTGGAACCTTGGTCGCACAAGACAAGGTCACTATGCGAGATATTTGTCTGTGTGACCAACCCTGTTGTCATAAAATGTAGCTCAAGATAAGAGGGGGTATTCTCAAAATAATTTTCATATTTATTCACGAAAACATATGTTGTGGGTACTCATTAGAAGCACCTTGGTGAGGCTTCTAATGAGTTCCATAACATATTTTTTAATGCAGAAATAAGGAAAATGTCAGTACTTTTCAATTAAAAATCAATTCTTATCTGGAGCTATGACTGAAATTAGGCCATATACAAAATGTAATATCCCGGTCCTCAAAGATACTGTAGAGGTCATACTTTGAATTTACAGTTATCTCATGAAACAAGGTCACAGTGCAAAACCTTTTTAGACTTTAGGTCAGCTTCATATCACAGATAAGAGTGAAAGGATAGTTTAGGACTGTAGCATTTTTTCTTGGATTTGAAATAGTAGCGCATACTGTAGAGTCAAGTACATGAAAGAGGAGGGATCCACTGACCACATGAGGGGCTTCTAATGAGAACCGTCAACATACATTTTCCTGAAGAAATAAGAAAGTTAACTGTACTTTTTGATTGAAAAAAAAGGGTCTTATGTGAAGCAGTGATGTTTTTTTATGAGCTGGTGTCATTTAGGAAAACTTGGTACCGGGCAGAATATTTGTGTAACCTGGACACATGTCTAGTTCTTACGTATTTCGCCACTCTCAGAAAATTATGCTCTGGGCACACATTAGAAGTGTTGTGGGCATGTATTAGAAGTGCTTCAGTAAGGAACATCTACTGGCTACCCACAGCATATGATTCATGTTATAGTACATGTACATTTTGTATGAAGAAGAAAAAAGAACAACAAAATGTAGTTTTTGATTGAAAAAAAGTGCCTTAGCTGTGTTTTATATGTTGATGGTTAATAAATGATTTATTTCCTAGGAAATAGGGCTTGACATTTTATATTGTTCATTTCCTTAAGAGACAAACTGCATTTCTAGAAAAAAAATACATATATTTTAATCCATAGAGTCTGAGTCAAAACAGAGCAGACAACATTCTATTTTTTTTTTTTTTATTTATTTTTTTTTTTCCTGAAAATAAGGATTGACTTAACATGTGACTTGTCTGCTTGGCAGAAGATTCACATAAAAAAAAATGTAGCCTTACTTTCTGAGGAAAATAACAAAGAAATGTATTAGAATGTCATCTGATACAATTTTGGGGATTTAAGGGTTAAAAATATATTGTCTGCTAATATTTGAATTAAGCAAGATAGAGGTTAAACAGAATTTTTCTTGGTGTTGCAAATTCCTGTATATGTATTTTGTTTTCATTTTTAGCTAACTGAGCCAAAGGCTCAGGATGACCTACTGTGATATTAAAGTACTGATAACACCATCTATTGTCTGTCTGTCATCCATCCATGTTTCCATACAACTTCTTGCGTGAATCCGCTGATACAATTATGTCCCCCCACCATGGGGGGGGTGTCATGTTTTTAGTGCGGATCCTGTCGGCGTAGCCACTTGTTTGCACTGTATCTCCTTATTGAATAGACAGATTTTGGCCAAACTTACACAAATATATCATTGGGCGGGTGAAAAATGCTGATTAGATTTTGGTGACCTTGACCCCTTTTTCTAGGTCACAGGAGGGCTTAGATCGTTGAAAAATGGGGCATAGGCTCTTGTCTGCACTCTATCTCCTTATTGAATGGACAGATTTAACCAAACTTACACAAATATATCATTGGAAGGGGGAAAAATGCTGATTAGATTTTGGTGACCTTGACCATTTTCAAGGTCACAGGATGGCTTAGATTGTTGGAAAATGGCTTGTCTGCATCCTATCTCTTGAAGGAATGAATAGATTTTAACCAAACTTGCACATCTACAATGCTGGGACATGTAAAAGAACTGATTAGATTTTGGTGACCTTGATCCCATTTTCAAGGTCACAGGAGGGCTTAGATTGTTGGAAAACGGTTTGTATGCACCCTATCTCTTGAATGAATCAATGGATTTTGACCAAACTTTTGTACAGCTATATTGTTAAGACATGGAAAAGAACTGATTAGATTTTGGTGACCTTAACCCCATTTTCAAGGTCACAGTAAGGCTTAAATTGTTGGAAAATTGCTTGTCTGCACCCTATCTCCTAAATAAATGAATGGATTTTGACCAAACTTCTACATCTTAATTGTTGAGACATGGAAGAGAACTGATTAGATTTTGATGACCTTGACCCCATTTTCAAGGTCACATTAAGGCTTAGATTGGTGGAAAAGGCTTGTCTGCACCTTGTCTCCTGAAGGAATGACTAGATTTCGACCAGACTTGCACAGCTATATTTTTGGGACATGCATCCGAACTGATTATATTTTGGTGACCTTCACCCGTTTTCAAGGTCAGACTAGGGCTAAGATTGTTGGTAAATGGCTTGTCTGCACCCTGTCTCCTAAAGGAATGGATTGATTTTGACCTAACTTGTACATCTATATTGTTGTGACATGGAAAAGAACTGATTAGATTTTGGTGACCTTGACCCCATTTTCAAGGTCACCCTAGAGCTTAGATTGTTGGAAAATGGCTTGTCTGCACTGTATCTCTTGAAGGAATGGATGGATTTTATTTAAACTTGCACAGCCAAATTGTTGTGGCATGGAAAATAACTAATTTTATTTTGATGACCTTGACCCCATTTTCAAGGTCGCAGGAGCGCTCAGATTGTTGGATAATGGCTTGTCTGCACACTATCTGCTGAATGAATGGATGGATTTTGACCAAACTTGCACAGCTATATTGTTGAGACAGAGACAAGAACTGATTAGTTTTTTTGTGACCTTGATCCCATTTTCAAGGTTACACAAGGGCTGTGATTTTAGAAAATAGCTTGTCAGCACCCTATCTCATTGAGGAATGGATGAATTTTGACCAAACTTACATATAGGTATATTGTGACCTTGAGTTTATTATAGATACAATCTGTTTTAACAATATGTCTGTTCAAACTGGTGGGGGGACATACGTTTTCCTCTGAAAACACTGTTCTAGTTTTTATTAAATTTTGTGTGGACTGGGGGAACAAAAGATTGCTAAAATGATCAGATCAGTCAACCAAGATGGCCACCATGCCATAAATGTAAAAACCTTCAAAACCTTCTCCTGCAAAACCAAGAATGCTTTTTTGATCAATCATTGTATATAGCACATGGGATGTAAGGTTTACCAAAATTGCTAAAATCATGGTCTTAGGTTGACATTTGACTATTTTATAGCAAGGCCAAGTTTACTTCCCTGTACATTTTTATGAGGAGAGTGTTGAAAAGTCATTTTGTAAATGTATTGAAGACTAATGATTGAAACACATACGAGGGATGTTCGAAATGAATTGCTTATTTCTATCTGGAGACTTCAAATTTTAAGTTAGCCCAAAAGTACTCATTTCATGCCCTCGAAGTACTCCCCGTGGCTAGAAATGCAAAGTTTCAGCCGATGTATCCACTTCTTGAAGGCGTCACGGTACGCTGATTTGGGCACAGTAATAAGGTACTGATGAATGGCAGATCCAAGTGCCTGTCGGGACTGGTATTTCCGCCCAGCAAGGAATGCTTTCAATTTCGGAAACAAAAAGAAATCACATAGGGCAAGGTCTGGGAAATACGCGGGGTGAGGTAAAACAGTTACTTTTTCTTTCTTCAAAAACGCCGTAACTGTTGCGGAGGTATGAGCTGGGGCATTGTCATGTAGAAGACGGACATGTTTAAAACCAGTGGCAGGGCGTCGTTTCTGATAATACTTTTTCAGTTTCTTCAGTACTACATGTACTTCTTTGTAGTACTTTCCGGTGATGCTTTTGCCCTATTTCACTGGCACCTTTATTGTGACTCCTTCACCAGAGAAGAAGATTGCATACAAAACCTTCTTTGTACTCAAAGAACGTTTGGCAAATATTGGGCATTTGCTGTGTTTAGTGGCCCAGATCTTATTGCTAACCTTTCTGACGGGCTCAAACTAATGGACCCACGTTTCATCACCTGTGACGACATTGGCAAACTGCTTTTTGTCATATTTTGGAAACATTTGAAGCAGCTTTTCGGCCACTTTAACCCGTTGCCTCTTTTGCTCGTCAGTCAACAGATTTGGCACCCATCTAGCAGAAATCTTTCTGACTTTCAAATGCTTCTTCAAAATAAGGAGAACCGTTGATAGTGATATGCCTACCTTTCGTGCAATATCACGAAGTGTAAATCTGGCATCTCCTTCAATGATTTCCTTTATTTTGGTAACGATTTCTTTACGAGATGCAGATTTTGGCCTACCTGATTTCGGTGCATTTTTGATGGACTCTACACCAGACTCAAATTTCTTTTCCCACCGCCGAACTGTGTCATAAGACACACAAGAAGGTCCAAAAGCAGTAGAAATTTCAGTCATCAGCTTCTTCAAAGAACAACCAAGTTTTGAGCGAGCTTTGATGTAAGTCCGTATTTCATCTTTTTTTCGACGCTTCTACCAACCAGTTTTACTGCAGTGGTCAATGACTGCGTGTATTCAAATGGCAAATTTTATGTCTTACACTTAGTCTAACATGTACATTTGTACACCATTGTGTAGATATTGAATAGCCCTATACAGGTATGTATTGGTTTTTATCGTGCTCCACGTGGATATCGAGCTAGAGGACAATAAGCAATTCATTTCGAACATCCCTCGTATATGATCGAAGTAACTAGCCCTCTTGTTTGAAATATATTATTGTACATGTATGAATATTATTGGTAGATCTGATGCCATTTCAGTGCACATAATGACTGTTTCAGGACACAGATGTACATGTATATGGTTGTAGAATAATCAAATCAAATAAATGGTCGAATCCACTTGTTCAACCGAGATTTACTTGCCTGAAAATTGACATTTTTCTTATTTCTCGAAGAAAACATGTTGTAGGCACTCATTAGAACTAGAAGTGCCTTGATGAGCTTCTTCTAATGAGTACTCACAACATGTTTTCTTAGAGAAATAAGAAAAATATATATCTCGTAATCTGGATACTCCTTTTAGCTTGAGCTATGAAGTCCTTGTCCCAGGATAAGTAAATTAAAATTTCTTACTTGTCCTCAGGGAAATGGGACAAGATGGACAAGTCGTCATGGTATTTCCCCAGCCCTGCAGATGTATCATGGTAGTCTTAGGAAAGGCTATTTGAAAACAAGAAATTCAAATGAAAACATTGATTTAACATAAAAGGTCAGACTAGAAGATTGTTCAACACACACATAGCCAGATAAGAAAGAGTATCAGCTTGTTTTTTCTTATTTCTGCACAAAAGCATACATACATGTAGTGGGTACTCGTTAGAAGTGCCTTAGACATCTGCACAAAAGCATATGTTGTGGTTAGTCAATAGAAGTGTCTCAGGGGTCTGCATAAAAGCATATGTTGTGGTTACTCATTAGAAGTGCCTCAGAGGTCTGCATATAAGCATATGTTGTTGTTCTGCACAAAAGTATATGTTGTGGGTAATTAGATGTGCCTCAGGGGTTTGCACAACAGTGTATGTTGTGGGTACTCAATAGAAGTGCTTCAGGGGTCTACAGAAAAGCATATGTTGTGGTTACTCATTAGAAGTGCATCAGGGGTCTGCACAAAAGCATATATTTTGGGTACTCATTAGAAGTGCCTCAGGGGTCTGCACAACAGCATATGTTGTGGGTACTCATTAGAAGTGACTCAGGAGTCTACACAAAAGCATATGTTGTGGTTACTCATTAGAAGTGCCTCAGAGGTCTGCACAAAAGCATATGTTGTGGTTACTTATTAGAAGTGCATCAGGGGTCTGCACAAAAGCATATATTGTGGGTACTCATTAGAAGTGCCTCAGGGGTCTACTCAAAAGCATATGTTGTGGTTACTCATTAGAAGTGCCTCAGGGGTCTGCACAACAGCATATGTTGTGGGTACTCATTAGAAGTGCCTCAGGGGTCTACTCAAAAGCATATGTTGTGGTTACTCATTAGAAGTGCCTCAGGGGTCTGCACAACAGCATATGTTGTTGGTACTCATTAGAAGTGACTCAGGGGTCTACACAAAAGCATATGTTGTGGTTACTCATTAGAAGTGCATCAGGGGTCTGCACAACAGCATATGTTGTGGGTACTCATTAGAAGTGACTCAGGGGTCAGCACAAAAGCATATGTTGTGTGTACTCATTAGAAGTGCCTCCCTGAGGCACTTCTAATGAGTACCCACTACATATGCTTTTGTGCAGAAATAAGAAAAAATATCCATACCTTATAGTCGGGGGGGGGGGGGGGGGGGGGGAAAAGACCATCTTATCTGGAGCTATGCATATCCCATTCAAATTCATATTTGTCAGACTGGCAAGAACACTAAAGGTACTACTCTTTGCACAACATCACAATCTACTTTTTGCAGTAAAGTTTATTCTGAAAAAAGAAGGTAAATTCTTATCAAAGTCCATTTTTCTCTGTATATGCTTTGTGAAGCGAAAAACAGCCATATGATCTTCCTCATTAATTTATCAGACTTTTTGAATATATACTGTTAAATCTCATTATTTTATTAATTCAAACTCCAAGGAAGCAGCATAATGTTTTGTTTGAGATAACAGTAGTTTGAGACAAAAGGATTAGTAGTAAAAGGGACAGATAGACAAACTGAACTAATATTGCCCCTTATTGACTTTGACTTAAGCAGTCATGGTTCTCGTTAACTTTAAATATGGAGTCCTGGACTCCAATTTTATTGGTTTTGAGTCTATTTTTCTGGGAGCTGTTTGCAATTTAAAATTGCATTGTGGGATTCCTACTTTTCAGAGAAAATGATTTTGGACTCCTATTATCAGAATCCTAATGAGAACCCTGACAATAGTTTGAGTTTATATTGATTGATTGTGTTAGGGTTCAACAACACGTCAACCCTTGTGGGTCATTTTGTGTCATCTCCCAGAGAAAGGGAGAAGAGAGATAGAAGAGATAGTAGAGGAGATGAAAGAGAGGGACAGGGGAGAAAGAGGAAAATGAATGAAAGTGAAGAAACAGAAGAAATAAAAACATCCCCGCTCTGCCTTTACCTGCTGCAAGGACATCAGGCCTTGTCCAACTGTAAGCCAATATCAGTTGGACGCCCTGGTAATGCAAGTTACACGACACCTTTGCCTCACCCAACCACCCCCCACCCATTATTTGGGTTATCAGTGTTTGAGATAATTAGTCAGCTGTAATTACTGGCATGACTGACTGTGCATCAAAACTAGATCGTATTTATAAAAAAACATGCCCTTCAGGAACTGAAAAACTTTAATTTTTAACATTGAATATCTTTATATGCTGAAAAAAAGCACACATTAATTAACCCTTGTCCTGCTGAACCCAGATATACCCTGCCTTTGCTAACAGTGTAGATCCAGATCAGTTGGCTTCTGAAGAAGCCAACTGATCTGGATCTGCACTGTTTATCATTTAGTGTATGAATTTGTATCAACAAGCTGGATCATGTAATCTCATTGGCTGACAGTTAGAAGTGGGCATGGCATCTTAAAATATTCAGAATGACAAGGGTTAATTGGGCTGTGACATGCAAAAAGGTGTCTTCAGGGTAAATACAAACAGTAAAGATCCAGATCAGCCAGAAGAGATATATAGTCTGATCAGGAACTTTGTCATACTTTGCTATGTTCTACAGTACCCAATGATTCTATAAGTGGACATGGAAGGTCCTGATCAGACTGTGTGGGTGGGCAGGCTGATCTGTGCCTTTGCTGTCTGCATATGCCCGAAGACACGTTTTCACATGGCAGGTCCCAATTAATGTCTCCATGGGCCTCTGAAGTTGCATTTCACTTTATCCAATTCACTTATTAACCGGCACAGTGGTAGAGCGTCCGCTTTGTGACCGGGAGGTTGCGGGTTCGATCCCCGGCCGGGTCATACCAAAGACTTTAAAAATGGTACTAGCTGCTCTTTCGCTTGGCGCTCAGCATTAAGAAAGTAGAGCTAGGAATCGGAACTGGTCAGCTCAGTGTCAGTATAATGTGACTGAGTGGAATATCATGTCAAAGTGTCTGGGGAATGATATTTCAGTGAGGCAGCACTCTAAAAGTGAGCATTGAGCTCCCTGTCGCAACCAGACACCGCCGTGATATGACTGAAAGATTGTTGAAAGCGACATTAAGCCCAAATCAAACAAAACAAACAAACAAATTCACTTATTTTAAAACTTAAGGCCTTCTTTAATCAAAATGAAACACACTCAGAGTTTTCCCTGACTCACATTTTGGCAGTTTTTACTCCCAGAACTTTGTTCTGGACCCTGAGAAGTTAGTGCAAGGGTCCATACATGTATATGATCAATCCAAAATTAATTTCATTTATCTATGGCTTTGTCCTATAATCTGTTTGCAATCTAAAGGGCAAGAATTGAATTATAGGACATTTACCAAAAATTCTATACATAGTTGTTAAACACATTTCTGTTCTTTTCAGGTAATGATTTGGTTACTTGGTTGGCTGACGGGTACTGTTCAAATGATAAGGAGGAGGCAATTCATCTGGCCTCATGTTTATGCATGTATGGCTACATATATCCAACAGATATCAAGTCTTTCATTGTCAAAGATGACAAGTCCCTGAGATACAGATTTCAGGTGAGTACTTAGATAAAGTACATGTAGAATTCCTGACATAACTCACCAGAAACCAAAAAGTATCATGTTCACTCGCAGGGCTGTATAGCTCCTAGCTCAGCTGGTAGCGCCTCTGGCTGCAGATCCAGGGTTTGCAAGTTAGCATCCCAGCTGGACCACATAATTTTAGTGGAGATTGATCATGAAATCATTTCTGCAGGCTTTCTTTCCTTTCTGCTGATAAAGACTAAGGCAGCCCAGGAAAAATGTAAGTAGGTTGACTGACTGCCTCAACATGACTCTAACAGCATTGGGCCATAAAACTCAAACTCAAACCATGTTTACCCTATATACTCCTTTCCTAAACTGGCTCAAGTCTCCAGTGTCTAAGTATTCTTATAATTATGTTTGATAATCCACTTAAATACAACCAAAATAGTATCATGACTATAAAGGCTGGTCTTTATAGTCATGATATTATTTTGATTGTGTTTTAAGAAAAAATATGTAGTCAGTGGAGACTGGAGCCAGTCTAACTCCTTTCCAGAAACTTACCTTAACCCCTAAAGCTCCAATCACAACTGCACCAAAGAACATTTTCTTTGTTGTATTTTTCTTTGTCCTTGTTGGATTGTTTTTTGGGATTTTTTCTGTTTTTTTTTTTTTTTTTTTTTTTTTTTTTATTATACGCCTGTTTGAAAAATGGGACGTATTATGTTACGGGGTATAGCGTCCGTCTGTAAACTTTTTCGTTTCCGGCTAACTCCTCCTACAGTTTACATCCGATCAAGCTGAAACTTGGTATATAGTTAGACCATGGTGTGGCACAGTGCATATTGTTTCGAGGTTACAGTCCACCAAATGTTTGCAGAGTTATGCCCCTTAGAAAATTTCTGTTAACTTTTCATTTCCGGTTAACTCCTCCTACATTTTACATCCGATCAAGCTGAAACTTCATATATAGTTAGACCATGATGTGGAGCAGTGCATATTGCTTCAAGGTTACAGTCCACCAAATATTAGCAGAGTTACACCTCTTTGAAAATTTCAGTAGACTTTTCGTTTCCGGCTAACTCCTCCTACAATTTACATCCGATCAAGCTGAAACTTGGTATATAGTTAGACCATGATGTGGCACAGCGCATATTGTTTCGAGATTACAGTCCACCAAATGTTTGCAGAGATATGCCCCTTAGAAAATTTCTGTAAACATTTCATTTCCGGTTAACTCCTCCTACATTTTACATCCGATCAAACTGAAACTTCATATATAGTTAGACCATGATGTGGAGCAGCGCATATTGTTTCGAGGTTACAGTCCACCAAATATTAGCAGAGTTACGCCCCTTTGAAAATTTCAGTAGACTTTTCGTTTCCGGCTAACTTCTACAATTTACATCCGATCAAGCTGAAACTTGGTATATAGTTAGACCATGATGTGGCACAGCGCATATTGTTTCGAGGTTACAGTCCACCAAATGTTTGCAGAGTTATGCCCCTTAGAAAATTTCTGTAAACATTTCATTTCTGGTTAACTCCTCCTACATTTTACATCCAATCAAGCTGAAACTTCATATATAGTTAGACCATGATGTGGAGCAGCGCATATTGTTTCGAGGTTACAGTCCACCAAATATTAGCAGAGTTATGCCCCTTTGAAAATTTCAGTAGACTTTTCGTTTCCCTCTAACTCCTCCTACAGTTTACATCCGATCAAGCTGAAATGTGGTTTGTAGTTAGACCATGATGTGGAGCAGCACATATTGTTTCAAGGTTACAGTCCACCAAATATTAGCAGAGTTATACCCCTTTGTATATTTCTATTAATTTTTCGTTTCTGGCTAAACCCTCCTTCAGTTTACATCCAGTCAAGATGAAACTTCATGTACAGTTAGACCATGATGTGGTGCAGTGCATATTGTTTTGTGGTTACAGTCCCCCAAATATTAGCAGAGTTATGCCCCTTTGAAAATTTCAGTAAACTCTTCGTTTCCTGCTAAATCCTCCTACAGTTTACATCCTGTCAAGCTGAAATTTTATTTGTAGTTAGACTATGATGTGGAGTAGCGCATATTGTTTCAAGGTTACAGTCCACCAAATATTAGCAAAGTTAAACCCCGTTGAAAATTTCTATTAATTTCTATGAATTTTGTTTTGAGATATGCCCCAATGAAATTTTTTTATTTTTTTTTTTTTTTTTTAATTTCACTTACAGTTTATATTCGGAGCACTGAATTATACAGGAGCCAGTTTTTGTGCTACATCTTTTTACTTGCCACGGGCGTATAATGCCCCGCTTGGTGGAGCTCTTGTTTTTATTGTTGTAGTTAGCTCACCTGAGCCAAAGGCTCCTGTGAGGTATTAGTATAGCAAGGCTCCGTAGTCCGTCGCCGTCCATCGTCCACACTTTCAAACAACATCTCCTCTGAAGCCACTGGGCCAATTGGGCTCAAATTTTATCTGTAGCATCCTTGGGCAGAAGAAACAAAAGTTTATGTTTTTTTATGAAATGGGCTTTTTAGTTTGGTTGCTATGACAACCGTATGTTTCTATTATAATGGGGAAAATGGAAAAATTGCATTAACTGCCAAACAGTTGTAGTTAGTTTGACCAAACTTTTATACAAATGTTCCTATTAATATTCTTCTAATAGCCATATGCTTTTATGCCATTGCTTATTTTTAGCTCACCTGAGCCAAAGGCTCATGTGAGATATTAGTATAGCAGGGCTCCGTCATCCGTCCGTCCGTCGTCCACACTTTCAAACGACATCTCCTCTGAAGCCACTAGGCCGATTAGGCTCAAATTTTATCTGTAGCATCTTTGGGCAGGGGGAACAAAAGTTTGTGTTTTTTATGAAAATCGGCTTTTTAGTTTGGTTGCTATGGCAACCGTATGTTTCTATTGACTTATAATGGGGAAAATGGAAAAATTGCATTAACTGCCAAACAGTTGTAGTTAGTTTGATCAAACTTTTATACAAATATTCCTATTAATATTCTTCTAATAGCCATATGCTTTTATGCCACTGCTTATTTTTATTGGTTGCCATGGTAACAAAAATGCAAAAAATAACTAAAAATACATTCAAAAATCTTCTATGTCGGAACCAGTGGGCCGATTGGGCTCAAATTTTATATGTAGCATCCTTGGGCTTATGGCATGAAAGTTTGTGTTTTTTTTTATAAAATTGGTGTATTAGTTTGGATGCTATGGCAACTTAAAGTTTCCATTGACTTATAATGGAGAAAACTGAAAAATGGCATTTACTGCCAAACAGTTGAAGATATTTTGACCAAACTTTTTTTAAAAATGTTTCTTTTAATATTCTTCTAATAGCCATATGCTTTTATGCCACTCCTTATCATTATTGGTTGCCATGGTAACCAAAATGCTAAAAAAAAAAAAATAAAAATAAAAATACCTTCAAAAATCTTCTTCTCTGGAACCACTGGTCCGATTGGGCTCAAATTTTACATGTAGCATCCTTGGGCTTAGGGAATGAAAGTTTGTTATTTGATGAAAATCGGCCTATTAGTTCGGTTGCTATGGCAACTTAAAGTTTCCATTGACTTTTAATGGAGAAAACTGAAAAATGGCATTTACTGCCAAACAGTTGAAGATATTTTGACCAAAACTTTATAGAACCATTCCTTTTATTTATGAAAACCAGCTTATCGGTTAAGTTGCTTTGGCCAACTTTCACTTTCCATGTACTCATAATGGAAAAAATTGAAAAATTTCAATTAGTTAACCGTTGCAGATATTTTGACAAGCAAAACGATCCTCTCTTCCACAACCGCTGAAGGAATTCATACCAAATTTTGCATAAAAATTGAGGAAACTATGATCATCATACATGGGGTTACAAATGTCCTGACTGCAGGCTATGGACTTGGGCAAAAATGCAAGTTGTGAGGAATGATCAAATATACACATTTTTATGAAAAACATGTTCAAGGGCATGTATGCTCCTCGCCTAAGCCATATACATGTGGAAAAAAGCTTGCTTTCAGATAAAACCTCCTCTAATACCACTGGGCCCTTTGGGTCCATATTTCATATTTAACACGTTGACAAAAGGGAACAACAAGTTAAGTGTTTTTTATGCAAATCCATAGCTCAGAATAGCTGCCATGGCTAAAAATAGACTTTAAGCAAAACTTTTCTCCAAATCAGCTGAACCCATGGCTAAAAATAGACTACACAAAAAAAACTTCTCCAAATTAGGACCAAATTTGGCATGAAGCACTAGGGAATTACCTTTCATGCTTTCATTTCTTTTTTCCATCATCAATTTCTAACGATTCTCCATTAGCTTAATTGGCAGGTGAGCGAATTGTGGCCCTTGGGCCTCTTGTTTTATTTGCTTTGTTTTTTTGTGTTTTTTTTTGAGAGAATACTTGGCATCTACTAGGCAGGCAATTCACATGAAATTCCAAGTCTTATTACTTAGAAAAGTAAAAAAAAAATATTAGATTGTCATTTACTAAAATTTTGCTTAGTTCTGTAGGGTTAAACTTTGGAACACGCCCACTGGGCTCTCTAGTGATGTGTCTAAAAAGTACTAACAAAATGGCAAACAGTGTAGACCCAGCTCAAAAGAGGAGTTTGATCTGGGTCTGTATTGTTTGCTCAAGTATTTAGGGTAAATACATGTATGGTATCGGGTGACACATTTTGAATATTTTCCCCAGAAACAAGAGTTAATCATTTCATGCTGATTGTCTCCAGAGGAGACAATTTGCATGTGATAATGCTAATTATTGTTGGTTCTCAGCTTCTCATAAATTTTATAGATGATATATATTTTGAGCATCTTGTGTGGTTTCATTACCCAGCTTGAGCTATTTATAACCTTGTGCCACTCACAACAACAGCAGATGACATTCTGAAATATTTTTTTATTATTTCCTCTGAAAAATGTAAAAAAAAAAATAAAAAAAAAATGAATTGTCATCTAGACTACTACACTTAGCACTCAAGGTAGAATTATCAGCATATGCTATTTTGAAATATTTTTCTTATTTTACCAAGAAAAAAGGATTTGACATTTCATGCAAATTATCTCCACTGGAGACAGTTTGTATGAGATGTCCTGTTTTCTGGCAAAAATAAGAAAAATTTAACCAATTTGTCGTCTGCTGAATTAGTCCTTAATAAGTGGTAAAGGTTAAGACTAGTGGAAAAAAATCATTCAGTAGAAAAGTATAGGGAAACAACACATGCTTGTAATTGACAGGAGATTTTAAAGAAGAGTATTTTGTGATAATTCTGGGAAAATTTGACTAATTTTTCCAACAAAACAAAAATATTGTTGGTATTCATTAGAAGTGCCTTGATGAGGTGCTTCTAATGACTACTCATAACAAACATTTTTACGGAGAAATAGAGAAAATTATTGTCAAATACTTAACAGTTTTTCTGAATTGAGTCATACAGTGGGAAAAAGGAATGTTCAGGCGTGAGCATAGATCCAGATAAGAGGAGATTTCCACAAAATATTTTTTTATTTCTCCACAAAAATATGTTATGGGTACTCATTAGAAGTGCCTCTGTGAGGCACTTCTAATGAGTACCCATAACATATGTTTCTGTGGAGAAATAAGAAAAATATCAGTACCTTTCAGTTGTTTTTTGTTTGATTTGGGCTTAACGTCGCTTTCAACCTTTTTCAGTCATATCGCGACGGTGTCTGGATGTGGCAGGGAGCTCAATGCTCACTTTTAGAGTGCTGCCTCACTGAAATATCACGCCCCAGACACTTTGACATGATATTCCACCCAGTCACATTATACTGACACTGAGCTGACCAGTTCTAGCTCTACTTTCTTAATGCTGAGCGCCAAGCGAAAGAGCAGCTAGTACCATTTTTAAAGTCTTTGGTATGACCCGGCCGGGGATCGAACCCGCAACCTCCCGGTCACAAAGCGGACGCTCTACCACTGAGCCACTGTGCCGGTACTCTTTCAGTTGTAAAAAGCACCAGGAGTCATCCTACAGGGCAATTTGGGAGAAAAAGTCTCCCTAAGCTGGCTGATCTCCCTACCTTGAGCTGAGGGAGAAGTAAAATGTGTAGAATGTATAGAGAAATAAAAAAATTGGACCAAAACTTCTCCCTGAAATCCTGAAATTGTCACAAAACTTCTCCCTATCTGAAAGCTCTAGGATGACCCCCTAAGCACATCTGGAGCTATGCATAAGTTGATGGCAAAGGTCCAGATCAGCCTGCCCATATACACAGTCTGATCACATCCTTCACTGTCTACTTACAGAATTATCAAATATTGTAGAATATAAATTATATTGATGTATAGCAAAGGCAGATTATGCGGTGTTTCCACAGAAACTTTTTCATTACTGGGTGTGCCTAGCTCCAGATAAGAGAAGGTATCTGGCAAATATTTTTGTTTTTTCTGCTGGAAAACATAGGTTGTAGGTACTCATTAGAAGTGCCTCAATGAGTTACTTCTAATGAGTACCCACAACATATCATGTTTTTTAAGCAGAAATTAGAAAAAAAAAATCCATACTTTTGGGTTGACAGCATGTCTTACCTGGAGCTATAGCATGATTTTTGTATTTGTATGAAAGGTGTCAGTACCTAATAGTAATCTGATAATGTTGTGCTAAAGTATCTAGTTTTTTAGCTCACCTGAGCCAAAGACTCAGGATGAGCTATTGTGATCACTTGCCATCCATCTGTCATCCGTCATCTGTCCACACCTTTGAATGACTTTCCTCTGAAACCCTTTCACCAGTTTTCTTCAAGCTTCATGAGTGGAGCCTTCTATTAAAGGGGATTGAAAATTTATACAAATGGTCACAGTGCATTAATTAAGATGGCTGCCATGCCCACTGTGGTTAAACACTTAAAAATCTTCTTCTCTAGAACCAAGAAAGCTTTGGGGCTGAATCTTGGTATATAGCGTTGAGGACTCAAGTTCTACTAAGTTTGTTCAAATGATGATCGTAGTTTGACATTTGACCTTTTTACGGCACTGTCAAATTTGTGTCCCGATGCATTTGTATGGGGAAATTGTTGAAAAGTCATTTTCTCAAAATGTATTTAAGACTTACAGCTGAAACTTACAAGGTATGATTGTAGTAAAACTTTTTAGTTAGGATCAAAATTTTATCTTCCCTGGAGGTTACCTGCCCTTGCTAATTATAAAATTGTGTAATTTTTAAATGTCATCTCTGAAACCGCTTGAGCATTTTTCACCAGATTTCACATGGGGCCTCCTGTTGGAAGGGTATCGATAATTTGTTCAAATGGTTCCATTGAACAAGATAGCCTCCATGCCCATATATGGTAAAACACTTAAAAATCTTTTTCTTCAGAACCAAGAAAGCTTTGAGGCTGAATCTTGGTACATAGCATTTGGGACCCAAGCTCTACCAAGTTTGTTCAAATGATGATCATAGGTTGACCTTTGACCTTTTTTACCGCAAGGTCACATTTGCGCCCCCATGTGAAAATGGTTAAAAAATCATTTTCCCAATACAGTACAGCTCAGGTAAAAGAACCAAAAAACTCTTTATTCCGAATATCGGCGTTTCGCGAACTTGCCAAAAACACTCGGAATCAAACCGAGTAAACGTTATATTCGGCGGACACCACTCGCAAGTCCGCCGAATGTATGCGTTATGCGAAGTTATGCGAAGTTACTCGGAATGGAAATATTATACCCCGGAGGCAATATTTCTCGCGAAGCGATGCGAAATTCCTCGGAGTAATTTGACTAAATACCTGTCCGATTTTTATATATTTATTTATTTATTTAATAAAGTTATTTAGATATTTCTTTAATAAAAATATTTTTTATTTATTTTTATCTTTATTTTTCCATCATATAGTACAGTCTGCGTGAAGGTTATATTGTCCGCGCTGATGCGGATGCGCAGGTTGATCTGACTCTGCACTGATCACAAAGGTCTTATTGTCCCAAAAGTGTTTTCCAAATTTCCGCATTCCGATCCCCCAAAATTAGGTCCATTCCCTTGTTTTCTTAAAATATCAACCAATGCTGCCTTGTTCCCTAATATATTTGGGTGCTCCCTAGGTCCAAAGATAACCCCGGTAGCCCCCTTCATTGTTCGAGCACGTAACATGGGCCTCAACAAAGCTCCATATGAAAATGTACCGGATTCTTTGGCTTAGTCTAGTCCGGCCACACAAGTGGGTCCGGCATGGTCATTTTTATTTAATGTGCCGTAGAAAACAAAACAAACACACAAAAATCACGAAGAGAATCAAACATCTTCCCCCAATCGACGAATTACATATTTATATTTGGTATTCCTGTAACGACCTTTTCCCATACAACAACCGCACGCGCTTAATATAAATGACGTACTGTGGAAAAAGACCGGGAAATTCTCACTCGCGTGCAGCAACCGCACGTGTCAATATGAATTTACTTAAAGGGGCGCTTCTGCTATCAAAGAGGCATTGAATCAACAAGACAGCACATGTGAAATGAGTGTCTGTCACACAAAAACACACTTTACGCACACGAGTCTAATGACAATACAAACGAGTGAGTGAGTTTATTACGTCCTACTAACAGCAAGGTCATACGGAGATGTGGATCTTGATTTAAAGTCCAATATGAAAGGCTTGAGAAGCCTGGGATCGAACTCATGACCCCTGGGTGACAAGACGAGAAGCTTCACACTACACCACCGAGGCACAATTTCCCAATATTTCATACTGATAAATATCTAATAAAAGGGCTGCAGACATTTCACCATGCCCCGCCACTGCACTTAAATCAAGCAAGTGCCATGACTCTGTTAATAAACTAATAACGTTTCAAGAAAATATCTCAGATAGTTTTCAAGTTAGAGAGCGGACAAAAAAAAAAAAAAAAAAAAAGAAATATTACAGAAACCACTAAAATAGTTTCCCTTTTCAAAGGGCCATAACTCCAAAATAAGCTCTATCGTCAAAATGAAAGAAAAGAAGGGCCGTTATCAGTTTCTGCTGAAATGATTAACAGCTTATGAATAAGCCAACCCTGGAAAAGTGTGCGTGCTCGACAAGACCGAAATAGTGTAGACTGGGCCGTTTAACTGCAGTTCAAACCAAAATTACGTCGGTACTAAGTTCTCATGTCTGAAGTATGATTTACAATGTACTATCACTGAATCGGACAAAACGTACAATACTACAATGTACGTGCGACCAGCAAAGACTCGGGTCGGTCTCTGCATCGGCCCACTAGATAAAACAAGCTTCTTGGATAGCTCGGAGTCCAAAGAAGGTGCATACTGTACGATCAACGAAGGGTCTGATCAGAATGTGCTGTTGCAGTCGCACTGTTTATCCCGCTTTGGATAGCCCGGCTATCGGAGGTCAATACGACCAGTGAATGCTTTTATCAGAATGTGCGGTTGGCAGGTTGACACGAGTCTTCGCTCGTCGCACAAGACGTTTTGTTAAACCTAGAGATTGTAGGAGGTACATACGATTAGCGAAGGCTCAGATCAGACTACTGATGTGCAGGCTCAGAGTATGTGGGCTGATCCGTCTCTTCGTACAAGTTTTATTGTAGGTTTTGCCATGTACAGATCAATGCGCGACCATAACGCCTGACACTCTGGGTAAAATTTTCAACTGACGACATTTTGAAACATTTTTCTCATTCTTCCAAGAAAACAGGATTTGCATTTCATGCAAATTGTCTTCATTGCATGACTGTCAAACCCTGTTTTCTTGGTAATAAAAAAAAAAAAAAAATTTTTTTTTTTTTTTTTTTTTTTGTCGTCTGCTGAAATAGCCCAGATAGTGGTAATTCGATACCCGCGAGCACCAAGTGTTATAACTTAAGATTGGTTTATAACCTGGAATGTCCGCCAGGGCATATGAAAATATTATGGACAAATGTCATTTTGAAGATAATTTCCCGCCGATGCTAGGTTTATACATGCGTCTCTTTTAGTCGTTTAATAAATTACGGCCTTGGTTTTGCATATCGCATGTTGAAGACACAAAAAACAGAACACTTTAAATGGAAACAAAAGTTTTGAAGATTGCTCTATAAACCAACAAAGATAATGTTATTAATGTATATACTGTAAGAGTATAACATAACATAATAATCATTTGTACTCTGATAAATGCGGGGTAATGTCTTCACACCGCAGGTTTTTACTCTTTTAAGGGAGCTAACTGCAACTGACTATCAGAAGGGAGTTAACTGCAATTGCTTTACTAGTATGGACCATGCGAAATGGGATTGGGAACAGCATATTTCTATGAATCGCGCCAGTAAAGAGGGGGGCATGCTTATACAATAAGCGGTTAACCAGTACACTGAACCCCATTCCGCCAGAAACTTGAAACTGCCAATCTTGAAGCAGTGGAAGGAGCGAATGACCGTAGCAAATACATGTGTTTCATGATAAGTGGGGATCGAATCGCGTTCGATTCCCGCCGGTGCGATATCATTTTTCCAATAAAGTCAGTGCAAACAACTTCTACCTCGAAAGGAGACATGTCATATTTGCAAGAGGGTAAAAGAAAGCAAAAGAAAGAGCTTTCCAGAGAGAGAGATAGAGAGAGAGAGTTCGCAAAACTTGTAAGATTCTGGCTCGTCCATTTTAAGTACATCCGGCTATGAGATTTAAATATTCCTAGAGAAAAACGGCTTAACTGTTTTTGCAAACAGTGAATACCCTGACCAGACGCCGCGTTCTATCATCTCAATATGACAAAGAATTTCTTTTATTTTATTTTTTGTTATTGTTGAAAGAGACATAAGACATCAAGTCACCGTCATCATTAAGTGGTGATTTGAATGGACAGTCCTAATCCTGGTCCAGTCATCAACCGTCCAGGCCTCGATCCGAGCAGTGTAGATACATTCCAGCGTGTTCGTTTCTGTCTCCCTTGTCAAATGAAATGTATCCCTACTTTAACCCTCGAAGCGCTTAGCATATTCAGCAGACGGCATTTTCATTTTCTTTTTCTTCTTATTTTCCTGTGTAAATTAAGCGTGGCGTAACATGTGAATCGTCTGCTAGACAGACGATTCACATGAAATGTTCAGCCTTATTTTCACTGTAAAATACTAAAACAGTTAGATCGACGTCTCCTCTAGAATTTTCAGCAGTGCTTCAGGGGTTCAAACTATTTTCTTGGCAGCCACAGCACGTGCAAAGTGACACGGGAAAAATGGGCCAGCCTGGATAAAAGTGCTTGTCACATGAAAATGAATGTAGGAAGATTCAGGCGACCACCACCCTTAATCCAAAACTAAAACTGGGCGATTAGAAATCATCCGAGGCTTTGGGCCAAATACGTCGCCGGCCTTGCGCATTGGGGCTACCAGCTGTTGTTCGGCCATACCCTTTGACATTTCGCAGCTGAAACATAAAAAAATCAGTCGCAGAGTTGGTTGTCGGAAGCATTTTATGTAAGTGGATATTGCAGTCTGATCCTGCTGCCGCCAGCACTAGTAAACGAGGGTAAGTATTATAATCGCAGTTGTAACAATTTTTGTTTGATTATCGTCGTGTGAGAGAATGATCTGAGTGGTCAAACTTACCTGTACAGAATAATCTGTCGCCACTCGCAAATACTCGCAAACACTCCGAATATCATGGGTACACTGAGGTCCGCTGAATGTCCTCGGAATATCGAGCGCATAACTTCGAGTAAATTTTTTTCACTCGGAATGGTTTACTCCAAACCACTCGGCGGAAAATCGCGGATTGTAAAATTGGTCCGCGAAATGAAAAAAAAAATTGGTTCTTTTACCTGAGCCGTACTGTATGTATTAAAGACTAATGGCTGAAACTTACAATGTATGATTAAAATCAGTAAAACTTTTTAGTTAGGATCAAAATTTTACCCCCTCCCCCCCCCCTCCCCCCCCCCCCACTCCCCCCTGTGATTACCTGCCATTACCCCAGGACTGTATACAGGTATAAAGTCATGTAATCTTTAAACGTCTTCTCTGAAAACGCTTGACCAATTTTCACCAAATTTTGCATGGGGCCTTCTGTCAAAAGTATTGACAATTTGTTCATATGGTTCTTTACTATTGAACAAGATGGATGCCATTCCCCTATATGGTAAAAAGCACTTAAAAATCTACTTCTCATGAACCAAGAAAGCTTTAAGGCTGAATCTTGGAATTTTGCATAAAGGACTCAAGGTCTATGAAATTTATTCAAATGATGGTCCTAGGGTAACCTTTGACCTTTTTACAGCAAGGTCAAATTTGCATCTCGTTCCCATACATTATGAAGAAAAAGTTGGAAAATCATTTTCTCAAAATATATTAAAGACTAATGACTGAAACTTAGAATGTATGATTAAAGTAGTAAAGCTATTTAGTTGCCATCAAACTTTTTGGGGGTTATACATGTATAAAATAGTGAAATCTTTAAACGTCTTCTTCTCTGAAACCACTGGACCAATTTTTACCAGATTTTACATGGGCCTTCCGTTGAAGGGATGTTGACAATTAGTTCAAATGGTTCTGCACCATTGAACAAGATGGCTGCCATGCCTGACTTACAAATCTTCTTCTCAGGAACTTAGGAAGCTTTGAGGCTTAATCTTGGTATATAGCATCAGGGACAAGGTCAAATGATGAGACTAGGATGACCTTTGACCTTTTTCAGTATGGTCAAATTTGTGTCCTAGTCGTTTTAGCAATACTGGAAGATCTTCTGCTGATTCAAGAAGGCGGTTGTCAGTTTTGCCCCCACCCCCCACCCCCCACCCCCCACCGAACACACACACACACACACACAAAAATTGAAATCATTTCTCCATAGTGTCATTTCCAAAAATTGGGGCTACTCTGAAAGGAAAGAATTGACAACCTGTTTTTGGTTTGAGATATCAGTAGTTTGAGGCAAAAGGATTTGAAATGCAAAGAACATAGCAAACCAAAATAATATCGTCCTCTATTTCCCTCACTGTAGTTTGACTTAAGCAGTAGTTTGAGGTATCAGGATTTGAGATAATCAGTCAACTGTATCTTTTTGCTATTTTCAGAGTCCTTGTTACTGGCCGTCAAAGCACCTCAAACTCACTAATGAAAAATTCAGTAAGTATATATGTTTTATATGAGCCAGAGCACAACAAAACCTACAATAAGCCTTGTGCGACCAGCAAAGACTCAGATCAGCCTGCACATTCGCGCAGTCTGATCAGAGTCTATGCTGATCGCATTTGCCTTCTACAGTCTGCAGGCTGCAGATCCAGATCAGTTGGCTTAACTCTTTAGCACATGTCCTATCCTGAGAACAAGTGCATTTTAGTACCTGTTGGTGTGTCTAAAACTGCTTGGTAAGTGCTGAACAGTGCAATGCATCTGCTGCATCAGACTTGTTTATCACAATACTGGGAATAAATATGGTAGCTCCAGATAAGAGAGACTCTGTGTGTGTGTGTGTGTGTGTGTGTGTGTGTGTGTGTGTGTGTGTGTGTGTGTGTGTGTGTGTGTGTGCACATGTGTGTGTGTGCACATACACATGTGTTTGCACTGACGAATGGTAATGGTATTTTTCTTATTTCTACAAAATATATGTGGTATTCATTTGAGCAGCAACGTCAGAATGAAAAAATATGTTTGGACATGAGCACCCAGCAAAGCTTCAGATCAGCCCATGCTTTCACACAGTCTGATCAGACTCTTCACTGAGTTTTCGTTAGGCTAGCATGTCAGAAGGTATGTTTCTCAAGTTGTGGCTCATTCGGTTGCAACAGGTTTTACTAACTCATTTATTTTTGCTTTGGATCTGAGCAGTATTGAAGAGTATTGAAGGTAAATAGGAAAACTTATCAAAAAGCCTCTGTCAGATGATCAGCTGGCTTACCATAAATAGATTTTTTCTTAAGAATATGAAAACATATGACTTGCATTTTTTATATGTCAGATATCAACTTTTTATTAACAAGACAATAAAAATTCCTAACTCCAGATAAGGCACTTTTTTCATCCAGAAAGTACTGATATTTATCTTGGAGTGCAGGAAGGCAAACAGGAAGTTGTAAAAGTTGCAGAGCTTGAGAGTTTTACAGTTTTTCACTCATCTTAGATGACTGGAGGCATTGTGATTTTGGTAATTTACATAGGAAGTACATGTAGTCAAAGTTTTTACTCATCCTTCAGCAAAAGGCACTCACCATGGCAAATAAATGAGCAGATGAGTGGAATTTTACAGCCCTGAGTTGCCTCCATTAAATTTTTGCATGCAGGGTAATTTTGCATGCTTTTTTGTCATCTGTAGATTTTTTTTAAAATCAACTTTTTCAAAAAAATCCTTCAGGAATACCATCAGAGTGTCAACAGTTTGGATCCAGATCAGGCCCGACAAATGTTTTGTTGGACCTGATCTGGGTTCAAACTGTTTTCAAGGGTTATCAGCAGACGACAAAAGTTACCATTAGCGGGGAAAGAGTTAAACAAGATGGTAGCGACTCTGCCAAGTGTATCCTATCTCCTCAAATGATATCTTGATCTTAAATGATATCTTGAGCCTTGATAAAACAACTTTCAAATGACAGAAGATTGGTTAAGAGGGAATTTTTGATGAAAAATCTCATAATTTTCCCAAGTTTGTCATTAAAACGGGTTGTCAGTACTCATTAGAAGTGTCTCATTGATGCACTTCTGGGCCCAGTTGTTCAAAACTAACGATGTCGTTAGCTAACGATTCATTAAAATTTACATCGAGTGAGACGCTAATATGCTGAAATTTTTTGCTGAAAAAATGTGAGTGCAAAAGCTACTCACATTTTTCAGCAAAAAATATCAGAATATTGTATATTGAATCCGCTAAAACAGTTAATGAAATGACCCTTAACGAGCTCGTTAAGCTAATGATGCTTTGAACAACTGGGCCCTGATGTGTATCTACAACATGTTTTACAGAGAAAAAAAGACCCGCAGCGTATGTATTATGGAGAAGGGATAAAAAATTGTCCACCCTAACCCTTAAGACCTAACCAAAATTGTAGCAGATGACATTTTAATATTTGTTTAATTAGCTCACCTGAGCTTTTAGATATATAGGTGAGCTTATAGTATAAGTAGGCTCCGTTGTCCATCTGTCATCGACACTCTTCAACATACATGCCATAAGCTGTGGACTAAAATTTGAGCTAAGGCAAAATTTTAAGGGAGATTCAACAAAATTCTGTGAGATTTTCTTAAACATCACTTTGAAGCTCCCCCAGTATAGTCTAAAGTCTTATTTTTTCATATCAGAAGCTTGTGAAAACCACAACAGTGTGTGAGTTATGTTTATTTCTTCATAAAAACTAATGTAAAAGGTTTGAAAATTCTGTGGGGCTGAATTTTTTATGGGAATAGCCTTCCAGATGGTCCAGATCTGTGAGATTTTATCTCACAGTGTGAGATATGGCATGTACGCTTCAAACTTCTTCCCCTCAGAAACCACTGGGCCAATTAGATTGAGCCTCAGTGGGTAGGGGGAACGAAAGTTTGTTCACCACATCTGGGTCATATGACCAAGATGTCCACCATGCCGATATATGTTAAAAACCCTTTAAAAATCTTCTTCTCCGGAACGAAAGGGCCAATGGCCCTGGGGCTTGGTATGCAGCATTGGGGACATGGGCCCAATAAAGATTGAAAAAAATGATAAACTTAGATTGACCGTGACCTTTTTTACAGAAAGGTCAAATTGTTTTATATAGACTCATATAGGGAAAAACTTTAAAAATTCTTCGTCTCTGAAACTAGAAGGCCCAATAGGCCAAACAAAGCCACCATGGGCCTGGGAAGTGAAAGTTTGCTCCCCATATATGGGTCAAATGATCAAGGTGGCCACCATGCCTATATATGGTAAAACACCTTAAAAAGTTTCCTTCTTCAGAACCAAAGGACCAATAGCCCAGGGCTTGTATGCAGCATTGGGGACATGGGCCCAATAAATTTTGAAAAAATAATAACCTTGGGTTGACCTTGACCCATTTTACCGAAAGGTCAAATTTTTTATCATAGACTCATAGGCAAAATTTAAAAACCTTCTTCTCTGAAACTAGAAGACCCAGGCCATTGATATTTGGTATGTAGCTTTATCTTGTGGACCTCTACCAAGATTGTTTAAATTATAACCCTGGGGTAAATAAATGGCCCCCGTCTCAGCAGTCATTTGTTTTACATAGACTCATATAGGGAAAAAAAAACTTTAAAAATCTTCCTCTCTGAAATTAGAAGGCGCAGTCCTTTGATATTTGGTATGTAACTTCATCTAATGGGCCTTTACCAAAATTGTTCAAATTATAGCCCTGGGGTCAAAAATGGCCCTGCCTTTGGGCTCACTTGTTTTACATAGAATCAAATAGGGAAAAATTTTAAAAATCTTCTTATCTACTGCATGTGAATGCTCAGGCCTTTGATATTTGGTATATAACTTTAATGGACCTCTACCAAGATTGTTCAAATTATAGCTCTTGGGTCAAAAATTGCCATGCCTGGGGGTCACTTGTTTTTTACATAGACACATAAAGAGAAGAACTTTAAAAATCTATTTATCTGAAATTAGAAGGCCAAGGCCTTCAAGTTTTATTTTCTCTGAAAATGTATCAAAATATTGTCTGCTGCAGTTGTGATAAGCATTTGAAGAATTAGCAAGTTGTTGTAATGGATATCTCTGTCATAATTATGTCTCCCTCCTTTAGGTTAGGGAGACATTTTTTACCCCCGGGTATCTGTCCATCTGTCTCAAAATTGTGTCCGCTCTATAACTTGAAAACCGTTCAAGCTATCTTCACAAAACTTCATATAAATGTCAATCAACATTAGATGACTTGCAGAGCGCAAGAACCATAAATCTTGCATTTATTAGTTTTTAGTTATTTCCCTTGGACTCTTTCACAAAATTGTGTCAGCTATATAACTTGAAAACCATTCAAGCTGTCTTTACGAAACTTCACATAAATATCAACTAACATTAGAACAAGAACCATAACTCTTGCATTTATACTTTTGAGTTATTTCCCTTAGACTCTGTCACAAAATCATGTCTGCTCTATAACTAAAAAACCGGTCAAGCTACCTTCACGAAACTTCATATAAATAGCAATCAAAATTTGACGAGATGCAGAGCACAAGAACCATAAGAACTCATGCTTTTATACTGTTTGAGTTATCTCCCTTGGACTCTGTGTGTCCGCTCTATAACTTGAAAACTGTTCAAGCTATCTTCACAAAACTTCAACTAAATATCAATCAACATTAGACAATATGCAGAACCATAACTCTTGCATTTATACTTTTTGAGTTATTTCCCTTGGACTCTGTCACAAAATCTTGTCTGCTCTATAACTTGAAAACTGTTCAAGCTATCTTCACGAAAGTTCATATAAATATCAATCAACTTTAGACGATGTGCAGCATGCAAAAACCATAACTCTTGGGTTTTTACTTTTTGAGTTATTTCCCTTGGAATGTTGTCCGTCACAAAGTCGTGTCACTGTGTAACTTGAAACCTGTTCAAGATACCTTCAAGAAACTTCATTTAAATATCAATCAACATTAGATGTCATGCAGAGCACAAGAACCATAACTCTTGCATTTATACTTTTTGAATTATTTTCCTTGGAACTTTGTCACAGAAATGTGTCCACTCTATAACTTGAAAAGCATTCAAGATATCTTCACGAAATTATATATATATAAATATCAATCAACATTAGACAACTTGCAAATCACAAGAACCATAACTCTTGCATTTATACATTTTGATTTATTTCCCTTGGAATCTCATTAGTTAATATAAATGTTTGCTGAATGTACAATACGACACCAAAAAGGGGGGAGACATGTTTTTGTAGAAAAACAAAGTCTAGTTATATTTTCTTTTTTCAGTTATATATCTCCTGAAAAGAAGCAAAAGGAACAAGCAGAAACATGGTCTGGATGAGCATGAACAGGTTTGTTGCATATATGTCATTTAACTGTTATGTTGGCATAACTCTTGATAAGGTGCTTTTTCAACCAAAAAGTATCTATAGTTTTCTTATTTCTAGACGAAAACATATGTTGTGGGTACTCATTAGAAGCACCTCGTGGTGCTTCAAATGAGTACCCATAACATATGTTTTTGTTGGGAAATAAGAAAACTGTTTACCTGATACCCACTCTTATCTAGACCTATGTGTTGGTATGCTTATTAAAATATTAGCGGGTAACAGTTTTAAATTGTTTTTTTCTCTTTTTGTACCCCTCCTTTTCAGAGAAAAGTTCAGGACATAATATTCATGCTTACCTGCTTCCGCCCCCCCTCTGATAGTACATTTCTTAGTGTGCAACTCCTCCTACACGTCTTAACCGATCTTTTTGAAACTTTGCAGGAATTTGCTACATGGTCTGAAGATGTGCATGTGGTGTGAACATTATTCTCAGATTAATATTTTGGCATTGTAACTTAGGCCTAAAATAAAGAGAAAGTGTGACCAGCCCTAAAGTTTTTTAAAGATTTTTGTGGGATTTCCCTGCTCGGCCTTATTGTTTTCCTATTAACCCCATATAAAAACTTAAAACAAAATGAAAATAGTTTCCAACCAACCATCCCTGTTTTAAAATTCCATGTAACCTGAAACACATACAGTGTATATAATTCTATTTGGCCTTAGGTACCTGGTTGACCATTTTTGGAGGATTTTTACAAGATGGATAACATTAATTCTCTGAATTTGCTTGTTTTATGGGGGTTCTTTTTCTAAAAATATTTTAAAACGGGATTTAAAATATTGTTCAAAATTAATCATCTCCAGAGATTTTTTCTGGAAAAAAAGAACAAACAACAACAACAAAAGCATACTAATGATACACTGTGAGGGATGCTAAAGTTTAACATCACTGTCCACCGGGCTCCATAGCGCAGTTGGTAGCACATCTGACTGCAGATCCAAGGGGGAGGGGTAGGGGTCAGGAGTTTGACACCAATTTGGATGCATAACTTTCGTAGAGATTGATCCTGAAATAATTTGTATGTCCATTCTCCCCATTCTGTTGATTCAAAAAGAGCAGTTGTCAGTTACTGACGAAAGTGTGTGCGCAAGTACTGGTTAACTGCTTAGAGGACTAAGCCTGCCCAGGAACAATGTGAATAGGTTAACTGACTGCGCTAAACATGACACTAATAGGTTGACTGGGCTGTAAAACCTCAACTTAAACAATTAACATTACTGTCCTGCCAAAGGTAGTTAGCAAATATCAAGCATTTTGATTTGGGAAATTTTATTATCCCCTCGCATATAACTTCACACAAATGTTGGGTAGGAGAATATCTTGAGCAAGTTCGACTTTCATGGTCCTGGGCTCAAGGTCAAGGTTACTGTGGCTACTTTTAGCACACCAGAGCACAGCCTGCTCGGGATGAGCTATTGTGATTGCCCTGTGTCTATGGTGCATTGTCCTCAATTTGCTTCAAATGACATCTTCCCAGTAACTACTGGGCAGATTTCAACCAAATTTGATAGGATTGTTCCTTGGGAGGTCCTCTACCAAATTGTTCCGCTCTGCTGCACAAAATGGCCACCAGAGCTAAAACTAGAAAAAACTTCAAACAACATCTTCTCTGTAACCACTGGGCGGATTTCAACCAAACTTGATAGGATTGTTCTTTGGGAGGTCTTCTACCAAAATTGCTCAAACTGTTCCACTCCACTGCACAAAATGGCCACCAGAGCTAAAAATAGAATATACTTCAAATGACATCTCCTCTGTAACTACTGGGCAGATTTCAGTTTAACATGATAGGATTGATCCTTGGGAGGTCCTCTACCAAAATTGTTCTGCTCCACTGCACAAAATGGCTGCTAAAAACAAAAAACAGAAAAAAAAAAAAAATAAATGACATCTTCTCCGTAACCACTGGACGGATTTCAACCAAACTTGATAGGATTGTTCCTTGGGAGGTTCTCTACCAAAATTGCTAAAATCGTTCAGCTCCGCTACACGAAATGGCCACCAGAGCTAAAAATAGAATAAATTTCAAATGACATTCCTCTGTAACCACTGGGTGCATTTCAATCAAAGTTGGATTGTTCCTTAGGAAGTCCTCTACCAGAATTGCTCAAATCGTTCTGCTCTGCTGCACAAAATGGCTGCCAGAGCTAAAATTAGAAGATCTTCAAACAACATCTCCGCCCTAACTAGTGGGCAGATTTCAACCAAATTTAATAGAATTGTTCCTTGGGAGGTCCTCTACCAAAATTGCTCAATCTTCCTGCTCTGCTGCACAAAATGGCCACCATTTGGGTGGAAAGCTTTGGGGTGTCTTGTAGATCAAAAATAGCTAAAATTGTTCCGATCGGAAATGGCGGCCATCTTGAAAATTTATTTTAAAGTATGGATATTTATCTTATTTCCCCATGAAAGCATATGTAATGGTACTCATTAGAAGGGCCTCATTGAGGTGCTTCTAATGAGTAACCACAACATATGTTTTCATGGAGAAATAAGAAATCTACATGAAAACAGGTTTTGGGTACTCATTAGAAGTGCCTTACCAAGGCCCTTCTAATGAGTACCCACAACATATGGTGAGGTGCTTCTAATGAGTACCCACAACATATATTTTTTGTGGAGAAATAAGAAAAATATTATGTGGAAACCCCCTCTTATATGAAGTTACGTCTGCCCTAGCTTATTAGTCAGTATTTCAACCATGGCAATGTTTCTGAATTTGTTTTTGAATGTGTTGCTTGTAGTTACAAATTATTTCACCCCCACAACAGTACTTGACATTTTTTGTCAAGAGGACTTGGATCAAGTGCCATCTTATATCTGCATGTATATCTTAACCTTTAAAATGCTAATTCACATCTGCAGCAGACAATATTTTGATTTTTTATGTTTTTTCAGAAAAACAACAACAAAAACACGTTTAACCTTTCATGTGAATCTTCTGCCTAACAGATAATTCACATGAAAAGCAGTAGTTTGTTAAAATACTTGGTTGAATGGCAAACAGTGTATACTCTGATCAGACTGAAATGCAGTTGTTTATTAAAATACTTGGTTGAATGGCAAACAGTATATACTCTGATCAGACTGAAATGCAGTTGTTTATCAAAATACTTGGTTGAATTACAAACAGCGTATAATCTGATCAGACTGCTCCTTCATATGTCATTTTGACAGAAACATTGGTATATGAAATTATAGGTCATTTACTGTACTTGGTGATATCTAAAATGTGATGGGTTAACCCTTAAAGCACCAATCACAACTGCAGCAGACAACATTTTTTTTTTTCAGAGAAAACAAGTCTTGACATTTCATGTGAATTGTCTGCCAATGTCATGTGAATTGTCTGCTTGGCAGACAATTCACATGAAATGTCAAGACTTGTTTTCTCTGAAAAATTAAAAAAAATTGAATGTCATCTTCTACAAATTTTGCAAGGCGCTTTAAGGGTTAAATGTATAATGTTTGTGACCCTAATCAAACACCTTCTGTAGGAGCAGTTTACTCCAAATATTTAGGGTAAATACAGTAGACTTCTGCTAAAAAAAAACAAAAAACGCATGCTTGAGAATAAATGTTATCTAAACATCTTGACTGACCATACATCGTGTTTGCCCCCAGCAGGTTTTCTGTTCAAATTCGGGTTATAATAGCATTTCCATTAGAAATTCAATTTGCTATAACTGCCGAAAAAATGCATTTTCTTCATAAGTTGCATTCCTGCAATAAAGACTGTAATGTAAGGAACACAATTTGAAAAAAAAAAAAAAAAAAATGTTCAATTTAATGAATGCATTAAGAAATTAAATTGCACTAAAAAACTTTATATGTTTAATTCCAAGGGAGATAATTTTAAAGTGAAGCATTTTAAAAGCTCATTAGTGAGAATCAGTTGGTTTAATTTAAGTCATTCCCATGATTTTATTGGTGCATAGACTGTAAAAAAGTAACCGCATAACAAAATTTATTCCTGCGCATACGCAGATCTACCTTAATAACAAATTTATTAAAAATTGATGTTGCAAAGATAACTCTTACCAAGTTGAAATTTTGATGACCATGTTTTAGCATTTTTTAGTCTGATGTCTCGCAGACCATAATCATTGAAAGTTTAAGTACATGGATTACCTGTTAATCCAGTTTTAAATTTGCCAAGCATGCTGCATTGTTTACATTATCCCACCCACATGGGATAATGACTGTCTAGTACACTTCCTGGTTGCTGGTTCCCAGTTGCTGGCTTTTTTTTTGTTTTGTTTTTGTAAATATTTAACTGACCATTTAAATTCCCCTTATCACACTGACGGAGGGAAGAAATAATATCTATTTAATAAAAAACAGATAGAACGAAATAAATGATAAAAAAAAAAAATAATAATAATCATGTGACAGAGTTATCCAATCATTAACCTGCATTAGTCACATGATATGTTTTTAAACAAACGGAAACAAAGGATCAGCCAATCAAAATTTGTTTATGTTTTTTGATAACCAATGAGATAATAGCTTCATCCCTCTCGGGCCAATTTCAGAGTTTGGCGTCAGTTTGAAAAAAATTATCGTTACATGTAGACGCATTGTCAATTTTGCAACAATTACAACCGGAAAATATTGCCAAGTAATCATGAATCCTTAGGAGATTAGTAGCGTTTCTTTCTAATACCTATTTTGTCGGATAATACGTCAGTTATATCTTGGAATTACGATGTTGGACTAACTTAAATGTGTAATCCTGTTTTTCCTAAAGATTCAAAATGGCGGATTTTAATTTAAAGACGATATTCGTCAAGGCGATTTTTGGCATACCAGAATGGTATATTTTAAGTGAACGGGAAGAAGAGAAGTTGTTTAGATACATAAACAAAACAAGGAACGTACAGGAAGCACTTTTGTTTCGTTATTTGGACTGCACTACGATCTGCGATGAGCGTTTCTGTTTCTTTTGTTCTTACTATGAGGGTGTCTTTTCCAAATTGTGCGAGTCCTGCCATTCATATTCGGGAAGGATATGAACTAAGTGAATTATCACAGTAACTTTCCGAATTTTTCTTATACTTCTATCGGCAATGCCACAAACAGATGCCATTCAGGACAATCAGAGTGCCGAAGCAGCCGAAAATATGGCGACAGTCGGAGACCTTTCCGACCAAGATGTTATGATTCAATATTGCTTGGAAAACAAAATCAATAAAACAGCGATCGACGAATTATTGAAAAGAGGATTCGATAGCTTAAATGCATTAAGACTTGTGAATATTGAGGATCTGAGTTCCCAAAATATTCCAATGGGCCAGCGGCGACTTATTTTTCACATCGCGCAAGTGCTAAACAACGAGACCACTTCCGGTCAACCCGGAAGTAGTATTACGTCACCCGGCGGAAACAGCAGGATTTCCCAGCCAGCGTCAGTGCCATTGCAACAGCCTGTGTCCCAGGATGTATATAACCAGACATTTCTCAATACCCTTCTGCAACAACAAACTCAGTTATCAGCTGCGAGTGCCACTAGCGGTATGAATGCTTCTACTAGCAGAGTGAATGCTTCTACTGGTGGAGTGAATGTTTCACGGACAGAATCGATAGCACACGGACCTCAGCCATCATGGAGTGACCCCCAAATCCATATAGCATCTGCATCAACTTTTCATGACATTTGCGACTTTGTACCACATTCAATTGAGGAAGATGTAGTGGTTGGGGGTGAGGGTGAGCAAAAACTTGTTATCAAATCAGGTCCCAAAAAACCTAGACTTGAATCTCTGACCTTGTCTCGGTGGTCCATGGCCAACCTTTCAATACTGTACAAGCTTGTTAATGAAGGGAAGTTACTGGGTCCAAGGCTAATGGACTATTTGTCCTATACCACTAAGGTTTACCAGCTTGTTCAGCGGTTTAGCCTTATCCTATTATATGACAGAGAATATAGGAAACTTCAGGCCACAATGAATTTCCGTTGGGGGACCAATGTGCAACACTTGCACACACTTTTTCTGCAGCCGCGGCCAAATTCAGGGACCCAGGGGAATCCAACAAATGTCCAGAAAAAAGGTAATATCAATCAGTCGGCTTTTTCAAAGCCGCGATTGGATAAACGCATTGATATCTGTCGGAATTATAATTCTGACAAAGGGTGCAGCTATGATCAATTCCGGTATAAGCATAAATGCATTCTTCCTGGTTGTGGTCAGACGCACTCTGCAACTGTTCACTCTCAAGGAAAAAAGTAGAATTTGAGGTCAATCCCTTGCCTGGTCTGTGTCTTGCAGCCTGGGAACAAGAACTGGGTGATGATTATGACAGGCATTTTATTCTAGGTGGGATAAGAAATGGGTTCGATATCATTGATGAAGATGTGGAAATCACACCAGCCTCCTGTCCAAATCATCCTTCAGCCAGGCCCAGCAGCCCTCTATATGATAAGGCTACATCACAGGTTATGACAGAAATAGAGAAATGGCACTATGTAGTGTGTGATAACCCACCCAAAATTATAAGCCCTATGTCTGCCATTCCGAAACCTGATGGTGATGTCCGCCTTATCCATGATTGCTGACGTCCCATTGGTGAAGCAGTGAATGATTACTGCTCGAAAGAATGGCAACAAAAATTTGCGCTTGTGGATGATGCTGCTGCTGTCATGACTGAAGGATGTTATTTTGCCAAAGTCGATCTTCGGTCTGCTTACAGGAGTGTTGGTCTGAGTGAACGCAGTCAGGAAGTTAAGGCCTGAGTTGGGAGCTAAATGGTAGAACTGTTCTTCTCAAGAATACACGTTTGCCTTTTGGAGCCCGACTCAGTGTTGGAATCTTTCATCGGCTAACCCAGGCTGTCAGGCGTATGATGGCTTGCAAGGGATGTGACCTCACCATTGTTTATCTAGATGACTTTTTGATAATCTCTGAAAATAAACATGTATGTGCCGAAGCATTAAGGGTCTTGATACAGCTTCTACGGAAGCTTGGCTTTATGATTCACTGGGGCAAAGTAGTCGACCCCACAACACGCATAACCTTCTTAGGTATAGAATTGGACTCCAGTTCAATGACCCTCCGATTACCCGAGGAGAAACTTCTCCACCTACAGCAGGAACTCCAAAGTTCCCTCAGTCGTAACCGTTTCACGAAGCGTCAGCTTCAATCCCTTGCTGGGCATCTCTCATGGGCAGCCAATGTGGTCAGAGGCGGGTGAGTTTTTCTCCGCCGAATATTTAACACTGTTCGCATGCTCAGGCATAATGCATATCGAGTGAGTCTAAATTCCGAGGTACGAAAAGACCTTTCCTGGTGGTGGAATTTCATAGGGACTTTTAATGGACGATCAACTCTCCTGGATCAACGTCCCATTGAATGTATCTTTAGTGATGCCTGTGATGAAGGTGCTGGGGGCGCCTTTGAGGGGGACTGGTTTTATTTTAACTGGTCCCAAGACTGGCCGGCGGCTGCCCACTTTCACATCATAATAGCAGTGGTTTTGCAGCCTATCGCTGGGCCCCCTTCTGGCAAGATAAACGAATAATCCTTTATTCAGACAATATGGTAACTGTCTCTGCATTAAACAAAGGTACTTGTCGTAATGAAACAATCATGAAATGTGTTCGCAGCTTGTTTTGGCTATCAGCCAGATTCAATTTTCACTTGACTGCACGACACTTGCCTGGGGTTAGAAATATTGCAGCAGACAGCGCATCCCGCCTTGCTATGGCTGGGAGCCTTGAGACCTTGTGGCCTTATACTAACCGTTCCCCTCTCCACTTACACATGTCTCATAAAACGTTTCTTTTTCTGCTTGACAGATTCCCCCACTGGTGTCCCTGGTCACAGTTCAGAAGTGCAAGCATCTAATGATAATTCTGCAACTGCCCTGCCTAGCTGCCTGGACAAAGAGGTGCAATTCTATCATGCCAACAGTTTTGCAGCCTCGACATCAAAGACTTACTCTACTCAACTTTTAGCTTTCCTTAGGTTTTGTGATGAAATCAAAATTAGCCCAGTTCCCCTGTCACAAGAGAACATTGGGCGTTATATAGCATTTCTGTCAAGACGCCTGTGCTTCAATTCAGTGAAACAGTATTTAAATGCAGTGCGGCTTGTACACCTGGAAGCTGGTTTGCCGAATCCACTTGATAAGAACTGGTACATCACATCAATTTTGAAAGGTGTAAGGTGGGTAAAGGGTGATGCAAGTGTTCAAAAACTACCAATTACCCTTGACATTTTAAGGCAAATTTTTCTGACCCTTAATTTGCATAATTCATTTGACCGAACATTTTGGGCGGCTTATCTTGTAGGTTTCTTTTCCTTTTTTAGGAAGTCCAACCTCTTAGTATCCTCACATATGCTTTTTGACCAGGCCAAAAACCTTGGTTCACAGGATGTCCAATTCACAACAGATGGTGCTGTACTCACAGTAAGATGGTCCAAGGTCATCTAATTCAGGGAACGCATTTTACATATCCCCTTACCCAAACTACCTGAGTCTCCATTTTGCCCATCCACTGCATTGCTTCGGCTTACCTTAGAAAGCCCTCCCTGCCATGTTCCCACACCATTGTTTCGATACACTTGGATGGGGGCAAGTAATGTCCCCCTGACCCAACAACAGTTCACTGATAAACTTCACACAGGTCTGGCCCACATTGGTCTGGACCCATCCAAGTACTCTGGACACAGTTTCCGGAGGGGTGGAGCCACTTTTGCTCTACAGTGTGGCTTGCCCATTGACTTGATAAAACTCCAGGGTGATTGGCGGAGTAACGGTGAGCATTACCTGGAATCTTCATTCGGACTGAGGCAAATTGTTGCACGAACAATGGGGTCCTCTATGAGAACACTCCCACCTTCAAAATGATGGAGATAGGTCGCAGGTGTCAGGTTGATGTTGGCTTATCTTTCACTTTAGTTATATGCATTTGTGGTCACCTGTTATCAGGCTACTTGACTGCTACATAAATTCAATAACTGCTGTTGTTGTATGCTTATTTTTGCTTTTGTTATTGTTCCATACTCTTTATATATGTTCATTTCTTTATATGTATATGTATTTTCCTCTCCTGAATTCCTACTATAACAACATAAAACTACAGCTTTTGGGAGTTTGGAGGTATATTCTTGAAAATTTTCAGACCAGTGAGGAAATCAATTTTCCTTTCTCTACAACATTTCATGTAATTGCGTTATATGTGCATGTCCTTAAGATTTTCAGTTATATGGTTTCAAATGCCCAAAAGCTAGTCTTCAGTGTTTTGTAATTCCCAAATATATTCTAGTATTCACATTGGGGCAACACCTAGCAGATTCAAAAGCAACCTTGAAGATGGATGGTGTTGCTCTTTATATGCGGGAGGAAATTTAAAAGTACTGAAATGCATTCTCAAATATTTTTATTGGAAAACTGGATACTTTCTTTTTTTGCTGAGTATACTTATCTGGCTACAGTTTTTATCTGGAATTACAGTAATTGTCCTAAATTTTGCACACCAAAGTTTCTGACAAAATGGCATATTGCATCAGTACACACCCAGATCAGACTACTCCTTCAAGAGCAGTCTGATCAGGGTCTACACAGTTTGCCATTCCACTAAGTATTTGAAAAAAAAAACAACTTCATGCCAGCAAAATTTAGACCAGAATGTAATGTTAAAATTTTAAGACATTTACTGTATGTAATGTCATTGCTCCTGCTTCATTACACCTGTATCTTTATCTGTGCCAGTATCTTTGTCACTTGTTATCAGGATAATTATTTATATCCTTTAACCCTTTAAGTGCTAATACAACTACAGCTGAGACACTTTGAAATATTTTTATTTCATTTTTCAGAGAAAATAAGACTTGACGTGTGAATCACATGAAATGTCAAGACTTATTTTCTTTCTGAAAGTCAACAAAATCAATTTTTGAAATGTCGTCTGCTACAATTTTGCTTTACACAGTCAGAGCACTTACTAAAACAGCTCATCATAGAAATCACTTCCTGAAGTACATTTTAATGTACCTTTCTCAAGATGCAAGATTTGTTTCCCTTTCTGTCTGATCAGCATACCATATTCGACCCATTTAGCGCCCCTGCTCCAATAAGCGCCGCCTCACCGTTTTTTAAAAAAAAAAATGTTGTAAGCGCCCCCTTCTGGAGTCGGAGGAGAAATATTTTCACTTACCTACATGTAAAACCTTTTGATCTGCTGTAAATCTTAACATGCAAGGCATTTCAAAGCCCCCCCCCCCCCCCCCCCATATCTCAGTGAATCTGTGTTGACTACTTGTCACTTTACACGTTACGCTTCCACTATGTTTCATGAAAAAAGCAACAGTTTTACTAATTTCGCGTGGTACATTATCCAACTGGGATTGTCGCTTTTTTTACATGCACTGCATATTTATCATACTCAGTTATTAAGTTTCCTGGCAGTGTCAAGAATTTCTCCTTCCACTTGGGTCCAAACATCTTTAAAAACATGAAATCTGCGAATTGAATATATGACATGTCACAACTTTTGTGTATTCAAAACACGCAGTCAAAACAATCAGCTTCCTACATTGCGGAAGCGGACCTTCCCACTGTAACAACAGAGGGAAAGAGTTTTGTTGCCAAACAATATCGCGCAGACAATGCTGTAGTCAAGCTTCAAAATTAAAACTGCTCTTCTTGAAATCATTTCATTTTGCACACCCCAATATTAAAGTTTCCTTCGCATATCCCGAAAGAAACGAACGCTGTCAACCCTTAGGAGTTTTGGATTTGTTCTGAGTTTTGGATTTGTCCAAAACTGACTGTCTTACAAGCGGGGCTCACGGAAGAGAAAATAATGTACCCAGAAGAAAAAAAAAGTCCCTTGCATCAGTAAACTGTTGCAGACAGGGACAGTCCCGATCAGTCTATAAACTCTTACAGTCTGATCAGGATTGTTGCAGGCTGTTTACATAGTGGCCGCATGTTTAATCAACTCCCATTTTTACACTATGCGTCAGCAAACCTGATCTATAAATAGCTAATATGATGGTGTTTACTACACAGTACCTGTACACGTATTCTGATGAGGAAACTACCACGTGTACTGGATTTAAAAAATCACTGTTCTTGCAAAATTGTTGTTTCTAATAAGCCCCCCTCTTTCCAAATTTTTTAGTGCCTGGGGCACTAAATGGGGCAATTATGGCCTGCTGAATAAATTACTTCTAATCTTCAGCCAGTCAGACTACTTTTCCATGCCTACTTCTAATTTTTAGCCAGTCATATAACTTTGAGAGGTATTTTACCTTCTAAAAAAATCCTAAGAGACCATGGTCTCATGTAAGCGGTAACGTTAGTAAATCCCGGACTATGCGCCGGTACTTATTACCCAACGGTACTCGTACCTACTTAACGGGGTTAGGAAAAGATTCAAGAGAATCAGTTTTGACAGAATTTAAAATAATGAATATTTATATTACCTGGGGTTCAGGGTGCGGGAGAAAAGGGTTGTCAAGAAAAGGGAGGGAAGGTATAAAAAGAATGACGGAGAAGAGAGAAAGACACACACACTGTTACCTTCATATAATACAGACAATAAAGTTAAAGGTAGTTTAAGTATTCAAATAAACGATTCAGTATTTATTAGTATTATAATTTATTACACATGCTTGATCTAAATATTTAGGTCGTTTTACGTTGCTGGAGTCTCTTGCAATAAAATCTGTTGAGATTGCAGGATACCATTGAAAACTTAGGGACAAATAATTATAATAACTGTGGTCTCTTCAGTGTAATTTATTGCATAATCCATCGATAAGGTTATAAGACAGAATTATAGAGGCTGTGGCCACTTAAATGTATTTTATTGTACGAGACCAGTATTATTGTGGTCGTGGTCTCTTCTGTGTATTTTATTGCATGAGACCATCAACAATTTTGAAACGAAGAATAAAAGTGGTCGTGGTCTCTTCAACGTATTTTATTGCACGAGACCATCAACAACTTTGAAACATAAAATATTAGTGGTCATGGTACCTTAGGTGTATTTTATTGCTAGAGACCATCAACAACGTTACAACACAAATTATTGTGGTTTGTGGTCTCTTCGGTGTATTTTATTACACCAAAAATGTTACAACGCGCCGATTTTAGTGCCATTTTTCTGTTTGGTATACTTTAATGTTTGAGACCATCGGCGACATTGAAACACATAATCCTGGTGGTCGTGGTCTCTTTGATGTAATTTACTGCATGAGATCATAAACAACTTTGAAACACAAAACCATAGTGGCCTTGGTCTCTTCGCTGTTTTTTTTATCGCATGAGACCATCAACCTCTCAATATATAAAACATAATGGTCATGGTCTCTTCGCTCCATTTTATTGCATGAGACCATAAAGGTTACCACACAGAATCACAGAGGCTGTGGCCTCTTCAGTATATTTTATTGCAAGAGACCATCAACAACGTTGAAACACAGAATCATAGTAGAGACCATCAACAACGTTGAAACACAGAATCAAAATGGGCATGATATTTTCTATGCATTTTATTGCTATAACCATCAAAAATGTTACAACACAGAATCATTGTGATTGTGCTTTCTTCGTTGTATTTTCTTGCATGAGACGATCAACAATTTTGAAACACAAAATCATATTTGCGTGGTCACTTTGTTGGTATCCATTGCATGTGAACATCATTTCTGTGACAACAAAGAATCATAGTGGCCGTGGTCTCTTCAGCATATTTTACTGCAAGAGACCATCAACAACGTTGAGACACAGAATCATAGTGGTCGTGTTATCTTCTAGGCATTTTATTGCTAGAGACCACCAACAACGTAACAACGCAATCATTGTGCTTGTGTTCTCTTCTTTGTACTTTATTGCTTGAGACCATCAACAACTTTGAAACACAAAATCATAGTTGCGTGACCACTTTGGTGTTATTCATTGCATGAAAACAGCTTTTCTGTAAGAACAAAGAATCATAGTTGCCGTGGTCTCTTCGGTGTATGTTATTCCATGAGACCATCAGAAACCTAACAACAACACAGAATAAAGTGGCCTTGTTCTCTTTAGTATACTTTAATGCATGAGACCATCAACAACATTGAAGCACAGAAGTATTGTGGTCGTGGTCTCTTTGTTGTATTTTATCGAATGAGACCATCAACAACTTTGAAACATAAAATCATAATGGCCGTTGTCTGTTTGGTGTTATTCATTGCATGAGAACATCAACAGATTTACAAGATCCTAGTGGCCGTGGTCTCTTCGATGTATTTTATCGCATAAGACTATCAACAACGTTACAACACATTTTAATAGTGGCATTGGTCTCTTTGGTATACTCTTAATGTTTGAGACCGTCGGCAACATTGAAATACAGAATCCTAGTGGTCGTGGTCACTTTGATGTATTTATTTTATTCTATTTTATGAGACGATCAACAATTATGAAACATAAAAGCATAGTGGTCTTGGTCTTTGGTGTATTTAATTGCATGAGACCATAAACAGCTTTGAAATACAAAAGCGTAGTGGCCATGGTCTCTTCGCTGTATTTTATCGCATGAGACCATCAACTTTATAACAAACAATCATAATGGTCATAGTCTCTTCGCTGTATGTTATTGCATGAGGCCATCAACATTACAGACAGAATCATTGTGGTCATGGTCTCTTCAGCATATATTATTGCGAGAGACCATCAACAACGTTGAAACACAGAATCATAGTGGCCATGTTATTTTCTATGCATTTTATTGCTAGAGACCATGAACAACATAACAGCTCAGATATCATTGTGGCTGTGTTCTCTTCGGTGTATTTTTGCTTGAGACCATCAACAACTTGAAATACAAAATCGTATTGCGTGGTCACTTTGGTGCCATTCATTGTATGAGAATATCATTTCTGTAAGAACAATGAATCATAGTGGCAGTGGTCTCTTCGGTGTGTTTTTATTGCACGAGACCATCAACAACGTTACAACACAGAATATTAGTGGCACTGGTCTCTTGGGTATACCTTATTGCATGAGACCATAATAAAACATTACGACACAGAATCCTAGTGACCGTCGTCTTTTGATAGACCATCAAAAAGTTACAACACAAAACCATAGTAGTCACTGTCTCTTCGGTATCTTTTATTGCATGAGACCATAAAGAAAGTTTATACATAAGCTGTTACAACACAGAATCAAAATGGCTGTGGTATCATCTGTGTAATTTACTACGGAGACCATCAACAACGATGAAACAGAGAATCATAATAATAATGGTATCTTCTATGTATTTTATTACTAGAGACAATCAACAGTGTTACAACACAAAACCATAGTAATCGTGGTCTCTTCGGCGTACTTTATTGCATGAGACGATCAGAAACGTAACAACACAGAATAAATTATCCTTAGTCTCTTTAGTATACTTTAATGCATGAGACCATCAACAACATTGGAACACAGTATCGTAGATGTCGTGGTCTCTAGTGCATTTTATTGCACGAGACCATCAACAACTTTAAAACACAAAAGCATAGTGGCCGTGGTCTATTTGGTGTACCTTATTGTATGAGATCATCAGCAACGTTACAACACAGCGTAATGGTGATTGTGGTCTCTTCGTTACATTTTATTGCATTAGACAATAAAGAACGGCCGTGGTCTTTTGATATATTTAACTGCAGGAGACCATAAAGAATTTTGCTACATAAGGGCATAGTGGCCGTGGTCTCTTCTGTGTATTTTATAACAAGAGACATTAAACAGTGTTAAAGCACATAATAGGTAAAGGACTGTGGTAGCTTCTGTTTAATGTATTGCAAGAGTAATATGAAATAGGTACAACCTAATGAGCAACCAACCAATTTGTGACTTTCCAAAAATAAAGTAATAAATAAATAAAAATGGAATTCTAAGTTTCAACAATTTGCGGGGTGGTGGTGAGGGTGGATGCGGGTGCATCTTATTTACAAGTATTCCTCAACAGGTTTTTTAAATTCAATAATACAGAAGCATGCATTTTTTTAGTGATTTAAGACTGTATTAAAAGGCGGGAAACGGCATTTTTATCCAAGTACAATGAATAAGTTCCCACTGAGTGACCTCATTATAAGTTTAGGGGGTGACTACTTCCAGTTCCAGCATAATTTCTCACAACATTCACCAATACGAAACTGAGCCAAAGCATGACAAAATCTATGGCAACATGTTTAGGTTTTGTCCATTTAATTTAGATACCTGCATTTCAAATACAGATATACCTGCTAATAAACACAGATATCTTTATTTCATTGTTATTACAAATATCTCTAATTAAAATGCAGCTATATGTAATTGAATTGAGGTACCTCTTACTGAAATGCACATATCAGTACTTGAGAAATACAGATATCTCTATTTTCAATCATAACATAGAAATCTGCATTTGTATTAGAGACATCTGCATTTAAAAATACAGATATCTTCATTTCAATGAGAGATACATCTTGTGTAGCTGAAATTCAGATATCTGCAGATATCGCTAATGCCATTACGAAAACACGCCTATTCAAATATATAGAAAAAACTCCAAAAACTTAAAATCTTCAGATAAAAATCTTTGATATTTTTCATATTTCTGCTCAAAACACAGATTGTTGGCACTCGTTAGAACCGCCTCGCGAATACGCACAATCTATAGTTTTAAGCAAAAATAATGTATACCCTGGTATACCCCAGTTTTACTATATGAAACTGGGGTTTAAGTGGGTCAAAATTATATAGGCATGTTTTCCTGATGCAAATGCAGATATATGTATTTGAAATGCAGATATCTTTATTTCTAAATTAAATACAGATATCTGCATTTCAAGTACAGATATCTGCATTTCATTACAGACATCATTATTTATGGTTGAAAAAGATATCCTTATTTACTCTTATGCGTATTTTCACATGCACTGTTCCACTGGTTACAATATGCTGGGAAGCACATTTCCCGCCTATGCAGACCACAAAATAACTAATTAAAGATGCTCAAGATTTCAAACCATTATGTCTTTACAGTCAAATCCATCGCTCCTTTAAGAGGAGCACAAAAAAAGAGAGAAAGAGAATGTGTAAAATATATTTTAGGAATCTATCATGGGTGTGAGGAGTAGACAGAAAAATTCAGGCTTGCCGAGTGATGCAAGACTATGATCTCGAGGGACGGATATTTCGATCTACCTGTCACGCACGAAAGATTCTTTTTCTTGCATACTTTGTATCATATCTGAAGTCAAATCCCTTTGATTGTTGACATCTTCCATATTTTGATAACATTTCTGTGATGCTTAATGACAGCATTAACTTCAGTGATGTTAACCTTAACGATGGTGTACCTCTTGATTCCTACACAACCAGTGCACATCGAAAGCGTGAGAAATCTCAATTTTTATCTTACCCTGGATAACTTTTCATTTTCCGTATGTTTCTATAATCATGCGATTTTTCAGTACATGTATTTAAGAGAACCAGTTTTTGGACAGTTCTATCACATAAATTCAGGCAGTCTAGGCAGGTATACATGATACATTCTGGGTTGCAGAATGAAGGTCCACAAGCAATTATTTAGATAACCGAATGTATGGTTCTTTAACCTGCACATGGGTACTTGATTTTCCATGCAGAAGCCAGAGAGAGCCACAGCAAAGGCATCTCTATTTGAACGGCAGATATATTTTATTTGAATAATAATCATAGATATCCGTATTTCAATTAGAGATAGTTGTATTTCAAATAAAGATATTTGTATTTCAAAAACAGTTACCTGAGTTTCTAAAATCTTACTTAAATAGAAATATCTGCATTTGAAACGCAATCTGTAATTAAAATGCAGATATCTATGATTCAAATTCAGACATGCCCATTAAAGAACCAAAAAGAAATACCTGCATTTCAAATACGTATAAATACTCTGTATTTGAAATACAGATATGTGCATTTAATGTAGGTAGCTGCATTTAAATGCAGATACCTTTATTTAAATGCAGATATCTGCATTTTAAATATAGATATCTGTATTAAATTGGTTTTAACCCAAACGAGCCACCATAAAAAACAATGAAATGACCTATAAAAACACTTGTCCAAATGAATTTTAAACTAGTCACAAATTATGGCAACATGTGCAACCAATCTGTCATTTTGCGAATACAGACAGTTCTTAAGTGATAACATTATGCTGCATTGAAATAAAACTCATCTGTAGATGCGGAAAGCAGTTACTGACAGTTCCTGGATTCACATGCAAGGTTACTGTATCTCATTTATAACAGAAGTAATCTGTAAGAGAATAAACTAATTCTTTGTAAATAAGAATTTCAACAGTTAAGAATTAGATAAACTCCAGAATTATTATCATAAAATGCTTCTCTTTTCTACAGATTATTTTAGCAAGAGAAAGTGAACAAATATTTTTTTTCTTTTTTTTTATTCCATAAAAGATTATAGGACTAGACTACTGATGGTGCCTAGTATAAGATAATAAGACATGACACATGTATAATTCTTTTGTCATATGAAAGAACCGTTTGTAGAAGTCTTTTCATTGCAGTTAGTGCCTTTTAACACACAGTAATAACTCAGTGATGAGACCTGATACAAATAAAGAAATGAAACTGATCAATGGTGATTCTTACAAGAATTATCAACAGAACAGTGCTTCCATCCACTGTCATTCTATGAAACAAAAAAAGAAAAAAAAAAGAGAACAATAATGGTCTGTAGTGTTCACCTGAGCTTAACAGATTTACATACTTAATTTCGAAGTTTCACAAAACTAGACTGTTCAAGATTTTTCTATAAATTTTATTTTAAAAAGACACATGACGGTTCTAAACAAACAACCCCCAGGCTTATAAATTGAACAATCTTGGTGCAAATCCACTAGACAAACTCAAACTCATCCAAGGTTTTATGACCGTCCTCATTACCTGCCCGTCTGATGAACAATTTGATAACTAGAAATTGTGTTTAAAAAAAGACACTATGCCCCCCAAACATATTCTTGCCTCTCAAGATAATACAAGGTAAAAATGGCCCGTTTTTAAAAGTTAGGTCAACTTCTAATCACTACGAATCTATTCATCAAGTTATGAGGCGCTAGCTTCAATAGTTTTTGAGATCTTTTGCTGGCAAGGGAAAAAGTTTGAGAGATATTTTGCTGGCAAGGAAAAAATGCCCAAAGTTACAAAGGGCCATTACTCATGAAATATTTTTAGAATTTATTCAAAAGACTCAGGTTATCTACTCATCATTATCAATCAATTTAATAAGTTTCAATGCTCTAGCTCCAACAATTTTTTAAATATTCTGCTGACAAGGTAAAAATGTCCAAAATTACAAAGGACCATAACTCATGAAGTAATTTTTAAAAATAATTTCAAAAGTTAATCAGATCGTCTACTCATCACTACCAGTCTATTCATCAAGTTTCAAAGCTCTAGCTTCAATAGTTTTTGAGATACATGCAGTTTAATGAAGTCTCTATCAGCCAGACTATATTTTTGCCATATTATATCTCTGGGATTCTGAAAAGGCAGGTAACTCATGCAAGTAGTCTGATCTGGTTGAAAACCTGTGCAAGATTTATGTCCAGCTTCATTCATAGCAAGTTTGATATAGATCTGATCATAAAACAGTCGCTGTTGCACGCTGCTTGGACAACATTTTCACCATAATATGTGTATGGGACTTTTTGGTTGCTATAGCATCCAAGGTTTTCATTGGGTTAGCATGAAAAGTGAAGCTCCACCAAAGGCATGCTATAGATGAGAAATGATTTAGATCGGCCTGCAGACTGCAGATATAACTGATTAAAGGTACTGACGGATGACTGATGGATTGATTGACTGTGTTGGGGTTTAACGACACGTCAACCCTTGAGGGTCATTTTGTGTCGTCTCCCAGAGAAAGGGAAAAAAAAGAGATAGAAGAGAGAGTAGAGGAGATGAAAGAGAGGGACAGGGAAGAAAGAGGAACAGGAATGAAAGTGAAGAAACAGAAGAAATAAAAACATTCCCCCTCTACCCTTACCCACTACAAGGATAGCAGGCCTTGCCCAACTGTAAGCCAATATCAGTTGGACGCCCCAGTGATGTAAGATACACAGCACCTTCGCACCACCCGACCATGACTGATGGATGAAGAATGGACTACCACCCTATAAGCTCCCCATGAGCCTTCAGTCCAGGTGAGCTAAAAAACAAAAAAACAAGCAAATTCCATGGGGAATTTATGTCCCCCGCCTTATTTTTATTTGAGGTGTTAAAAATGGTAAATTTAACCAGAGGACCATTGGTTCTGTATCATTTACCTAAGTATTGAAGCAGGAAACCAGTGATAAAAAATAATTTCAAGATTCTGAAAAAACCACAAGCATATCTTCAGACCATCCTTAAAGCACCTGTAAAGTTTCAAAGGATCGGCTTAAAACTGTGGTAGGAGTTACGGGGTCAAGGTACCTACTCCCTATACGCTTCTGTAGTATTAGAACTTAAAAAATGTCTATGTTAAAAATGCAGAAAAAGTGGTAAAAGATTATTTCAGGATTCTAACAAAACCACATGCATATCTTCAGGCCGTCCTAAAAGCCCTTGTAATGTTTCAAAAGGATCGGACAAAAACTGTGGGAGGAGTTAAGTGGAAAAGATACCTGCACCCTATACACTTCTGTAATATTAGAACTCAAAAAATGTCTAAGTTAAAAATGCGGAAAAAGTAATAAAAAAATTATTTCAGGATTCTGAAAAAACCACATACATATTTTCAGGCCATCCTTAAAGCCTACGTAAAGTTTCAAACGGATCGGTCAAAAACTGTGGGAGGAGTTAAGGGGACAAGGTACCTACTCCCTATAGACTTCTGTAATATTAGAACTCAAAAAAATGTCTAAGTTCAAAACTTGTAAAAGGTAATAAAAAATAATTTTAGGATTCTGAAACAACCACATGCATATCTTCAGACCATCCTTAAAGCACCTGTAAAGTTTGAAAAAGGATCGGCCAAAAACTGTGGGAGGAGTTAAAGGGACAAGGTACTCAAATTGTTACTTGCCCTTAAGCTGTACTCATCCTTAGTCTTATATTTGGTACTAAAAACAAACCTGTCCATAAAGTCATGGAATTTAGTTCATGTATTGTAGCGGAGTTTACTGTTGCTGTTTTGCTGCGGAATAGTAAACTCTAACAGACACCTTCCAGAATTGAAATTTTAACTTGTCAGCAGATTTTGACATCTTTTTGTGACATTTTTGAGTGACTTTTAGAACTTTGTAATTATGCTAGGTAATCCAAATTTTTCACTATTTACCCGTACTGCGAAAAAACATACCTGTCCTGTTGGGCAAGCTGTTTGATTTTTTTTCACTTGCCCTTAAAGAACATCTACTCATAAATATGAGCTGACAAGTGCAAATTTCAAGACCTAGTTATTACATGTAACAATGACACTTTCTGCAATGAAAAGATTTCATATAAACAGTTCTTTCATTTGACAAAAGAATGTCATAAGTTAGCAGTCTCACTTCAGTGAATATAGTTTTTACAATGGTAGTTCATCTACAATGTCTTTGAAGTAGGTCCATTAATATGTTGAAACCCTGCATCAGAGTTAAGCCAATGGCTTATTGAGCTCTTTCAGAGTGGCCACCCTCAGTCAGAATCAAAATTCCCCGACATTTCACTGACTTTTCCCTGACCCAATTCTTTTTTCCCTGACCAAAATGCTGAAAATTTAATGGGCTTTTTTCTCATCTTGCAGAAAATAAATGATTCATTCTATTTTAACACATATAAATATACCGCCCGAACTGTTCAGTAAAAAAAAATAAAATATTGTCAAAATTTTGGGCATTCATTTTCTAGAAAGAGCATTAATTTGTAGCAGTGCAGAGTGAGCGAAAAAAAAACAACAACAAGACTTTCAGTCACTCAAAATGGATAAAATACCTGCCACAGCCTAACAAGTCTGGGCCAAAATTAGGAATTTCCCAGACTTTCTTAGTATTTAAAATTTCCCTGATCATTTCGCAAAATTCCCTGACTTTTCCCTGACCTTGGAAGAAAAAGTAAGATTTCCCTGACCAGTGGGCACCCTGTATTTGGATTGAACTCATCAGGTCCGGTCCAGTAGTAGCCAAGTTCATTAACATGCACAAAGACAGTTCTGCTCATTATTTGTAATTCTGTTCATTTTATCAATACAGTAATAATTATACTGCTGTTGGATTAACTCATCCTGGTCAGCATGTATAATGTCTTTTAGATATTGGTGCAGAGTGCACAAATCCAATTCCCATATCTAGAGAGGCTGGTTTTATCACTGAATAACAGCTGGTACTGGAAAGCAGAAAAAACACCTCTGCGGCTCCACTTTGAAGATGGAAAACCTGCAATTAAAAAGGATATGTTTTTCTTATTAGTATGTTGTTCATATAGGGGGGGGACCTTTCAAAGAAGGGGTGTACTGTTAAAGGAAAAAAAAAAAATTGCTCCAGTGGGTAAAAGCAATTTCTTTCCTTTAAGAGTAATCCCCCATTGAAAGGGGAGGAAACACTTCAATGACAGGGTGATGTCTTTTGGATGTATCCATTCACCTATAGGGATAAAACAGCAAAGCTTCAGGTTTTTCACTATTATATGCATAATGTTAAACTAAATACCCCACCATAAACGTGCTGCGGGCAGATAACTGTCAAACACTGACAAAATTTGCCCATTAGCAATCCCAAACCAGGGCTCCTTAATATCAATACATGAACCAAGTTTGTTAAATCCCCTGACATTTACATGTTATTGTCAGGAAACAAAAATACGGGTGTGTCTCAGGCAGATAACTCTGTCGAAGTTTGATGAAAATTTGCACATTAGCAATCCCAAAAAAGAGCTCTACAATATCAATACACATACCAAGTTTTGTGAAAATCCACTGATGTTTACTCAAGAACTCATCTGAACACTAAATATTGATGGACGGACGGACATGTGACAGACGGATGTTCTAACAAATGGATAGTTATGTGGCTACCATCACTATTTTAGCATACTTATGTGGCTAAAAAATGGCCACCTAACAGTAAAAAAGCCACATAAAAGACTGATTTTATGTGGCCAACGGAATAAATCCCATTGAAATACATTGCAATTGTTCATAATTCTTAGCCATCTAACTACCCATTTGTGGGTGCGCAGACAGACACACTGACGTCCAACGTGAAACCATAAAACCCCATCATTATCGTGTGGCGGGGTCTAAAAAGTGATGCATGGTTCATTTTATAAAATCATAAAGTGAAAAGGGATTTACATATAAGATATTTCTGCTTACCATTCCTGAACAAAACTGAGCATGTCATCAATGATCTATGTGATGGTCTTTTCTGGCATATCCCCTTTCAGTTCAAGTGTCTTGGTCTTCAGTGTCTCGCTGTAGGCCAAATAGAATTCCTGAAAAATATTACCACACATAAATTAAATGTCACCTTATGTCAGTTGAATCCTTTAAACATAATAAACATGGTGGCTTGAAGCTAAATTTTGCTTAACATATTAAGATACTTAAACTGTGCTGTTAATTATATGTACAGTTGACTCTCGTTATCTCGAATTCCAAGGGACTCTTTGAAATACTTTGAGATATCCGTAGCTCGACATATCAGATTTGCAGAAGTGAGGAAAACATAATTCCAACAACCACATTTAGCAAATTTATATGTAACTGGACTTTTTAGTTTAGAGATTTATTGAAAATATTGAGGAAAATGTGGACCAATTTCTCCTCTATTCAACAATATTTTTTAACCTGTTGTAAGATTTTCATGTTTAGCCAGGGACAAGATTTTCACTTCGAGATAAGCGGTTATTTGAGATAAGCAAGGTCCAGATAATGATCAACTGTACTGCAATGCTAATGCCGGCAGACCTATACTGACCTTTCACATATGGTACTATTTGCATAAGTTGTGTACTATGCACATACTTTAGTATGTGTTGAGCAATATATTCTAGTATGTGCTGTGCACATATTCTGGAATGCTTTGCACATATTTTGTTATAATTTATGTGCTGTCCATAGGGCTGGCTAATCAGAGTTGAAAAGATGATTAACATGATAATCAGTCCTGCCATTGTGATCGATAATCGATTAGTAATCACTGAAGATTTGGTCATAATTTTACCTGTCGTCTCAGCAAGACTCTTACCATATTTTATACTTTACTGCACTTTACCTTGCCCTGACAGGCCTGAGCAAACAGTGTAGACCCAGATGAAAATGTGGTGTCTCATCAGGGTATACACTGCTTGCCACTCATTCAGCTATTATTAGATACAACATTGTAGAGGCGTAACGATTCATTAAAATTGTATCGTATCACGATACTTTTTCTCACGATACGAGTATTGTATCGTGGGGCTAGTATCGCAATACCTGATGATACGCCCAAAAGTACAATTTCCAAAGAAAATAGTAGCTTTAACATATTTCAAGACCTTTTTATAACAAATTACAAAGATCTAAACTGTTACTGAAATACACTGATCACTTATATGACAAAATGGGGTCATCTTACACAGGCATTTTTACACAATAATGAACCTCTCAGATGGTTTTGAACCTGTTTTCCAAGAGTATGAAAACTTTCAACCTCTGACTTATGCATGAAATTAGTATCGTGATATGTATCGAATTGTTAGGCAAGTATCGCGATACATATCGTATCGTGAGCTGACTGTATCATTACAGCCATACAACATTGGGTAGTAAGTTGTACTTGTTCAAATTTTAGTTAAGTATGGTAAGGAGTTGAGGTGTCTGAATACTATGGGTAAATACTGTAATGTAACAGAAACAGAAATCAAATGATATTTCTTTGTCCCAACTTGCTTTTTCACACTTGTAAATACTGTTAAATGTGGCTTTAAATCTTAGCACTCTGGGTAAAATTACAGCAGACATTTTAAAATATTTTTCTTATTTTCCCAGAAAACAGGTTTAGACAGTTTGCATGTAATGTCAAAACCTGCTTTACGGGAAAAGTAAGAAAAATATTGTTATTGCCTTTGGAAAAGAAATTGCAAAACTTCTGCAACAATGCCTCAGGTTCAGCCAATTAAAGAAAAATTTTCCAACTTGCTAGAGTTAGCAAGTGATGGAAATTGCAGCTTGCTTTTTTATCAAATTAACCAGCATTTAGCAACTTAGCAAGTGCTAAAATTGATCCCTGCTGGCTTATCAGTCAGTAACCTTGAGTATAGTGGTCTGTCACATGGAGAGTATACCGGAATATTGGTCAGCGACAGAGTAAACCCAGACCTATGGCATGTTCTCATAATTCCGTTCACCTTCTTAGAATAATATGAAAACAAATCTTTCTTAAATTTATGCCACATTAAAATTAATAAGAAATGACTAACATTACAGCTGATTTTGAAGAAAATCAGTTTTCACTTACAATTTTATGCATAAAAATCAAAATTTGTCACAAAATGCTAAATATTTGGAGTACATGTATCATTCAGTGAATTAGTCAATGATGTAGCGTATGGAAGGTCTGGAGTTTATGCTAGAGTATCAACATATTTATAAGTATGGCCTGAAACATTATTGTGGAAAGTCATGTTAAGTAATGTGTGTTTAAAAAAAAAATCTGTGTGTTAGTTAAAAGTACTTGGTTTGTTTGTGTTGAGGTTTTACGGCCCAGTCAACCCAATGGGGTCATGTCGAGCACGGTCAGTTTACCTAACCATACGTTTACTGGGCAGGCTTTGTCCTCTAAGCGGTTAACCAGTATTGTGTACATTCTTTTGCCAGAAAAAGTACTTGGATTGAATAAGATCAAGGTCTACTGAGATAATGTTGAATCTGACAGTTGGAATGCCTCCCAACCACCCTCCCCCTGCGGGCCCCCGTAGCCTAATGGATAAGAGAACCGATCCATTAGGTTTCTCGCTGCTGCGGTTCGAGTCTCCCTTGGGTCATATGTGGGAAAGCCAAGTTCTGATTATGGATGGTCAGCTGTTTTTTTTCTGCAGGTTCTCCGGTTTTCGCCCACTCTTGATGAACGATCAGCTCGATTTAAGTGAAATATTCTTGAAAGGGTCGTAAAACCCAAATTCCCCACAAATTACCGTTAAGAACTGTTTGGAAAGTCCATTGTTTTCACTCTAGATATGCGATAATGCTCAGATATCAGTGGAGCTTTTTCTACTTTCGTTTTAACCGGATGTCACGTTGCGCGCGCGCAAGGTATACGTTCTTCTAGAATACCACCGAAAATACTGACAAAACTATTGTGTGTTTTATTCTTACCTTAAAATCTCGCCTATGCCTGATTTTTATTTGTTTTTAGCATGGAAACGTGATATCTGTTAGGTTTAACAGTTGCTGTCACCGGGTGATTGTAAACAAACGCTGAAAACGGAAGTGACGTATTTAATGGTTCATGTTCACAATTTCCGGTTACACAAAAAAATCAGCCTTAGTATAGCAATTTTTGAATAGAACAGAATACTACCATAAAGCAACCAACTCTCGTTGTTGCCGCTTCGCGGCAACAACTCGTTGGTTGGTTGCTATCAACAATGATGAAACGCAGAATCATAATTGTCGTGGTATCTTCCATGTATTTTGTTACTAGAGACTATCAACAACGTTACAACACAAAACCATAGTAGTCGTGGTCAATTCTGTACTTAATTGCATAAGACCATCAACAACTTTGATAAATAATATCATAATGGCTGTGATCTCTTCAATGTATTTTATTGCATGAAACCATTAACAACATTTCAACACAGATTCATAGTGGCACTATTCCAACACAATTCCGAATCCTAGTGGCCTAGATCTCATCAATGGTTTTTGTTGCATGAAACCATTAACTACGCACGAACACAGAATTATAGCGGCCGTGGTCCCTTCGGTGTAATTTACTGCTATAGACCATCAACAACATTGAAACACAGACTCATAGTGGCCGTGGTCTCTTCGTTGTAATTTATTGTGTGGGACCATCAACAACATTAAACCACAAAAGCAATGTGGCTGTGGTTTCTTCGGTAGTTTTTGTTGTTTGAGACCATCAAGAACATTTCAACCCATAATAAGTGTGGCTGTTGTTTATTCGATCTATTTTATTGCAAGAGACCATCATCAACGGTGAAACACATCATTATAGCGGCCGTGGTCTCTTCTGTGTTTTCAATTGCAAGATACCATCAACATTATAGAACGCAAAATCATAGCAATGAAGATCTCTTCGGTATATCTTATTGCATGAGACCATCAATAATTCTACAACACAGAATCTCATTGTGGTATTTTGGTATATTTTAGTTCATGAGACCATCAAGAACGTTACAATACACAATCATAGTGTTCATGGTCTCTTTAATGTGTTTGATTGCATGGGACCATCAACAACTTCGAAACACAGAATCATAGTGGCTATGGTCTCTTCTGTGTAATTAAATGCATGTCAACACCAGCAACGCTACAACAAAGAATCAGAGCACTTGTGGTTTCTTTGGGGAATTTAATTGTTTTGGACAATCAACAACTTTGAAGCACAGTTCGGTAGTGGCCGTGGTTTCTTTGGTAACTTATGTTCATGACATCATCAAGGTTACAACACAGAATCATATTGGACCTTGCCTTGTTTTTTTTTTTTTTTTTTTTTTTTTTGTGTGTGTGTGTGTGTGTGTGTGTGTGTGTGTGTGTGTGTGTGTGTGTGTGTGTGTGTGTGTGTATTCAATATGAGACCAACAAACCTGTTTCAACATAGAATCATAATGACTGTGGTCTCTTTGGTATATTTTATTGTTTGGGACCATCAAAAACATTGAAACGCAAACTCATAGTGGCCATGGTCTCTTTGGTGTAATACATTGCATGAGACGATCAAGAACGTTGAAACAAGAAATCCTAGTGGCCAAGGACTTAGGTGTATTTTATTGCAAGAGTCCATCAGCAACATACAAAACAGAAACATAGCGGCCATGGTCTCTTCCGTATCTTATTGCATGAGGCCATCAACGTTTCAACACAAAATTATAGTGGCCGTGGTCTCTTTGTTGTATTTGAGTGCAAGAGACCATCAAGAACATTACAACCCAGAAATATAGTGGCCGTGGTCTTTTCTTGCATTTCATTGCTAGATACCATCAACAACACTGTACAACGCAAAATCATAGTAGTCAAGGTCTCTTCGTTATATTTTTTTGCATAAGGCCATCAATAACCCTACAACACAGAATTCTAGTGGCCGCGGTATCTTATTTTATTGCTTGAGACTATCAAGAATGTTACAATACGGAATCATAGTTGCCGTGGTCTTTTCGATATACTTTATTGCAATTGATGATCAACCACTTTGAATGCAGAATCAAAGTGGCGGTGTAGTCTTTGTGGTATCTTACTGCAAGGGACCATCAACAATGTTACAATACCGAATCATAATGGCCGTGGTCTCCTCAGTGTATTTTACTTCCTGACACTATCAACCACTTTAAAACTTTAGCGGACGTTGTTTCTTTGGTTTATTTAATTTCATGAAACCATCAACGTTACAACATATAATCATCGTAGCCGTGGTCTCTTTGATGTAATTTATTGTTTTGGAACATCAACATTGAAACATAGACTCAAAGTGGTAATGATCTCTTCAGTGTAATAAATTGCATGAGACCATCAACAGCATCGGCATACAGAATCCAGATTGCCGTGGTCTACGATTACTTTTATTATTTGAGACCATCAACTTAAAATACAAAATCATAGTGTCTATGGTCTTTTCGGTAGATTTTATTGCATGAGACCATCAACAACCTTACAACACAGAATCGTAGTGTTTGTGGTTTCTTCTGTGTATTTTAGTGCAGGAGACCATCAACCACTTTGAAACACAGAATCCTAGTGGCCGTCATATCCTTGTTGTACTTGGGTTTATCAACAACATTATAACAGAATCATAGTCGTCATGGTCTCTAAGGTGTACTTTATTGCATCAACAACGTTGAAACACAGAGTTGAGGGGGGTGTAGGTATTCCGACCGGGGTCGAGGTCCCACTCTGCCTCACACTGCCTCCCCGCCCAGTCAGGGCGACAGATGTGGTATGTCTCACCCCAAGGGTTTTGCGCCTCTCTTCTTTATTTCTAGGAGTCAGGTTCATAGCGGCTCGTTCACAGAGATAACTCTGGACGAGTAACTGATTTTATGTTAGCAAGTGTTAGGCGCTTTTTTGTGTGTTGTTATATTTCTTTGTGTTTTTGTTTATCATATGTTTAATGACTGACGTGGTTACTCCACGTTTGTCGTATTACGTTGATGTGCTAACACACTTTGTAGTCTGTTTAAAAGTCGTTTCTTTCTTTATTTCAGAAGACAATATCTGAATGCAATAGATCTTTCGGGAGCCAGTCCCTTCTTCAGTTGCATAAAGATGAAACGATATAAGTGTACCTTCGCTAAGGTTATGGACATTCGTGCATATTTGATGCGGTCATATCTTTGTCGGTAGCATCTGAATTTTATCATAGGGTGTACTTTTGTGTTAAGTTCTCCAGTACTGTGTATTGATAAGACTCACTGGGTTGGTACCAGGAAAATATTATTTATGTTAGTCACATGGGGAACATAGCCAGGTTGGTACTGGACAACTGAAATGTTCCCAGAAGTGGCCAGGTTGGTACTGGACATAAATTCGCTTCTTTTTCTGATTGTTTGAGGAAAGTAATTTAAAGTTTAGCAATACAGTATTCATTGAAAACAAACACTTGTTGAGAAGTCAAAGTTCTACCTTCGACTAGCCTGCTTGGGGCTGCTACCGTTAACTGACCGTCTGTTCAGAGGTGTGTCGAATGAGCCATAAGAGGCGGTGCTTCAATCAATTGCTCATTTTAATTAACGTCTTTTAGCCGCTCCGTTTCCTACTGAGACATGATTCAACACCCATGTGGACGTCTTGGGAGATCGTCTGCATTACTCAATTTATAGACAGAGGCGGCTATTGTTACAGACGACTTAGAGAGCGTTAAGTAATAAATAAAGAGTTCAAATAGTGGTTGAGCGTCGTTAGATCTTTTATGTGTTTTTAAATGGTGCTGCCAGTGTTCCACGTGGAAAATGGTCCCTTAGGCTCATTTGGTCAGTTATATCTAGTTTGTTGCATAGATCCTTACGAGCCTGCGTATATTTCATCTCTTAGTTCCTTAAGATTGGTAGGCCACATGTACCATCCAGTGTGAGATAATTAAAAACTGCGCGGATGCGCTTGTTTTTTCCTTATCAGTTGACAGTGTAGATCCTGATTGTACTGCGTGGTTATGTCTGGGGTCAGTTTACGTGACATCCAGTTTAAGATAAGACTGCGCGGATGCGCATCTCCATTACAGATATTTTTATAGTGTAGGCCCTGATTGTCCTGCGTTGTTGTATATTTAGAAGCATGTCTATACCCTTCAATGTAGGATAAGTTAAGACTGCGCCGGTATGCATATTTGATATCTAATAGATTCAAGTATATTGGTTCAAATGATAGAGCAGCGTGGTTATATGGTCGCCAGTAACGGTACTCTTCGGTCTTAGACAAGTTGAGATTGCGAGGCTGCATGTATCTACCATTATTTAGTATCTAGGGTAGCTCCTGATTGTGAACATGGGTTTAAATGACCAAGTATGACCTGACCTTGACCTAGGCAGAAGGTCAACCTGAGGAAGGGATGTGTGCTATTGAAAGGTCTAACCCTAAGGCTGGTGAGGGCAAAATAGTAAAGCTCTATCTTGAATACTTCTGCATCTATGTACACTTTTCAAAACTTAAACACAAAACTTAAACATGGATGTAAATGACAAAGTAAAAACTGACCTTGACCTACATAATTTAAAGGGTCTAACTTGGGGATGGGGGTGTATGCTATTGAAAGGTCTTACCCTAAGGTAGGTGTAGGCCAAATATGAAAGCAGTACCTTAAACAATTAAAAACTATGCACACCTTTGAAAACTTAAACATTGTACTAACGGGGAGACCGACAGACGCCGACGCCAACGACTGGGTAACAACATAAGCTCTCCAAGGACACAGTCCCAGCGAGCTAAAAACTGACAATTAATTTTAAAGGATTCACCTGCCGCTTTCATCTCAGTTTGTCAGAAGCATATCAGATGCTATAACTCAAAGCATCTGCTGATAATTGTGATGATATAGAAGCAGTGGATTTTGACTCTTACAAACACATTTTTCCTACACTCGTTTAACTTCCGTTCATAAACAGAATCAAATGCAGATATTTCAAAACTACTTAAGGCATTTACAAACATAATTATTATTCTTGACTATTTCAATAATGTTGGCCAACGCTAAAGATACGCTCATGCTAATCAAGGTGACTTTTGGCGGGAATCATTATATAGAGCCAGCCAAGTGTATTTTTTTTTTTGTCTGTATCGTTACAGATTGTGATCATTTCTTGCATCAACAAATAATAACAATTTTTGGCTAACTGAAAATTAAGCAATTGCCATGCCCATTCCTAGGCAGTGCCTAAATTCATTTTATCTTATGATGACGTGTTGAAGTGGCTAATTCCGCCACCATGTTTGGGCAGATATCTGGCAGATTATCCTTGAAGCAAATCATTTTAACCACAGCATACACCTTCCCCACTAACACCTGAGCAAGGAATATAACAAGCACCAACCCTAGAAACAACCAGAGTAGAAACAAAGTTATAGGTGAAAAAATATGATATTATTTTGAAAAGGCAGTGGCTATTCATATGGCACAGAACGAATAGCCTATATAGGCTAAGCATATGGCCCCGTACACTCAGACTATATTGGCTAATCGTGAGGTTACGATTAGCTAATATAGGCTATAAAGACTAATCGTACGGGGTCGTATGATTTGCCAATCTAGGCTAATCATTTGGGGCTGTACGATTAGCCTATATTGGATATTCATACTGGGCCATACGAATAGCCACTGCCTTTTAAAAATGGGGAGGCAACTCAGATTTATGTTTATAAATTTATATATAACATTGTTCATGAGTTGTAGGTATTTTAGCAATTTTAATGGGGTCAAATTTAAATATCAAGGACTAATCCCAAAGACATTGTATACTTCAAGTTAGAAATAAATATTATATGTTTTTTCAGCAGAGATAAAACATTTTCATCTGAAAATTTCCTTTTAATTTTTTATGGCCCATTTTTACACCTGTATAATTTTGAACCCCTTAAAACCCACTTTTATGTAGAGAAACTTGGGTTTACAAGGTTAAATATTATTTCTTATTTCTGCTAAAAAATAGATTGTGGTACTCGTTACAACCGCCTCGTCGAGGCTAAATGTTCTCAGATTAAAGTGCTAATCGTTGTGAATTGGATTGAGTATGCTTAGAAATTCTATTTGTCTGCTCTTTTTATCTTTTAGTAAAAAATATTAATAAATCTTTGTTTTGCTCATTGTTTAATTAAAAAATATGCTCTAGATGAACAAAGCGAATTCAGGATAACTGTACATGTGAATATGGTGAAACGAGCCTTTCCTGGAATCGCCAAACTTCTATCAGCCATCCTTTTGTGTTAATAAAGATCTACAATAGGTATAACCTAGTGATAATGGGGATATACTTTTCTTTTTTCTTATTTCTGCTCTAAAAAGCCTGAAAGGTAGACTAGTGATTCCCATTACCATTTATTGCATATGCGAACAACGAAGGTTCACGTGACCCTGTGCATACACGTAGTCTCGCCGAAACACTCGCTGTTTGCTCACCTAAGCTGTAGGTCATGAGAACATTCAGCCAAAGAACCAAAGTTCTTGACCTGCTAAGATGCTGAGCATGCACACTGAAAGTTTAACCGTACTGACTGTCCGAATGATCCTTTTTATTCCGTCGTGACTCATACTATATTTTTTCATATTTCAACTCTGTAAGATAGTCTGAGGGAACTATGTATCCCAGTTTAGTATTTGAGCCCCGCCGTGAGAAAATCCCCAGGGCCACCTGCAAACTGCATGTGCGAACAATAAAGGTGCAGATCAACCGCGCAGTCTGATCATAGCTTTTGTTGTTCGCTACTTGGAAAGTATGATTACTTAGGTTGCTATATGCCAAAACTCGTGGGTTTTGAGACTGAGCAGGTCAGTTTTTGTCTAACCCGATCGATTGGAACCCCCGAAGACAGGTTTTAAAGCGACGAAGCCCAAATAGTAAAACAGGTGGTTTCCAAGAGTAAATTCTATTTCTGCTCAAAATCATAGATTGTATTTGCTCGGTAGAATCGCTTCTAAGCATGAAATTTACATAATAAATATTTGCAACCTTCAAGTTAAAATGATTAAAGTTCAAAGGCAACCTTTAATTGGTTGTTTGTAACGGCGGGTTAAAGTATTCAACATAACAATAGATAACTGGACTAATCAGTTAACTATGGGCCGAGTTGGTTATGTGCCGAGTTTGTTATGTGCCGAGTTGGTTATATGCCGAGTTTGCAATGTGCCGAGTTGTCCCACAATCATACACTATTATGCAAAAAAAGGTATTAAGTCACACAGAATGGGTATTTTTAGTTCCATTTTGTTTATAAATAAACAATAATATGTTAGTTACCTTCTTCGCAACGGATTTCCAGGCATTTTTCATGGCTACAAAGGTAATGATCGAAATTGCTGAATTAACGTAAATTGTAAGAAACCACGACGTCCGGTTTTTAACCTGCTGACAAGCGTGGAAGCAGAGGGTTCACGCCGACCAACAAGAACGATGTACGGGAACCAGCTGAACGGAAATACCTGCCTATGGGACCATGGTCTCATAGGGAAATTTGAATCAGTGTTATACCTCACTTTGATCCAGGTTGTTCATACAAATTTACATACTTAATGAAAAAGTGTAGACTAATGAAAAAGTGTAGACCCAGATAAGTTGGGGCAAATCCGGAACCAGCAGGATAAGGGTTAATGTAATGGTCACACATTTTGAACTTTTTTGATTGTGTTGGGGTTTAACGACACATCAACCTTTATGGGTCATTTTGAGTTGTCTCCCAGAGAAAGGGAGGAAAGAAGAAAATAGGAATCAGAACTAGTCAGCTCAGTGTCAGTATAATGTGACTGGGTGGAATATCATGTCATGTGTCTGGGGTATGATATTTCAGTGAGACAGCACTCTAAAAGTGAGCATTGAGCTCCCTGCCACATTCAAATACTGTTGCGATATGACTGAAAGATTGTTGAAAGCAGCTTAAAACCTGAATAAAACAAACAATCAAAAGGAAAGGAATTTGCATGAAATGCCAAAGCCTACTTTCTATGAAAAATAAGAAAAATGTTTCAAAATTTTGTCTGAAATTTTTACCCAGCATGCAAATCGTTAAGCATTAATGGTTTAAATTTACATACACAGTACTGGAATATTTCACAAAAGCATTAATTGATTGTAATATAGCTCCAGGTAAGAGGGGGTATGAGGAATATTTTTTTTTTTTTTTATTGTATTATGTATTGTGAGAATTCATTATCTGAAGCTGAGTACCTTGCCCAAACACTTCTAATGAGTACCCACAACACATTTTCCTGGAGAAATAAGAACTATATTAATGTGGATGTACATGTATACCCCTCTTGTATAGAGCTTTGTTTGACACTTTATGGCTGAGACTTTTTGCAATTAGTATGAAAGTCCAGCCCTGTTAATTGGGAAAAGCACAAAAAATATAAAAAATATCTCTGCTGTTATCATAACATATGCCAAATGAGTACCACACCATATGTTTTCGTGGAGAAATAAGAAAACTATTAATACTTTTCAGCTGAAAAAAAAAAAGTTCCTTATCTGGAGCTATGGTCGTTAGTTTACAATAATTACCCTATATAACTTTGCATATTTATCTTAAAATTTAACCCTGGTCCTGATGAACCCAGATATACTCTCTCTTTACAAACAGTGTAGGTCCAGATCAGTTGGCTTCTGATCAGGATCTGCACTGTTTGCCATTAAGTATATGAATTTGTATTGACAACCTGGATCAAGTAATCTGATTCGCTGAAAATTGGAAGTGGACATGGCCTATCAATTTATTCAGCATGACAAGGGTTAAACAAGCCTATTTGACTGCTGTTGATATGTCTAAAAGCTGCTGGCTGAACAACAAACAGTGCAGACCCTGATCAAACTGTGCTTTTAGGAGCTGTTTGAGCTGGGCTAAAACTTGCTTAGGCATGGCCATCTCAATATTGAGGATATGTATGGTAATGTAAAAGAAGAAAAGAGAAAAAATAAAAATCCCAAATGCCTAATTATTGTTTGTGCTTCAGGTTATAATGCTGTATACCATTGTTATACAGCATTATACCCTGAAGCACAAACAATAATTAGTCATTTGGGATTTTTTTTTTTTGGTATACCTATTTAATAGGTATCATTTTGATGGGAAGCTTTTCAACCTAAGAAGGTTGCAAGCCAAATCCAAGGTGCAGACAGAGATGCTAGACGAGTTCTTCTTTGTTGATGACATGGCAAAGGGTGCTCCAACAGAAGAGAAGATGCAAAAAGATGTAGATCAAGTATCTAACTCCTGTGACAACTATGACCTCAAAATCAGCATCAAAAAGACTGAGGTGGTTTATCAACCAGCACCTGACAAGCCTTACAAGGAGCCCACCATTACAGTGAAAGGTCAAAGATTGCAAGTGGTAGACAAGTTCACCTACCTTGGAAGCACATTGTCAAGAGTCTTGCACATTGATGATGAAGTCAATGCCAGGATTACCAAAGCAAGTGCAGCATTTGGCCGACTACTTGGTAGTGTTTGGGATCGAAGTGGAATCAGGCTTGACACAAAGCTGAAAGTCTACAAAGCTGTGGTGCTGCCAACACTATGGTATGCATGCGAAACATGGACAGTTTACCAACGGCACACCAAAAGACCGAACCATTTCCATACAAGCTGCCTTAGAAAACTTTTAAAGATTAAGTGGCAAGATAGGATTCCAGACACAGAAGTCCTGAAAAGGGCAGGGATGCAGAGTGTACATACTCTTCTGAAACTGGCACAGTTAAGATGGACAGGCCATGTTACCAGGATGCCTGAGGAACGTTTGCCAAAGAAAATCCTCTATGGAGAACTAGAAATGGGCAAATGCTCCCATGGTGGTCAGAAGAAGCGATACAAAGACACCCTCAAAGCTTCCCTCAAGGATTTCAACATACCAACAGAGTCATGGGAACAAATAGCACAGGACTTAGCAAAGAGGTGAGGCCTCCTCAGAAGAGGTGCTAGTGAATATGAGGCAAAAAGAATCAGCGAAGCTGAGCAGAAACGAGCACAGCGCAAAGCCAGAACTAAGGCATCACCAACAGACCTGTCTTGCTCAGACCTCTGTTATTCCATCTGCAACAGACAGTTTAGAGCTAGAATTGATCTAATCAGCTATCTTAGAACACACAAACAGTAGCATCTCTCACATGTGATTAAGATTGGTCATTGTCAGTAATGACAGATGAACTATTATTATAATGCTGTATAAGGGTAGATCCAGATACTTTGATACCATCATAACCCTAAGTATTGTGACAGACAAGCTTTAGCAAACAGTTTAGATCTAGATCTACACTGATTACATAGCTTCCATTAAGTTGTTTTTTCAACTGAAAAAATAGTAATTATTATGTCTGCCCACCTAATGGGAGGGGGACATATTGATTTTGGTCCAGATCCCGTCGCTGTCAGCCTTGGTGTCAGCATCACACTTTCTTATCTGCACAATATCATGTGCACCAATGGTTTGATTCTCACCAGATATTCATGGATATATAATTTGGACATGACAAAGAACTGGTTAGATATTGGTGACCTTGACCTAATTTTCAACGTCACAACAGTAGAAAAACTGAAAATTCATGGTGAGGTGAGGGGTTGGGGGGGGGGGGGGTGTTGTGGGGGCGGGTGTGCACCTGTTTTCTCTGAAAACACTGTTACTTGTTTCCTTATTTCTTGATCTGAACAAGTTTTTGTTCAGAAATAAGAAAAATATTATGTGGATACCCCTTTTTATCTGCAGCTGTGTGATTGGCCGATGTACATGTACCTGGATTGGCTGATGTACCTGGATGGTGTAGAAGTACTTATTTCTGTCATCAGCATTCACTTGGGTTTCAGTAATGTCTGAAGACAAAGTTGAGATGCATGTGAATTGACCCTTAAAATGTGGATGGACAAGCTCGCCTTGCCCTCAAGATCCATTTTATTATATCACAGGTCATTTGTTTTATTGTTCAGTGATTAGCTAATTAACCCATTTACATTGAGTGAACTTGTCTACCACAACTGTTTCGAGCAGTCTATTTCCAATAGCAGGGTGTCTTGTTAGTTTTTATTAGCTCACCTGGAGCCTGGTCAGCTTATGCCATGGCCTGTTATCCGTCGTCCATCCGTTGTTAGCTTTTCACATTTTCGACATCTCCTGGACCATAATTTGGATGAAGCTGAAACTTAGTGGGAGGCATTGTTGCAACATGGGGATTCAGAATTGCTAAAAAACATTCCCTTCTGATATTCAAGATGGCCGCCATTGTGGCCATCTTGAAATTCTTCAAACAACATCTCCTCCCATACCGTAAGTCAGATTGAGCCGAAACTTGATGAGAGGCATCACAATGACATAGAGATTCAGAATTGCTAAAATCATCCAGTTCTGATATCCAGGATGGCTGCCATGGCAGCCATCTTGAAATTCTTCAAATGACATGTCCTCCCAAAACTCTAAGTCAGATTTAGCCGAAACTTGATGGGAGGCATCGGAGCGACATAGAGATTCAGAATTGCTAAAATTGTTCTGTTCTCATATCCAAGATGGCCGATATTGCAGCCATCTTGAAAGTCTAAACGACATCTCCTCTTAAAGTGTTAGTCCGATTGAGCCAAAACTTGATGGGAAGCACTGGAGCGACATAGAGATTCAGAATTGCTAAAATTGTCCAGTTCTGATATCCGAGATGGCCCCCTGGGTGGCCATCTTGAAAATCTCGAAACAATATCTGCTCCCGAGCCCTAAGTCAGATTTAGCCGAAACTTGATGGGAGGCTCTGAGCGACATAGAGATTCAGAATTGCTAAAATTGTCCTGTTCCCATATCCAAGATGGCTGATATTGCAGCCATCTTGAAAGCATCTCCTCTTAAAGTGTTAGCCCGATTGAGCCAAAACTTGATAGGAAGCATTGGAGCGACATAGAGATTCAGAATTGCTAAAATCGTTCAGTTCTGATATCCAAGATGGCCGCGAAACAATATCTGCTCCGGAACCCTAAGTCAGATTTAGCCCAAACTTGGCGGGAGCTATTGGGGCCACGTAGAGTTAGAATTGCTAAAATCATTCCTTTCCAATATCCAAGATTACCGCCATTTCAGCCATTTTGAAAATCTTCAAATGGCATGTCCTGCCAAACTCTGATTGAGCTGAAACTTGAAGGGAGGCATCAGAGCATCATTGAGATTCAAAATTGCTAAAATTGTTCCATTCCGATGTCCAAGATGACCGCCACGGTGGCCATCTTGAAAATCTTCAGACCACGTCTGCTCCTGAAAGGTAAGTCAGATTGAGCCCAAACTTGATGAGAGACATTGGGGTGACATGGAGATTTAGAAAATTACTAAATTTGTTCCATTCCAATATCCAAGATGGCCACAATGATGGTCAGATTGAGCCAAAACTTAGTGGGAGGCATTGGGGCGACATGGAGATTCAGAATTGCCAAAACCATTTTGTTAGGATATCCACGATGGCAGCCACACCAGCCCTCTTGAAGATCTTCAATTGTTAACTGACCTGCTGTGCTCCAGGTCATCTTATGCTGTGGTCTATTGACCATGGTCCATCCCTCATCCGTAATTATGTCTGTCAGTAACTTTTCACATCAGAATCATATCCATGATGGCAGCCATGGCAGCCATCTTGAAAGTCTTCAATAGTTATCTGCTCCTGACCCTAAGTCAGATGATAAAAACGGTGGAAGGCATCAGGGCAGCATGGAGATTTAGAATTGCTAAAATGATTCAGTTCTGATATCCAAGATGGCCACCATGGCAGCCATTTTGAAAATCTTCGTATCACATCTGCTCCCAGACAGTAAGTCTGATTGAGCTTAAACTTGATGGGAGGCATTGGGATTTTATAGAAATTCAGAATTCCTAAAATTGTTCTGTTCCAATATTCAAGATGGCCACCATGGTGCAGCATCTGATCAGAGTCTGTACTATTTGCATTAAATACAAGAAATTTTATAAAACATAGTAAAACCTAGAGGCCAAAGTGGACCAGAAATCACTCACCTGGACTAGGCTGATCATTATATGCTACATTATGCCATGGTGGCCATCTTGGCTATCTGATCCTTTAGCAATTCAGAATCTGATGTTCTTTGAAGAGTTTCAAGATAGCCACCATCTTGGATACTGGGATGGAACGATTTAGCAATTCTGAATCTCCATGTCACCACTATGCCTCCCATCTAGTTTCCGCTCAATCTAACTTACTGATTGGGAGGAACTGTGGTTTGAAGAATTTCAAGATTTAGTCAATCAACTAATACGGGTTTGTACAGTGGGATCCATATTTTTCGTTTGCATAAACCTAGACACTAAGGGAAGTAACAGAATTTGTGTAACAGAAAAGGCTAACTAGTCTGCATGATTGGGAAGTTGGTCTTTGTCTAGCTTGTTTTCATGTTTTTGTTGGGTCTTGTCTGAAATACTCTAAATGTAGTGATAATTACATAAGTATTTTAGATCTTACACTAGACATGCTTGATACGGTATATTATTACTTCATAAAATAAAATGTGTAAGCAGCCTGGCTGTCACAGTGTAAGAATGTTAACTTAATTAATGTCATTTGCATTATTTCAAAGACTTTTGTGAATACAAATAATATGATAACTTAAAATGCGAAACAAAAATGCAAAGCATTTTGAATGTTACAGAGTGTTATATTAATGACAGTTTAGAGTTATTTTTTGTAAGTGGTCCATTTAGATAAATATAACCTCACCAAATTTAGTTAAAATATTTGATGTGAAACCTTGTATACACATATTTTCCAGTAAGGTAAGGGGAAGCATGAAAATTTTTTAAAAATTCTGTACTTTAAAATTTAAGGTTCGTTAAGCTACATCAATGGGATTTACAAAAAAAATGTAAAATATTGTACAGACATATAACAATTTAAAATTACCTAATATAGATTATTGTCAAGCTACTAAAATTGCACATTGTTAGTTTTTATCATATTTGAAATGAGACAAGAAAACAAAAGAATTTTAAAAGAATAAAACAGATAGTGTACAGCTGAACAACACATTGAAAGGAAATTGTCATTAATATGGCAGGATAGTGTTTAATACTTGATTAAACATAATATACATATAGCTTTAATTTCATACTAAATTATCCTTTTAAAAGGTAAGGGGATTTTATAAGCAGTTACTTGCGATGTTTCATACATACTACAGACCCCTATTCATGCTGAGACTAGTTTGAGATTGTTCCTGTTTGACTCAGCATGTACGGGGTGATAGATTAGCAGATTAGCTTAGAATCTATTATGTTCTTCCTAACTTTGTTAGGCAATAAATGTTTATGAAGTCCTGTTAAGGAACCTTGAAATATTTGTTTGCTACATGTATGGTGAACCTAAATACACAGATGTGAATAAGCTGAGGTATGCTGTTTTTATTCAGAAGTATCAAGGATGATCAGGTGAGTTGCTAAGTAGCTATGATGGTGTTGATCTGAGTCTCCTGCCGCCCTGCAGGACTCATTGGAAATGCATATAGCCAGTTATCAAGCATTTATTTGGCTTCAAGTAGATCAGAGATACCAGGATGTTTCTTCTTCTGTGGGTCATGGCTGGAAACTAGCTGAAGATATCACCATTGATTACATATGGACTGGTAGCTACATGTTTTCCACAAGAACTGTTGATGTTATGTGTGCTGGTACTTCAGGGTTTGAGTTAGAAACTCAAGACGATGATGCTGTTGGACTTTGCAAGGAAGTGGAGAACATAATAGAGATAGTATGAGGAGAGGACATATGACTAGATCAAACATTTCTGACAAATGTAGTGGTGCTAAATATTTGCATCTTTCTTGATTCATATGTAACTGGATGCTGTAGGGTTGTTGGGTACATTACTGTTTGTGGACTGGGAACTGTTGTTCTTTACAACACATGGAATGTGTGTTTTGATTATCATTTTCTCTCATCCTTTATATCTCATTGATTTTTTCCTCCACTTATTCGGAGACATAGGCAAATAAATGAACATGTTTAACTTCATCTCACATTAGTAAATCTAGCTTACCTTTTTCATATGTGATGTTCAATATAAACTGGTAAGCTACATAACATTTTTAGTATGCGTGGTTATTGCTGTTCTCCAGTAAGCATGTTTTGTCTCCAAACGGGAGGCTTTAAATATTGGAAATTCCAGTTACAATATCCTAAATTAGGGCACACATCTGAGTACAATTGTGATATGGGATAATATCTTTTCTACTAATTACTAATATATCAATCTCTTGTTTTCTTGTGAGAAATATTGTCAACCGTTTTCTCTACAATGTACTAGTAGCTAAACAAGGTTACATAAATGACTCTCGGCTTGAAAAGCTTAGAAATAGCCATTTCCATTATATAGTAAATATAAGTATGTAACTTACGTTACCATTATGTAACGTAAATTATGTAACCATCATAAACCATGAAACTTTGTCTAATTTGGAAGCCCTTTGGATGTATAATACACTCTAAACAGTCAAAGAATACATCAAATACATACGAGGGATGTTCGAAATGAATTGCTTATTGTCCTCTAGCTCGATATCCACGTGGGGCACGATAAAAACCAATACATACCTGTATAGGGCTATTCAATATCTACACAATGGTGTATAAATGTACATGTTAGACTAAGTGTAAGACATAAAATTTGCCATTTGAATACACGCAGTCATTGACCACTGCAGTAAAAATGGTTGGTAGAAGCGTCGACAAAAAAGATGAAATACGGGCTTACATCAAAGCTCGCTCAAAACTTGGTTGTTCTTTGAAGAAGCTGATGACTGAAATTTCTACTGCTTTTGGACCTTCTTGTGTGTCTTATGACACAGTTCGGCGGTGAAAAAAGAAATTTGAGTCTGGTGTAGAGTCCATCAAAAATGCACCGAAATCAGGTAGGCCAAAATCTAAAGATCTAAAGAAATCGTTTCCAAAATAAAGGAAATCATTGAAGGAGATGCCAGATTTACAGTTCGTGATATTGCAAGAAAGGTAGGCATATCACTATCAACGGTTCACCTTATTTTGAAGAAGCATTTGAAAGTCAGAAAGATTTCTGCTAGATGGGTGCCACATCTGTTGACTGACGAGCAAAAGAGGCAAAAGAGGCAACGGGTTAAAGTGGCCAAAAAGCTGCTTCAAATGTTTCCAAAATATGACAAAAAGCAGTTTGCCAATGTCGTCACAGGTGATGAAACCTGAGTCCATTATTTTGAGCCCGTCAGAAAGGTTAGCAATAAGATCTGGGCCACTAAACACAGCAAACGCCCAATAATTGCCAAACGTTCTTTGAGTACAAAGAAAGTTTTGTATGCAATCTGCTTCTCTGGTGAAGGAGTCACAATAAAAGTGCCAGTGAAAAAGGGCAAACGCATCACCGGAAAGTACTACAAAGACGTAGTACTGAAGAAACTGAAAAAGTATTATCAGAAACGACGCCCTGCCACTGGTTTTAAACATGTCCGTCTTCTACATGACAGTGCCCCAGCTCATACCTCGCAATAGATACGGCGTTTTTGAAGAAAGAAAAAGTAACTGTTATGCCTCACCCCCCCGTATTCCCCAGGCCTTGACCCATGTGATTTCTTTTTGTTTCCGAAATTGAAAGGATTCCTTGCTGGGCAGAAATACCAGTCCCGACAGGCACTTGGATCTGCCATTCATCAGTACCTTATTACTGTGCCCAAATCAGCGTACCGTGACGCCTTCAAGAACTGGATATATCGGCTAAAACTTTGCATTTCTAGCCACGGGGAGTACTTCGAGGGCATGAAATGAATACTTTTGGGCTAACTTGAAATTTGAAGTCTCCAGATAGAAATAAGCAATTCATTTTGAACATCCCTCGTAAATGCTTATTTGAACTGTCAAATCCACAGATGGTGTGTGTCCTGTCTAGTTCTGATTCCGAATGTGTGTTATTCATCGCAATATTTAAAAGTGGGTAGGCGTACAATATCGTCATTTATGACAGAATGACAGCTCATAGCAAGCTCCAACATTTATCACTTGAAAGGCCTAAAAATGTAGTTTATTCATATGTACATTTTAACTCCATATTAATCAAAGCTGAGTTGTATAAGAATCAATAAGAATCAATAAGAGGTATATGCAAAAATTCTAAAGGGTATTCTATGTTACCTGCGTCACACCAGAAACCAGGGTATTCAGACTTTTATCAAACTGGTCAAACTAGAAAGTGTTATCTCTGCTACATATTTTAAAATAAATTACCATTACATCCTGTTGTCATTGCCATAATTTCTGGTAATTTCTACTACACCCTGAAATTAAAAATCACATCTTGGTAACGTATTTAACTTGCCATAAAACGGTAAAGCCCCGGCAGTCAGAGTGCTAACATGTTTCATTTATTACCTTAGAATACAGGCTTTCAGAAAAATATGTCTGCAAAAATCCCAGGCATGATGCAGGGTTACCATATACTGCATACGGTCTAATAGTTCTAGATAAGGTGCTTTTTTCTACCAAAAATTGTTTATACATCAAGGTTTAGGAGCTAGTCTATCAGAGGAAGAGCCGTTTGATACTTAACCCATCAGCCCATTCAGATTGTAGCAGACTACATATAGAATTTATTATTTTTATATTTCAGAGAAAATAAGGCTGTGAAGGCCTTAGCCAGCAGGGGTGATGGTAGTGGGATTGTGGTTAGGTGGTACAAAGGTGTCTTAACCCTTAAAGCGCCAATCACAACTGCAGCAGACAACATTTTGAAATTTTTTTTTTTTTTTTAATTTTTCAGAGAAAATAAGTCTTGATATATCATGTGAATCGTCTGCTTGGCAAATATCAAGACTTGTTTTCTTTGAAAAATTAAAAAAATAAAAATAAAATGTCGTCTGCTACAAATTTTGCTTGGTGCTTTAAGGGTCAAAGTTCTAATCTCAACTGCAGTTTGATTTTTGTTTTATTATTATTTTTCTGACGAAGTAATGCTTGACATTTCATGTGAAACTTCTGCTGAGCAGATGATTCACATGAAATGCCAAGACTTATTTTCTCTGAAAAATGATAAAAAAAAAAAAAATAGAATGTCATGTGCTACTTTTTTGCTATCTAAGGGTTAAGGTTTTGGCCTACTGGTATGGTTTTAGGAAAAGCAAGGACCTGTTCTGCTTGCAGCAAGTGTAGAATTGGAGTGTTTTAAATCATTTCCTCTTTCCTTTCCAGCTTTTCTTTTCTCTCTCCTCTGTCTGGGAGATAGCTCTGCATGACTGAAATAACTGACAGATCTTCTAAATCCTAACGCTAGCTCCATATAAGCGGGGTATCCATACTAAAATTTTTCTTAATTCTCCACAACAATATACAGTCGAACTTCAATGGCTCGAACATTGCTGGGACCATGGAAATTTGTTTGAGACATGGGTAGTTGGAGCTAATGAGAGTTAATCATGGTGCCAGGTCAGGAAGCAAATGACGATAATTTAGGGAAGTCTTTTCGATCTTCTATACAATAATGGTATGTTGAGTGTACTTTTTAGAATTGCTTTGACGAGGCAGTTCCAATGAGTACACACAACATACCATTTCATGGTAAAATAAGAAAATTTCCTTAAATATTTGTTTTGTGGAGCTGTTGGAAGACTTTCGTAGGCTAAAAAACAAGTTCCATTGAGCCATGGTAAAACAAGCTATCAGGGCCCAGTTGTTCAAAGCTAACGATGTCGTTAGTTAACAATTCATTAAAATTTACATCGAGTGATACGCAAATATGCTGAAATTTTTTCCTGAAAAAAAGTGAGTAACTTTTGCAGTGCAAAAGCTACTCACATTTTTTCAGCAAAAAATATCAGCATATTGTATATTGAGTCTGCTAAAACAGTTAACGAAATGACCCTTAACAAGCTCGTTAAGCTAACGACACTTTGAACAACTGGGCCCTGGGTTTGAATTATTGAGCTTCGACTGTATGTTGTGGGTACTCATTAGAAGTGCCTCATTAATGTCAAATAGTATCAGAATATTTTTAGCAAAGCTGAAGATAAAAATTTCTTCACAAAAACATATGTTATGGGTACTCATTAGAAGTGCCTTGGTGAGGCACTTCTAATGAGTACCCACAACATATCAATATTATTTGGTTGAAAATAACCTTTATCTAAAGCCCTGATTTAGGGGTAACTATGGTAAAGAGAATTACATGTGCAAGGCTTTGACTCTGTGCATCAATATGAGCTTTATTGTTATTTTCAGGCTGCACTGAATAAATTACAGATAGTATTTAGTGATAAAATGGGGTTCCTTAGGACAAATGCAGAAGAACAAGTCAAGTAAGTTCATTTTACCTTTTTGTAGTGATTGGTGAATTGGTTTAAATGAAAATCTGTTGGTTTCTGCATACCAGTTCCATTTATTGATAGTGGATTATGCAATTAATTATATTAATAGTCCGAAAATTATTTTGCACTGAAAACAATGACAATTGGCATTTAGAGAAGAAAATTTAGTTTTAAGAGGAATGGAAACACTTTTTGAGGAGGTAACTCTGTTAAGTTTGTATTTTACTTCCCTTCTGAAAAGGGATCTACTTTTGTTTTTGATTTGGGTTTTACGACCCTTTTAAGAATATTTCACTTATATCGAGCCCATCGTTCATCAAAGGTGGGCAAAAACCAGAGAACCCGGGAAAAAAAAAACACCTGACCATCCGCAAGCAGAACTTGGCTTTCCCATATGTGACCCGAGCGAGGCTCGAACCACAGCAGTGAGAAACCTAATGGATTAAGTCAGCTCTCTTATCCACTAGACTACGGGGGCCCGCCTGGGATCTACTTTAAAAGGAAAGACTTTGCTCCCCTTTTTACCTTGTCGAATACCTTTTCCTCAAGAAAACAAAAGGGAAGTCACAAAAGTTGTAAAAAATGGCAGACGATCTACCAGGTGTATTTAGCCTCTTTAATTACTAGATCCATAGCAAAAAACGTTTGAATGCAACATTTTTGGTATCCATCTTTAAACTGTGTCTAACCTGAAACCATGCTTTAAAACCATGTTTTAATGAATCCTGTTATGAAAGGTATCTAGTATCTTTCTTTTTCAAAATATTGGAAAGAAAAAACTAAGTTATGCCAGTTCAGCGATCCCTACTGTATTACCATTGCAGATTAGTGAAGTCAATGAAACGTGATGATAAAGCACTTCATGATCTTCAAGAAAGGGCCTTCTGGAGAGTACACAGGCCGCCGGTAAGTTATAATACTTCTTATACCTCCAGATAAGAGGGGATATCCACAAATTATTTTTCTTATTTCTCCACAAAACATGTGGGTACTTATCAGAAGTGCCTCTATGAGTTGCTTCTATTCAGTAGTTACATATATTTTCATTGAGAAAAAAGAAAAATATCAGTACATTTCAGTTGAAAAAGCCCCTGTTCTGGACCATTTATCTCATAATTTTCAAATTGTTTGTCCATGTGAACAGTGACCTTATGCCATATGGCCTAATGGCTTATGCTATATAAGCCAAGGCCCAGATCAACCTCTGCATCATCAGTACTCTAGTAAATAAGGCTCTTGACCAGTAAACAGGGCCCAGTTGTTCAAAGAGTCATTACCTTAACAAGTTTGTTAGTGGTCAAAATGATAACTGTTCTAGTAAGTACAATATCCAATTCACAGGTATTTTTGCTGAAAATATGTGAGTAGCTTTTAAATGCAAAAGCTACTCACATTTTTTCAGCTAAAATATTAGCATATATGCCATATTTAATGACTAAAGTTTTAACAATGCGTTAACTAACAACATCATTAGTTTTGAACAACTGGGCCCAGATTGTCAGTTGTTCAATCCATTCTGTTAGAGAGTTTTCAGGTATTTGTACTTATGCCCTCCTAAACAGAAATCAACCTTATGACATATGCAGCCAGTGTAGACCCAGCTCTGCCTGTGGATTTATGCAGTCTGATCAGGGTTTATGCTCTTTGCTTAATTTTTTAGAATCTTTGATGCCTATACATTATGTTAACAACCATTGTACACTCCGATCAGACTTCATGAAAGAGAGAGAGGCTTATATGTTGCAATTGTGGACCATTTAACATTGTATGTATGATTGAATCATATACCAGATTCCTCAGAGTTTTCAAACCCTCCTATTCAGTTGAACTCAGATCCAACCCAGTGCAGTCAAAATTCTGCCTTCCCTGAGCTAAGTATAGAGGAGAGGATCACACTTAGTCACTGGACATATCCTGAGCTGAGTATAAAGTGGACAGCATTGTATTTAGTCACCCTGCATTCTCTGAGCTGAGTATTAAGGGGACAGCATTACATTTAGTCACTCAACATTCCCTGAGCTGAGTGTATGTAAATTGGACAGGATTGTATTTAGTCACTCAGCATTCTTTAGCTAAGTATAAAGGGGACAGTATTGCACTTAGTCACTCAACATTCCCTGAGCTGAGTGTATGTAAATTGGACAGGATTGTATTTAGTCACTCAGTATTCCCTGAGCTGAGTATGAAGAGGACAGCATTGCACTTAGTTACTTAACATTCTCTGAGCTGAATATAAGGTGGACCGGATGGCTCTTAGTTACTCAACATTCCTAGAATTGATTATAATGTGGACAGGATTGCAAATAGTTATTCATCATTCCCTGAGCTGAGTATAATATGGACAGGATTGCCTTAGTCACTCAGCATTCCCTGAGCTGAGCATAAATTTGATAGGATTGGACTCAAGTCACTCAACATTCCCTGAGCTGAGTATAATGTGGACAGGATTGCTCTTAGTCTCTCAACATTCCCTGAGTAGAGCATAAAGTGGATAGGATTGCACTTAGGTACTCAACATTCCTGGAGCTGATTATAGTGTGGACAGGATTGCACTTAGTAACTCAACATTCCCTGAGCCAAGTATGAATGCAACAGGATTGCACTCAAAATTCCCTGACCTGACTGTAGTTTTGATAAGATTGGACTAAGCCAAGTATAAAGTTATCAGTGTTGCATTTTTTCACTCAGCATTCCCTGAGCCAAGTAGAGTTGCAAATAGTTATTATGTCCCCCCACCTTGTCTGCACTCTATCTCCTTATTGAATGGACAGATTTTAGCCAAACACACAAATATATCATTGGGAGGGGGAAAAATGCTGATTAGATTTTGGTGACCTTGACCCCATTTTCAAGGTCACAGGAGGGCTTAGATTGTCGGAAAATGGGGTGTAGCCTCTTGTCTGCACTCTATCTCCTTATTGAATGGACAGATTTTAGCCAAACTTACACAAATATATCATTGGGAGGGGGAAAAATGCTGATTAGATTTTGGTGACCTTGTTTTCAAGGTCACAGGAGGGCTTAGATTGTTGGAAAATGGGGTGTAGCCTCTTGTCTGCACTCTATCTCCTTATTGAATGGACGGATTTTAGCCAAACTTACACAAATATATCATTGGGAGGGGGAAAAATGCTGATTAGATTTTGGTGACCTTGGTCCCATTTTCAAGGTCACAGGAGGGCTTAGATTGTTGGAAAATGGCATGTCTGCATCCTATCTCTTGAAGGAATGAATAGATTTTGACCAAACTTGCACATCTATATTGCTGGGACATGTAAAAAAAACTGATTAGATTTTGGTGACCTTGACCCCATTTTCAAGATCACAGGAGGGCTTAAATTGTTGGAAAATGGCTTGTCTGCACCCTGTCTCTTGTAGGAATGAATATATTTTGACCAAACTTGCACATCTATAATGCTGAGACATGTAAATGAACTGATTAGATTTTGGTGACCTTGACCCCATTTTGAAGGTCACAGGAGGGCTTAGATTGTTGGAAAATGGTTTGTATGCACCCTATCACCTGAATGAATAAATGGATTTTGACCAAACTTGTACAGCTATATTGTTGAGACATGGAAAAGAACTGATTAGATTTTGGTGACCTTGACCCCGTTTTCAAGGTCACAGTAAGGCTTAAATTGTTGGAAAATTGCTTGTCTGCACCCTATCTCCTGAATGAATGGATGGAATTTGACCAAACTTGTACATCTTAATTGTTGAGACATGGAAAAGAACTGATTAGATTTTGATGTCCTTGACCCCATTTTCAAGGTCACACTAAGGCTTAGATTGGTGGAAAATGGCTTGTCTGCACCTTGTCTCCTGAAGGAATGAGTAGATTTTGATCAAACTTGCACAGCTATATTTTTGGAACATGCATCGGAACTGATTATATTTTGGTGACCTTCACCAAATTTTCAAGGTTGCAGGAGGGTTTAGATTGTTGGTAAATGGCTTGTCTGCACCGTATCTCCTAAAGGAATGGATTGATTTTGACCTTACATATATCTATATTGTTGTGACATGGAAAAGAACTGGTTAGATTTTGGTGACCTTGACCCCATTTTCAAGGTCACACTAGGGCTTAGATTGTTGGAAAATGGCTTGTCTGCACTGTATCTCTTGAAGGAATGGATGGATTTTAACTAAACTTGCACAGCCAAATTGTTGTGGCATGGAAAATAATTTTATTTTGGTGACCTTGACCCCATTTTCAAGGTCGCAGGAGGGCTCAGATTGTTGAATAATGGCTTGTCTGCACACTATCTGCTGAATGAATGGATGGATTTTGACCAAACTTGCACAGCTATATTGTTGAGACAGAGACAAGAACTGATTAGATTTTTATATGCCTGTTTGAAAAACGGGATGTATTATGTTACAGGTATGGCGTCCATCAGTCCGTCTGTCTGTCTGTAAACTTTTTCGTTTCCTGCTAACTCCTCCTACAGTTTGCATTCGATCAAGCTGAAACTTGGTATATAGTTAGACCATGATGTGGTGCAGTGCATATTGTTTCGGGGTTACAGTCCACCAAATATTAACAGAGTTATGCCCCTTAGAAAATTTCTGTAAACTTTTCATTTCCGGTTAACTCCTCCTACATTTTACATCCAATCAAGCTGAAACTTCATGTATACTTAGACCATGATGTGGAGCAGCGCATATTGTTTCAAGGTTACAGTCAACCAAATATTAGCAGAATTATGCCCCTTTGAAAATTTCAGTAGACTTTTCGTGTCCGGCTAACTCCTCCTACAGTTTACATCCGATCAAGCTGAAACTTGATTTGTAGTTAGACCATGATGTGGAGCAGCGCATATTATTTCAAGGTTACAGTCCACCAAATATTAGCAGCGTTATACCCCTTTGAAAATTTCTATTAATTTTTTGTTTCTGGCTAAATCCTCCTACAGTTTACATACAATCAGGCTGAAACTTCATGTATAGTTAGACCATGATGTGGAGCAGCGCATATTATTTTGAGGTTACAGTCCACCAAATATTAGCAGAGTTATGCCCCTTTGAAAATTTCAGTAAACTTTTCGTTTCTGGCTAACATCTCCTACAATTTACATCCGACCATGCTGAAACTTCATAAATAGTTACACGATGATGTGGAGCAGCACATACTATTTCAAGGTTACAGTGCACCAAATCTTTACAGAGTTATGCCCCTTTGAAAGTTTTTGTAAACTTTTCTTAGCATATTGTTTAGAGGTAATAGTGTGCAAATTTTAATTTATAATAGGTATATTTTTTGCAAATAATTAAAGTTATGGTCATATGGGCAAGATATTGATTTTTTTTTAACATCTTGTTTTATTAGATATGCAAGGAAATGTTGCCATTATTAAATCTTTATAAATACATTTATTAAATGATACAGAATTAAGAAGCTTGACTAATATCAAAACTTATAAACACAATTCTTTTTGGATTTTTTTTTTTTTAATACTCTGAGTTGGCTCCCTTGAAGAACAAAAATAAAATCAGTATTAAACAAGTTAAAGGTAAAATTGTTTATTTTTGTTTGGTCCAATATTGAAGTATAAGAAAAACAAATCAGCCAAAGACGCATATGAGCTTAAAATATAGCCATGCTTCTGTGGTGTGATCTCCGTCCTAGATGCAGCAAACTTCTCCCTATTTTCCCAGAAGGGAGAAGTCACTTCTCCCTTAATTTCTGGGCCAGCTTGGACCCTTAGGTTACAGTTCACCAAATGTCAGCAGAGCTATGCCCCAATGAATTTTTTTTTTAATTTTCTTTTTTTTTTGTAATGCCTCTCACAATTTATATCCGGAGCACAGAATTATACAGGAGCCAGTTTATGTGCTACATCTTATTACTTGTCACGGGCGTATAAAGCCCCACTTGGCGGAGCTTTTGTTTGTGACCTTTATCCCATTTTCAAGGTCACACAAGGGCTATGATTTTAGAAAATGGCTTGTCAGCACCCTATCTCATGGAGGAATGGATGAATTTTGACTAAACTTACATATAGGTATATTGTGATCTTGAGTTTATTATAGATACAATATGTTTCAACAATATGTCTGTTCAAACTGGTGGGGGACATACGTTTTCCTCCGAAAACACTGTTCTAGTTTATGTGTAGAATGTGGACAGGTTTGCACGTAGCCACTTCCAGGAACTCAGTACAAAGTGGACAGGATTGTACTTAGTCAATCAACATTCCCTGAGCCAAGTATAAAGTTGTCAGTATTGCATTTATTCATTTAGCATTCCCTGAGCTGAGTATAATGTGAACAGGATTGTACCTAGTCAAGCAACATTCAATGAGCTTATTACAAAGCGGACAGGATTGCACTTAGTCACTTAACATTCCCTGAGCCAAGTATCAAATTGTCAGTATTGCATTTAGTCACTCAGCATTCCCTGAGCTGAGAATGATGTGGACAGGATTGTATGTAGTCAGTCAGCATTCAATGAGCTCAATACAATGTGGACTGGATTGCACTTAGTAACTCAACATTCCCTAAGCCAAGTATCAAGTCATTAGGATTGTATTTAGTCACTCAGCATTCCCTGAACTGAGTATAATGTGGACAGGATTGTATTTAGTCACTCAGCATTCAATGAACTCAATACAAAGTAGACAGGATTTGCACGTAGTAACTCAATATTCCCTGAGCCAGGTATGAAGTCATCAGGATTGCATTTAGTCACTCAGGAGTCCCTGAGCTGAGTACTATGTGGACAGGATTGTACTTAGTCACTCAACATTCCCTGACCTGATTATAATGTGGACAGGACTGCACTTAGTCACTTATCTTCCCTGAGCCAAGTATAAAGTTGTCAGGATTGCATTTAGTCACTCAGCATTCACCGAGCTGAGTACAATGTGGACAGGATTGTACTTAGTCACTCAACGTTCCCTGACCTGATTATAATGTGGACAGGACTGCCAAGTATAAAGTTGTCAGGATTGCATTTAGTCACTCAACATTCACCGAGCTGAGTATTAAGTGGACAGGATTGCATTAACTCTTACCAGTCTGGGTAAAAGTTTCAGCGGGCGACATTTTGAAATATTTTTCTTGTCTTTTCCAGAAAACAGGATTTGACACTTCATGCATATTGTGCATGAAATGTCTGATCTTGTTTTCTGGGATAAATAAGTGAAATATCAGCAATTTGTCATCTGCTGACTTAGCCCAGAGAGTGGTAAAGGTTTAGTCATTCAACATTCCCAAGCATAAAGTGGACAGGACTGCACTTAGTTACTCAGCATTCCTTGAGCCATGTATAAAGTGATCAGGATTGCATTTAATCACTCTAACATCCCTGAGCGGGGTGTACGAGGGTCCTGCAAGAAGTTCTGACACTAACAGGCTTCCTAAGTTTTATCCCAGGTATATTTTAAAATGCTTCACTGCACTTGAATGGTGTGTTGAATAGCTAACGATACCCGTTTATTTCGTGCAAATTGCTTTCCAACTGACCGAGTTATTTCAAATTGAAATAGATGCAGTCATATACACTGACCAATTTACTTGTTACATTGGAACATGGACCAAGCAAAGGATGGTCAGGAGTCCACCTTTTACATGACAATGCCTCCCTTCATAAGTGTGAGGTTGTTAAGTCTTTTTTGGCTTCTGAAAAGGTGAAAGTTTTAAACCATCCACCTTATTCACCTGACCTGAGTCCTTGTGACTTCTTTTTATTTCCAAAGCTTAAGAAAATGCTTTCTGGAAATAAGTATACGTCTAGAAGTTCTCTTGGCAGCGCTATTTATCAGTGTCTCCAGCAGATACCAAAGAAGACTATTTATCTGCTTTTCGCAACTGGGAAAAAAGGTTACAAACATATGTTTCAGTAAAGGGGGAATACTTTGAAGGTTTGTAATAAAAATATGTTTGATAAAACCTAGCACTGATGTAATCCGAACCCAGTGACAAAACTTTTGCAGGACCCTCGTATAAAGTGGACAGAATTGCATTCAGTTGCTCAGCATTCTATTCTCTGTGCAAATTTAGCAGATGACAGTTTGAGGGATTTTTTATACCCTCAACTTTGAAAAGTTGAGGGGAAATATTGCTTTTGCTTTGCTCATCCGGCAGAACGAATGGGTATTTATGTAGATGCAGATTATGGACAGTTTCAGTGTATTTGAATGGGATATGTTCCGTTAGCAACTTAAACATTTCTCTTACAAGGCTATTTTCCAGCCACATACATATGCTAAAATAGTGATGGTAGCCATATAAATGTCCATTTGTTAGAACATCCATTATTCCATCTGTTTGTTCATCACATTTTACCTTGTGTATAAGATGCCTCTGAAAGTATTTGCGCACGGGCTTTGTTGGTTGGCAGACTTATTATTGCTGAGGAGTAAATCACCTGATTAAAGTTCTTAAAAATGGGATTAATTTTATGAGAGTTATGCCCCTTTTGAAGTTTGGCATTTTGTAGGGACAAGCATATGGTTTCAGGCATAGTGTTTTACAAACACACATTTTTAGTTTCTTATTTTATTCCAAAAATATGGTTTGACAGTTCATGCAAATTGTCTTAAATAAGATTTGACATTTCATGTTTTCTCCTTAGGAAACAGTTTGCATAAAATGCCAAACCCTGTTTTCTGAGTTAAAAAAAGAAAACTTTCAAAAAGTTGTCTGCTACAAGTTTTAGACAGTATACTAAGCATAACTCTTTCCCTGCTAGTGGCAACTTTTGTCGTCTGCTGATAACCGTTGCAAACAGTTTGGACCCAGATCAGGCAAAAAAAAAAACATCGGGCCTGATCTGGATCCAAACTGTTTGACTACTCTGATGGTATTCCTGAAAGATGTTTTTGAAAAAGTTAATCTTAAAAAAAAAATCCACAGACTACAAAAAGCATGCAAAATTACCCATCATGCAAAGAGTTAATAAGTAGTTTATAGTAGCTACACATGATGAAGAAGCAGAGGAGCTTACAGTAATGATCCTAAGTATTGGGACAGACGGGCCTGAGCAAATAGTGTAGACCCAGATCTGATGCTACAGAATGCAGCTTGTGATCAGGGTCAACACTGTTTAAAACCAAGTCCAGCAGTTTTTAGACACATTAACAGATAGTAAAATGGACCTGTTGAAACTAGGCCCAGTAAGGTAAGGAGTTATGATATCCCAATATTTAGGGTAGGTATGATATATGGATATTCCATAAGTTCTTTATTGCCATGCCAATTGTAACAGAATACTTTATGGTAGACTTGTTTATTGACACCTAGAAAATAAAATTTACATAAATGATGCACAACATGCCAAAAGGATTCTTTTGCCAATTGTGAATAGTGGAGAACCCATCTCTTCATCTTCACAGACAGACCATGGCCTTCTTTGCTGCAGTATGCAGTGATTCCACTAAAGGAATAAATTCCATTTTTGTGGATTTTATCAATATGTAAATGCTGGCAAAATCACTCACAAACTGAATAAAGCCTGAAGGGCTTTTATGTTAAGTTTGTGAGTGATTTGCCAGCATTTACACATCAGTAAAATCTTCAAATATAAAATTCATTTCTTAACCCTTGACCTGCTGAATAAATCAAAATCCATGCCCATTTCTAATTGTCAGCCAATCAGATAACTTAATCCAGGTTGTTGATATAAACAAACATACTTATTGACAAACAGTGCAGAACCAGATAGAGTTGGCTTCTTCAGAAGCCAACTGATCTGGATCTACACTATTTACAAAGACAGGACATACACATGTTCAGCAGGAAAAGGGTTAAAATTCCAATGGGCAGGTTTACAATGAAAATGTGAGTTAAATAGCTTATTTTAGAAATTTGTGTAAGATTCCAACTCAGTGGATTTGTCAAAGTATAAATGCTGTTTTAACCCTTGTCCTGCTTAACCGGGAAATACCCTGCCTTTGCAAACAGTGTAGATCCAGATCAGTTGGCTTCTTCAGAAGCCAACTGATCTGGATCTGCACTGTTTGACATTAAGTATGTGAATTTATAGCAATAATTTGGATCAAGTAATCAAACTGGCTGAAAATTAGAAGTGGGCATGGCATCTTAATTTATTCAGCAGGACAAGGGTTAATCAAATGGTGCTGTTAAACTAGTGTAACCTTTTTTGATTGGAATTTTAAGTGAGTGACAAAGCTCCTGATCATATTTGCAATAACACACAGCCCCATAATCCACAGATAGCATAAGAGCCCTTTTTGTGCACTACCCATCAAATTTACATAGACTATGTTGTGCGATATGGTATTCAAAGGGAATAGATACACAATGTCAGATTGATTTTGTTTCCCTTCTGAAAAGGGGCCTAGTCTAAGAACTTGTTCCCATGGGGAGCAAATTCTTTCCTTTTAGTGTGGACCCCTTTTGCTTTCAAAGGGAGGAGATTCATTCCTTTTAGAGTAGACCCCTTTTCAGAAAGGGATTGGTGTCCATTAATGCAAACAGGAAGTCACAAAAATTGTCTCCTAAGAGTAAATAGGGTATTTGGGAGTTTTTAGGATACTCTTGAAACTTCCGAACATAGGTTTTACAACATAGATTTTCAACGCACATCATAGAGTTATTGTCTGACCAGACTTTAAGTGTTGATAGAGGACAATAAAACAATCATGAAAAGTTGTTGTTCTGTTGGTAGATGATCTTGTAGTGCTCTGAAGTTCTTGATCATTTTGGCTTACTTAACCTTTACCACTCTGGGCATATTCAGCAGACGACAAATTAATGATATTCTTCTTATTTTTTCAAGAAAGTAGACTTTGATATTTCATGCAAATTGTCTCCAAAGGAGACAATTTGCATGAAATGTCAAAGCCTATTTTCTGGAAAAAGTAAGAAAAATATTTCAAAATGTCGTCTTCTGAAATTTTTACCCAGAGTGCTAAGCATTAATGCTGGATGAACTTGTTACACCTGATTTCAGCCTGATTTCAGCCACAAATTGTATCATCATTTGACATTTAGACACAAATAAGCCAAGTCATGACAAAACCTGTCTCTTGGCATATGCCCATACCCATACCAGACTGCATATCCATGCATTCTGATCAAAGCCTCTGTTGCCCGTTTATGAACCATTTGCACACTATAAAAAGTATGCACAAATAGCAATTACCCTGATCATGCCACAGATATCCTAAATATTGACGCTTGTATGGAAAGAAGATGTCTTTTTTCATGCATAGCTCAAATATCTGAGCCCACATATTATTTGAAATGTTAGAAAACCTCCCTGGTAAGCTAAAAAAGGTATAGAATTGCATACATCCAGATAAGGTGGAAATTATGATAATTAGTTTTTTTTTGTTAATTTTGTCGGAGACATGGGTACTCGATGGAATTGCCTCTGTTAGGCAATTCCACTGAGTACCCACAAGATATGCCATGGTGCAAAAAAAAAAAAAAATGTTCTATATAGAGCCTCTATATGGAACTGAGCGACTGGAATTGTTTTTCCCTGGATCCATAATGAAGTATGCACAGCGATGCAGGAAATGTTTTGCAGACTGTCATATTAACCTGAAAGTGCTAATCACAACTGCAGCAGACAACATTTTTTATTTATTTATTTATTTATCTATTTTTTTTTTTCAGAGAAAATAAGGCTTGATATTTCATTTTAATCATCTGCCTGCCCAGCAGATAATTCTCAAGAAATGTCTAGTCTAATTTTCTCTGAAAAATATTTAAAAAAAAAAAATAGAATGTCCTCTGCTACAATTTTGCTTAGAGCTTAAAAGCGTTAAAGATCAAACGGGGCTTAAACATGGCTGCATGATGAAATGTAATTTTGTCTGTGTCAAATGAAAAAGTAACTTATGTCATTTATAGGATCAATATGTAGATACCTTTTCCCATATTGAAGGTATAGCTTGTTTGTCTCATATCATTACATTAATAAGTCTCTACGATGTGCATCCCCATGTTCTCTCATAATATACAGTAAAAACTGGGGTATGTTGTAGGGACCTGCATTATTTGGCAGATTTTCAGAATTTTTAAACCAGCTTTTCAATTTGTTGGTTACTTTAAAGCAATTGTTTTACTGCATAAATGTGTTTAAACCCTTGTCATGCTGAATAAATTAAGATGCCACACCAACTTCTAATTGTCAGCCAATCAGTTTGCCTGATCCAGGTTGTTGATACAAATTCACATACTTAATGGCAAACAGTGCAGATCCAGATCAGTTGGGTTCTCAGAATCCTACTGATCTGGATTTACACTGTTTGCAAAGACAGGGCATATCTGGGTACAGCAGGACCAGGGTAACATGCTTTATGATCAGAATCTTCTCATTTTCCATATTATTAGCTCACCTGAGCTCTGCTCAGGATGAGCTATTGTGATCACTTTTCGTCCGTCCGTCCGTCTGTCCGTCCGTGTGTTCGTCCGTTAACATTTTCAAACGACTTGAAACCGCTGAGCCAATTTAGCTCAAATTTCATATGGAGCCTCCTTAGGGTGGGGGAACGAAAAATTGCTAAAATGGTCGCGGTCCGTTGACCAAGATGGCCGCCACGCCCATATATGGTAAAAACCTTTAAAAATCTTCTCCTCCAGAACTGAGAATGCCTTGGGGCTGAACCTTTGCAGGAATCATCGGGGACGGGAGGTCTACCAAAATTGCTAAAAGAATTGTCGTACGTTGACGTTTGACCTTTTTACGGCAAGGTCAAGTTTGCTTCCCTGTGCATTTGTATGGGAAAAACCTTTAAAAATCTTCTTCTCCAAAACTGAGCATGCCTTATGGCTGAATCTTTGTATATATCTTCGGGAACAGAAGAGCTACCAAAATTGCTAAAATAATGGTGGTACATTGACATTTGACCTTTTTACGGTAAGGTCAATTTTGTTTCCTTATGCATTTGTATGGGAAAAATGTTCAGAATTTCAAACAACTTCTCCTCTGGAGCCTCTGGGCCAATTTTGCTCAAATTTCATATGGAGCCTCCTTAGGATGGGGGAACGAAAAATTTTAAAATGGTCGCGGTCCGTTGACCAAGATGGCCGCCATGCCCATATATGTTAAAAACCTTTAAAAATCTTCTCCTCCAGAACTGAGAATGCCTTGGGGCTGAACCTTTGCAGGAATCATCGGGGACGGGAGGTCTACCAAAATTGCTAAAAGAATTGTCGTATGTTGACGTTTGACCTTTTTACGGCAAGGTCAAGTTTGCTTCCCTATGCATTTGTATGGGAAAAACCTTTAAAAATCTTCTTCTCCAAAACCGAGCATGCCTTATGGCTGAATCTTTGCATATATCTTCGGGAACAGGAGGGCTACCAAAATTGCTAAAATAATGGTCGTACATTGACATTTGACCTTTTTACGGTAAGGTCAATTTTGCTTCCTTATGCGTTTGTTTGGGAAAAATGTTCAGAATTTCAAACAACTTCTCCTCTGGAGCCTCTGGGCCAATTTTGCTCAAATTTCATATGGCGCCTCCTTAGGTAGGGGGAACAAAAGATTGCTAAAATGGTCACGGTTCGTTGACCAAGATGGGCGCCATGCCCATATATGGTAAAAACCTTTATAAATCTTCTTCTCTAGAACCAAGGATGCTTTGGGGCTGAATGTTTGCATAAATCATTGGGGACAGGGGGTCTACCAAATTTGCTAAAATAATGGTCATACATTGACATTTGACCTTTTTACGGCAAGGTCAAGTTTGCTTCCTTATGCATTTGCATGGGAAAAAACATTTAAAAATCTTGTTCTCCAAAACCGAGGATGGCTTGTGGCTGAATCTTTGCATATATCATCTGGAACGGGCGGTCTACTAAAGTTGGTAAAATAATTGTCATACATTGACATTTAACCTTTGTACGGCGAGGTCAAGTTTGCTTCTGTATGCATTTGTATGGGCCCCATACATTTGTATGGAAAAAATGTTGATAATTTCAAATGGCTTTTCCTCTGAAGCCTCCAGGCCAGTGTTGCTGAAATTTCATGCGGAGCCTCCGTGGGCAGGAGAATGAAAGATTGCTAAAATGGGTATGGTCCATTGATCAAAATGGCTGCCATGCCCATATATGTTAAAAACCTTTAAAAATCTTCTTCTCCATAACCAAATAAGCCCTGGGTCCTAATCTTTGCACAAATTATGGGGGACAGGAGATCTACCAAAATTGCTCAAATGATGCTTCTTTGTTGACATTTGACCTTTTTACCTCCAAGGTCAAATTTGCTTCCCTATTTGTATGGGCCTTATACATTTATATTGAAAGTATCGAAGTGACTTGTAGATCAACAGTTAAAATTGTTCTGATTGGAAATATAAGATGGCCATCATCTGGTTTATATTTATAATATTTCCCTGCCACTGTGCTGTTTACATGAATAAAATCATGATTCTTCAGAAACCACTTAGCCAATTTCCACCAAATTTCACATTGATTCTTCTGTTGAAATGTGATTGATAGTTTATTCAAATGATCATGCTCCATTGACTGTCAGGCCCATATATTCTTCTTCAAAACTAAGAACTGCTCAAATGATGATATTTTCATTAGTTGCGATGATAGGATTGGAAAAATGTTGCATAACATCTGCATGTCTGCAGTGGCTATGTCACTCAGGTGAGCGAATTGTGGCCCGTGGGCCTCTTGTATTGTAAAATGCTATTGCCTACATAGTCTAGATAAGAGGGATATCAAGATATATATTTTTCTTATTTCATCACAAAAACATATGTTGTTGGCACTTCTAATGAGTACCCACAAAATATGTTTTATGGGGAAATAAGAAAGATATCAATATTTTCTATTAAAAAAAATGGCTTATCTAGAACTGTGACAAAGAACTATAAATTTCACACATAGATGCATGCCAGCCACACTTCTTGCACATGCCCTGTCACTAGCATCCGCTGGCAGTGATCAAGGTTTTATGCCCCCGCCATTCGAAGAATGGTGGAAAGGGCATATAGTGTAATCCCTGTCGTCCGTCCATCTCTGTCCGCGTCCAGTGTTAGCAATTTGCATTTAAGTTTTTCAGGTGGGGGCATCTGTGTCCTTTGGATGCATTTCTAGTACATTAATTAATTTGGAAGCACATATTTTGAAAACCTTTTCTTCCATTAACTTAAAACTTGGAAATGTCTAAGCAAACAGTGTAGACCCAAACTAGATTGTATTTTAATGTCCATGCAGTTTTCAGTGGGGTTGGGAGGGGGGATTGGGTGGGGGGCATATACTATCAGCGCTGTCTGTACATATGAATGAAAAATAGTTTCCGTTTGATATTTTTTGAAAAGATAAGTGTATTGGATTCATATTTTGTACACAGGTATATAATCATAAAATATAGGTCAAGTTTGATTTAGGGTAAAATCCACCAATTATTATGGGAGTTAGTGCCCGCTTTCAACTTCATTTCTTGCAAAAATACTTGTGGTCAGGTGAGGGTGGCCCCTAGGTGGGGGCATCTATGTCATATTGACACATTTCTAGTCTTTTTGAATTGTTTCATATAGCTTTGTAGTGTCTGATCTGGGACTACACTGTTTGTTCAGTATGTCTGAATTCTTAGCATAAATATGGTAAATCAGTGGATGATAAGCAGAGCGGTAGGTTAGTACCAGATTTACTGTAAGTACTCAAACACCTCCCCAGCCTTGGTGGCTCAGTCGGATGCAAATTTGACTGGTGATCAAGAGGTCATGGGTTTGATCCCTCCTGGGTCTGGCAACATTCTTTCAAAAAAGAATGTGCCCAATTACATGTACTGATTAACTGCTTAGAGGACTAAGCCTGCCCAGGAAAATGTGAGGCTAGGTAAACTGTGTTCGCTCTGTAAGTTAAAAATCATTTCACAAATGTTAAGCTGATGAGAGGATGTGCAGAACACATAAGAACTGTAGCTCTGATTATCCTACTTCTGGAGTTACCACCCTTTGAACATAGTAAATATTGAAAATAACCATTTCTACCATGTACTCGTGTCAGCTCTGTAAGTTGGAAACCATTTCAGATACTTTGATAAAACTTCACACAAATGTAAAGCATCATGAGACTGTGTGCAGAACACAAGAACCATAACTCTGCTTAACCTGCTTTTGGAGTTATGGCCTGTTGAACATTGAATTTCTGTAATATATTTCTGTAATATATGTGTCCACTCTGTAACTACAAAACTGTTTGAGATATTTTCTTGAAACTTTATGCATATGTATTTCACCATGATATGATGTGCAGAACACAAGAACCATAACTCTGAATTACCTGCTTTTGGAGTTAACACCATTTGGACATTGTAAATAGTTATCCCAGTCATATACTTGTGCCCTTTCTATAACTTGAAAGTGGTTTCAGAGATTTTCTTGAAGCCTTGCAAAAATGTAAAGCAACATAAGATGACATGTAGAACACAAGAATCATACATGTAAGTCTGGCTTAATTACTTTTTGAGTTATGGGTCTTTGAAAATTGAAAATAACAGTTTCTGTAATATACTTGAAAACTTTACACTAATGTGAAGGTCCATCAGGGGATTGGCAGAAAAAGAGAACTGAATGTTTATGAGTTATGGCCCTTGGAACATTGAAAATAATCATCTCAGTCATGTATTCATGTCAACTTTATTTAGGAAAAGACATATACATTACCACCTTACTTTGATTTCATTTTGACAGAGTTATGGCACTTGCTTGATTTAAGTTTAGTGGCGGGGCATAGTGCAGTGCTTGCAGCACTTTTATTGACAGTCTAGAATGCATCATTCTATGACATCATAGATGATTTTAACTTTTTAATGAAAAATTTAAACCAAAATAAAGTACATGTACACTTGAATAGTCAGCCACATTTTTAACAAACAATATTTGCAAAACCTGTCATACTTCATATAATGAAGTAGATTTTTAAGCCGTAGGTTTCCATTTCAATGCTTAATTCAATTTTTAAATAAATTTAAATCAAGTTAAAAATGTATTTTGAGACATTTTCTTTTAGTTTGGTCTAAAAAAAAAATAATACAATGTAAGACCATTAGAATAAAATACATACTTTATACCCAATATGATTTACTCTGAGCTGTTTAAATTGAAATTTTAATCAGAATTTCAATTTAATTTTTTTAACCATTTGTGCCCTATATATTAACTCAGATTTATTTTTGTTAGTTAAAAACATACTAAAAATGCTTCTATGCAAATTTCAACCATATAGTATTCCAAAATTTAAAGTTTAAATTTTGAAATACTATATGCTTGAAATTTGCATAGAAGTGTTATGTAGTCTACTCCAAAAGGAAAAAATGGCTTCCAAGCAAGGAAATTCTTTCCAAGTAGACCCCTTTTTGGAAGGGAGGCAAATCATTTTGACATAGTTGTCTTCCCTGAAAGTATATCAGTTTCCCATAAGAAAAATACAAATACATTCTGGTTGAAAAAAAAAAAAGTGCCATATCTGTTGTTATGCATTTTACTTTGCCTATCATAACTCATGTAAGTATTGCCTTATACAGCATCAATGCTTGACTCTTGGGAGTATTTCTTTTGCCAACAGATGAATCATCGTGTTCAGCCAGTCTGTAGATGAAGGTTTTCTCCATTATAAATAGTCCCTGGTGTGTCTTACCCTCGTAATGGACCAGTCAGCTAAAAATGAACAGGACTGAGAAAATGTACCATCTGACATTTGACTGTCAAGGACCAGACTGGCCTTTGCACCCATGTAAAATATTTACCTTTTTTTTAACAGGACCTACCTGCCAGACACTGACCAGCCGTTGATGGGTAAAATTTTCAGCAGACAACATTTTGAATTTTATTTTTCCTAGAAAATAGGATCTGACACTTCATGCAAATTGTCTCCTAAGGAGACAATTTGCTTGAAGTGTCAGATCCTATTTCTAGGAAAAATAAGAAACATATCATCAGTTTGTCATCTGCTGAATTTGCCCATAGCGTGGTAAGTGTTAAAATATTCGTGCAGTTATGCCTGAGCAAACAAAATAAACCCAGATCAAAAGGAGCAATTTGATGAGGGTCAGCACTGCTTGCCATGCAGCCGAACATTTTTTTAACCCTTAAAGTGCTAATCGCAACTGCACCAGACAACATTTTGATTTTTTTTTTCTTTTCAGAGAAAATAAGGCTTGTCAGCATATTTTGTGGTAACACATTGCAATAGCTTCAGTGAGGCAAATCTAAGGAGAACACAACATATATTTGCTAGGAGAAATAAAAAAGAAATATCAGGGCCCAGTTGTTCAAAACTAACGATGTGGTTAGTTAACATATCGTTAAAATTTTGATCAGTACGAGGGATGTTCGAAATGAATTGCTTATTTCTATCTGGAGACTTCAAATTTCAAGTTAGCTTTCATGCCCTCGAAGTACTCCCCGTGGCTAGAAATGCAAAGTTTCAGCCGATGTATCCACTTCTTGAAGGCGTCACGGTACGCTGATTTGGGCACAGTAATAAGGTACTGATGAATGGCAGATCCAAGTGCCTGTCGGGACTGGTATTTCCGCCCAGCAAGGAATGCTTTCAATTTCGGAAACAAAAAGAAATCACATGGGGCAAGGTCTGGGGAATACGTGGGGTGAGGCAAAACAATTACTTTTTCTTTCTTCAAAAATGCCATAACTATTGCGGAGGTATGAGCTGGGGCATTGTCACGTAGAAGACGGACATGTTTAAAACCATGTTTCCGGTGATGCTTTTGCCCTTTTTCACTGGCACTTTTATTGCGACTCCTTCACCAGAGAAGAAGATTGCATACAAAACCTTCTTTGTACTCAAAGAACGTTTGACAATTATTGGGCGTTTGCTGTGTTTAGTGGCCCAGATCTTATTGCTAACCTTTCTGACGGGCTCAAAATAATGGACCCAGGTTTCATCACCTGTGGCAAACTGCTTTTTGGCATATTTTGGAAACATTTGAAGCAGCTTTTTGGCCACTTTAACCCGTTGCCTCTTTTGCTCGTCAGTCAACAGATGTGGCACCCATCTAGCAGAAATCTTTCTGACTTTCAAATGCTTCTTCAAAATAAGGTGAACCGTTGATAGTGATATGCCTACTTTTCGTGCAATGTCACGAACTGTAAATCTGGCATCTCCTTCAATGATTTCCTTTATTTTGGAAACGATTTCTTTACGAGATGCAGATTTTGGCCTACCTGATTTCGGTGCATTTTTGATGGACTCTACACCAGACTCAAATTTCTTTTTCCACCGCCGAACTGTGTCATAAGACACCAAAAGAAGGTCCAAAAGCAGTAGAAATTTCAGTCATCAGCTTCATCAAAGAACAACCAAGTTTTGAGCGAGCTTTGATGTAAGCCCGTATTTCATTTTTTTTGTCAACGCTTCTACCAACCATTTTTACTGCAGTGGTCAATGACTGCGTGTATTCAAATGGCAAATTTTATGTCTTACACTTAGTCTAACATGTACATTTATATACCATTGTGTAGATATTGAATAGCCCTATACAGGTATGTATTGGTTTTTATCGTGCCCCGCGTGGATATCGAGCTAGAGTACAATAAGCAATTCATTTCAAACATCCCTCGTAAATATGGCATATACGCTAATATTTTTGCTGAAAAAATGTGAGTAGGTTTTGCATTTGCAAAAGCTACTCACATTTTTTCAGCAAAAATACCTGTGAATTAGATATTGTACTTACTAGAACAGTTAACATTTTGACCACAAACGAGCTTGTTAAGCAAACAATGCTTTGAACAACTGGGCCCAGTACTTTTGGATTGAAAAATATGTTGTTATCTAGAACTATGTCCGCGGTAATTAACCTTTACCACACTGATGATATTTTTCTTATTTTTCTCAATTTGACATTTCATGCTAATTGTCTGCATTGGAGACAGTTTGCATGAAATGTCAAATCTGTTTTCTTGGAAAAATAAGAAAAATGTTTCAATATGTCATCTGCTGAAAATTTTACCCAGAGTGCTAATTCCAAGTTGTATATTCTGAGAAAAATTGAAAAAATACTGCCAATAGACTAGGGGTTCTGAAAGTACAGTATTTATCCCAAATATTCGGACATCTTAACTCCTTACCATACTTTTCCAAATTTGAACAAGCCTGCTTTACTCTTGATGTGTCTTGTATGTCTAAGAACTGCTGGAAGTGTAGCAAACAGTGTAGACCCTGATCAGATGCTGTATTTTGCAGCATCTGATTTAGGTCTACACTGTTTGCTCAAGCCTCCGTTGAATACTTGCGGTAAATACAGAATAATATGTTTATTTGCAATATTTCTGAATAATAACCACTTATTTTCTAGTTTACTATTGACAGCATTGATTTCCATTTTCTCTAGTTTACGCTGTAGTAGGATGTATGCACTTAACCCTTGTCCTGCTGAACCCGGATATACCCTGCCTTTATAAACAGTGTAGATCTAGATCAGTTGGCTTCAGAAGAAGCCAACTGATCTGGATCTGCACTGTTTGCCATAAAGTATGCGAATTTATAGCAACAATCTGCATCAAATAATCTGATTGGCTGAAAATTAGAAGTGGGTGTGGCATCTTAATTTATTCAGCAGGACAAGGGTTAAATCATGTGTGATATTGTATACTTCTTCGGTCATTCTGAAAATATTTTGTCCTCAAGGTCTCTGAGCTGTGCCACAGGAAGAGGCTCATTAGTGATGTACAAATAGTAAAGGCCGAGCTCAGTCTGCATATCCATGTAGTCTGATTTGGACATTTGCTGTCGCATACCTTGGGATATGAACAGATAGATATATCAAAACCTTTTGTTGCGATAAGCCATTAAATGAAATGTGATATCCTTGATTAAATACATGATCAGTGTACAACTGTGGTCAGTCTCATTATGGCATCTGTGTGACATGGTCATAATGATTACTGCGACAAATAGGATATTGCATAGTTTTAAATTTCGAGCCATCAGGTGAGAAATTTTAAACTATGCAATAATCTATACAAGTTTAGTTCACACAGTATGAAAGCACAGGTAAAAATACAGCATGATATGTTTTACACCTGGCACTTGTATCCACAAACCTCAAAGTTTTTAGATACCATATTAGTCAAAACCCTTTTTGGGATTTATATAATTTATAGTTGGCTTGTCAGTAGGTTTATACTTGACAAACTTCATCGCTGCCTGTGATCTGAGGTCAAGGTCACAGGCTTTAGAATTTTCATGTTACACTTTTACTGTGGTTTTGAAAGATATCCTGAATGTGTTTAATCAATTTCTTTGATACTTGGATTGATGTTAGATACTGGTCCAAAGTTTTATTCAGTGCAAGCCCCACCCCAGTCAATGACCTTGACCTTAAGAGTAGTCATGTCAAAGTTTTATGTTAAAAGTTTTTAAAGTTCAGTATCTCAATGAATGGCTGGATTTAGTGGATGCTTGGAGTGACGTTAGGGACTGGTTGAAAGTTTTTGTTCAGTGTGAGGCCCACCTATTCAGTGAGGTTGAGATCAAGGTCACAGACTTAGATTTTGAGAGTGACATACTGTGTTGGCTTTGCTATTGGTGTGACAGCTTCTAGTGTGTACTGATCAGAGTCTCCACTGTTTGCAATAGTTTAGAAATTTTTCTCTAAATCACATAGCCTGAAATGCCTAAAATTGAAAGTGGACTCTTCCAATATATAGATATTTAGTGCGCGAAAGTTTATTATACCCTGGCCATTTTCAGTTGGGGTGGGAGCTGGGGGTGGGTGTGCATATAGTATCACTGCTCCCATCCGTACGTACAAAAAATGGTTTTCGTTAGATATCTTTTGAAAAGATTAGTGTATTTGATTCATATTTTATGCACAGGTATACAATCATAAAATATAGGTCAAGGTCGATTTTGGGCTAAATCCACCAATTATTATTGGAATTATGGCCCTTTTTCAACTTCAAAAAATGGTTTCCATTTAATATCTTTTAAAAAGATTAGTATATTGGATTCATTTTTTATACACAGGTAAATAATCATAAGATATAGGGCAAGTTTGGTTTTGGGTAAAATACACCAATTATTATTTGAGCTATGGGCCTTTTTCATTTCTGTTCAATATCTTTTGAAAAGATACAGAGGTATATAATCATAAAATATAGGTCAAGTTCGATTAAGGGTAAAATCGGCCAATTATTAGCTCACCTGAGCACAAAGTGCTCAAGGTAAGCTATTGCGATCACCCTGTGTCAGTCATGCATTGTCAACAATTTCTTTAAACGACATGCTCTCTTAAACTACTGAACCAGTTTCCACCAAACGTCACAGAAATGTTTCACTCATGGCCCTTTACCAAACTTTCTCAAATGGTTCCCCTCAGCTGAAATAGATGGCTGCCAGAGCTACAAATAGAAAAATCTTTAAATGACATCTCCTCCGAGGCCCATGGTCCAAATTCAAAATAATTTCACAGAAATATTCCTCTTACACCCCTTTTCCAAAATTGCGAAAATGGTTTTGCTCAGCTGAACAAAATGGCTGCCAAAGCAACAAATAGATGACATCTCCTCCTAGGCATGTGGCCCAATTTCAAAATGATTTCACTGAAATGTTCCTCTTACACCCCTTTTCCAAAATTGCTAAAATGTTCCGCTCTGTTGAACAGAATGGCCACCAGCGCTAAAAATAGAAACATTTTTTTAACGACGTCTCCTCCTAGGCCCATGGCCCGATTTCAAAATAATGTCACAGAAATGTTCCTCTTATGCCCCTTTTCCAAAATTGCTAGAATGGTTCCCCTCGTCGGAACAAAATGGCCACCAGAGCTAAAACTAGAAAAATCTTTAAACAACAGCTCATAGGCCAATGGCCCAGTTTCAAAACATTTCACAGAAATGTTCCTCTTATGCCTCTTTACCAAAATTGCTTGGCAGAGCGAAATGGCCACCAGAGCTAAAAATAGAAAAATCTTTAAATGACATCAGTTTCTCAGCTAAGAATAGAAAAAATCTTTAAACAACATCTCCTCCTAGGCCAGTGGCCCAATTTTAAAATAATTTCACAGAAATGTTCCTCTTTTAACCTATTACCAAAATTTCCAAAAATGGTTCTGCTCAGCTGAATAAAAATGGCTGCCAGAGCTAAAAATAGCAAAAATCTTTAAACAACATCTAGGCCAATGGCAGATTTCAAAATAATTTCACAGAAACGTTTCCTCTTATGCCCCTTTACCAAAATTGCTAAAATGGTTCCACTCAGCTGAACAAGATGGTCACCAGAGCTAAAAATAGACAAGAAACAAGCTCTATAGAATCTTCTTTCCCTGCTGGTGCATCACATAGTCTTCTTTCCCTGGTGGTGCTTCACAGGGTCTTCTTTCCCTGCTGATTTATAGGGTCTTCTTTTCCTGGTGGTGCTTCACAGGATCTTTTTTCCCTACTAGTGCTTCACAAATTTCCTGTTTAAAGATGGCAACCAAACAAAACGGCCACCTTTAATCAACATCTCTCTAGCCATGACACCATCACTTCCATATCTAGAGCTCAGGTGAGCGATCCAGGGCCATCATAGCCCTCTTGTTATGGGAGTTATGGCCCTTTTTTCAACTTCATTTTTTGCAAATGCTTGTTTCCAGGTGAGGATGACCCCTGGGCGGATGAGTGTGTATTGTATCGACACATTTCTAGTTCAGTGTAAAATGGTTTAGGGCCTTAGCTTTTCATCTATAGCTCTAGATAAGACATTTTTGCCAATAACAAAAACTTTTGATATTTTTCTTATTTCTCCGCCAAAGCATAAGTTGTGATACTCAGTAGAAATGCTTTGGCGAGGCAGTGCTAATGAGTACCCTCAACAAAGTTTTCATGGAGAAAAAAATATATATATATATTCTCAATACCCCTATTATAAGGAGCATATGAGCTTTCTGCAGATGAACAGTGGCAGTCCTGATGGGATTGTGCTGTTCATATATACATAAAGTCGCCTTTTTGAATGAAATCACTCATATATTAGTTTAAGTTGTCTAGATAAATGGAGAATTCTTACTTTATTGGTCATAAGGGACAGAAGCTGTACATAAATTGTGTTGGCAATTCATGAAAGATTAGCCTTTTAGTGGTGTTTCAACAAATAGCTTGCCATATTTTCTTTATTTACCCTAAATACTGGGACACCTTAATTCCTTACCATACTTGTCCTAAAATTTGAACAACTCCATTTTACTGCCTGTTGATGTGTGTAAAAACTGTTGGGTGGGTAGCAATCAGTGTAGACCCTGATCAGATGCCGCATACTTTGGCATCTGATCTGGGTCTACACTGTTTACTTAGGGTCTATACTGTTTGCCACTCATCCTGTTGTTTTTAAACACATCAACAGGTAGTGAAATGGACTTGTTCAGTGTGGTAGTAGTAGTATTTTATTAACATGTCACATGTTACTACAGTCATGTTAATACTCTATGTTAAGATAAAAACATGATAGGATCCAGCCATATAGACTTATGAAACACAACATTATTTCACCTGATTATGTGCCCCCGCCCTACCAAAGGGTGCAGGGACATATTGTTTTTGGGACGGATCCTGTTAGCGTTGGCGTCAGCGTCGGCATCGGTGTAAAACTTCTTGTCCACTCTGTAACTTGAATACCCTTTGGAATATTTTGATGATACTTGGTAGAAATGCAGATCAGGACGAGATGACATGTCACATACAAGATTGACAACTCTGGCTTTCTTAGTTTTTGAGTTATCACCCTTTGTTTTATTTGAAAAAGATTTCATGTCTGCTCTGTAACTCAAATACCCTTCGAAATATTTCGATGGTACTTGGTAGAAATGTAGAACAGGATGAGACGACGTGTCATGTGCAAGAATGACAACGCTGCCTTTCTTACTTTTGCCGTTATCTCCCTTTGTTATTTTTGACAGTGATAATCCATTGATTTCGTGTCCGCTCTAGAAGTCAAAGACCTCTTGGAATATTTTTATGATACTTGGTAGAAATGTAGAACAGGACCAGACGATGTGTCCCGTACAAGAATGATAACTCTGCCTTTCTTACTTTTGGCATTATCTCCCTTTGTTATATGTGACAGTGATTATCCGTTGATTTCTGTCCACTCTGTAAGTCAAACACCATTTGGAATATTTATTTGATACTTGGTAGAAATGTAAGACAGGACCAGATGACGTGTTGCATACAAGAATGACAACTCTGCCTTTTTTACTTTTGGCATTATCTCCCTTTGTTATATTTGACTGTGATTTCGTGTCCGTTCTGTAAGACCCTTTGGAATATCTCTATGATTCTTGGTAGAAATGTAGAACAGGACCAGACAACTTGTTGGTATAAGAATGGCTTTCTTACTTTTGAAGTTATCTCCTTTTGTTTTGTTTGAAATAGCTTTCTTGTCTGCTCTGTAACTGAAATACCCTTCAAAATATTTTGATGGTACCTGGTAGAAATGTAGAATAGGACAAGACAACGTGTTGTTTACAAGAATGACAACTTCTGCCTCTCTTACTTTTGCCGTTATCTCCCTTTGTTATATTTGACAGTGATTATGCATTGATTTCATGTCCCCTCTGTAACTCAAATACCCTTTGGAATATTTTGATGGTACTTGGTAGAAATGTAGAACAGGACAAGATGACATGTTGCATACAATAATGACAACTCTGCCTTTCTTTCTTTTGGCATTATCTCCCTTTCTTATATTTGACAGTGATCATGCTTTGCACTCTACGTTGAATACCCTTCAGAACATTTGGATGATACTTGGTAGAAATGCAGAACAGGACAAGACGACACATCACATACAAGTCACAACTCTTGCTTTCTTTGTTTTGGAGTCATCTCCCTTTGTTTTGTTTTTTAAATTGATTTCGTGTCAGCTCTGTAACTCGAATACGTTTCAGAATATTTTGATTGTATTTGGTAGAAATGTAGAACAATATGAGATGAAGTGTCGCGTAAAAGAATTACAACTGCCTTTCTTACTTTTGGCATTATCTCCCTTTATTATATTTGACAGTGATTATGCATTGGTTTTGTGTCTGCTATGTAAGTCGAACACCCTTTGGAATATTTTGATGATACTTGGTAGTAATGAAGAACAGGACCAGATGACATGTCACATACCAGAATCCGCCGCGAAGCGGAAATTGGAGAATGGCCTTCGTCTGTCCATCCGTCTGTCCTTCCGTAACACTTTCTTGTCCGCTCCATATCTCCTGAACCCTCTGAAAGATTTTCATTAAACTTTGGCCAAATGTTCACCTCAGTGAGTCAATGTGCAGAACCCATAAGTCAACCATGCCAGCTCAAGGTCAAGGTCACAGGTCAAGGTCCGCTCCATAGCTCCTATACCCCTGGAAGGATTTTCTTTAAACTTTGGTCATATGTTTGCCTCAATGAGACGATGTGCAGAACTCATAACTCAACCATGCCTACACAAGGTCAAGGTCACAGTTCAAGGCCACAGGTTTGAGCCTTGAATTTCGTGTCCGCTCTGTATCTCATGTACCAGTGGAAGGAATTTCTTTAAACTTTGGTACCGCGCTCGACATGACCCCATTGGGTTGACTGGGCCGTAAAACCTCAACACACTTTAAACTTTGGTCAAATGTTCACCTTAGTGAGATGATGTGCAGAATCAATAACTCAACCATGCCGACTTAAGCTCAAGGCCACAGTTCAAGGTCATGGGTTTGAGGCTTGAATTTCGTGTCAGCTCTGTATCTCCTTTACCCCTGGGAGGATTTTCTCTAAACTTTGGTCAAATGTTCACCTGTGGGACGATGTGCAGATCCCATAACTCAGCCATGGAGACTCAAAGACAAGGTCACAGTTCAAGGTCACGGGTTTGAGCCTTGAATTTTGTGTCCACTCTGTATCTCCTTTACCCCTGGGAGGATTTTCTCTAAACTTTGATCAAATGGTCACCTCATTTGGACAATGTGCAGAACCCATAACTCAGCCCTGCGGACTTAAGGTCAAGGTCACAGTTGAAGGTCACAAGTTTTACCCTTGAATTTGGTGTCGGCTCCATATCTTCTTTATCCCTGGAAGGATTTTCTTTAAACTATGGTCAAATGTTTGCCTCAGTGAGATGATTTGCAGAACCCATAACTCAGCTATGCTGACTCAAGGTCAATTGAAGGTCACCAGTTTGAGCCTTGAATTTTAAGGCCGCTCTGTTGCCATTCAGACTGCCTTGTTAAATTTGGGTCAAATGTTCGCCTTAGTGAGATGATGTGTAGAACCTATAACTCAACGATGCAGACTCAAGGTCAAGGTTACAATTGAAGGTCATCCGTCTCCTTCTTGTTCGCTCCATATCTCCTGAACCCTTTGAAAGGTTTTCATGAAACTTTGGTCAAATGTTTGCCTTAGTGAGGCGATGTGCAGAACCCATAACTCAAGCATGCCGACTCAAGGTCAGTTACAGTTAAAGATCACGAGTTTGAGCCTTGAATTTCATGTTCACTCCATATCTCCTGAACCCTTTGAAAGATATTTATCAAATTTGGATCAAATGTTCACCTTAATGAGATGATGTGCAGAACCCATAACTCAACAATGCAGACTCAAGGTCAAGGTCACAATTGAAGGCCACCAGTTTGAGCCTTGAATTTTGAGGCTGCTCCATTGTCATTCTGCGGTGGGGGATATAGCTGTCCTTCAGACTGCCTTGTTTTACTTTTGGAGTTATCTCCCCTTCTTGTGTTTGAATTTGATTTCTTGTCTCTGCTCTGTAACATGAATACCCTTTGGTATATTTTGATGATATTTGGTACAAATGTAGAATTGGACGAGATGACGTGTTGCGTACCAGAATGACAACTATGGCAGGATTGGTGGGGACATAAGTTTTTTCTAAAAAACTTTTTCTAATTTGAAATAGATTTTGTGTCCGCTCTGTAACTCGAAAACTCTTCGGAATATTTTGATGGTACTCGGTAGAAATGTAGAAAAGGACTAGACAGTGTGTTGCTGACAAGAATGACAACTCCGCCTTTCTTACAATTGGGGTTATCTCCCTTTGTTATATTTGACAATGATTATGCATTGATTTCGTGTCTGCTCTGTGAGTTGAATACCCTTTGGAGTATTTTTATGATACTTGGTAGAAATGCAGAACAAGACGAGACAACATGTCACATACAAGAATGACAACTCTAGCTTTCTTACTATTAGAGTTATCTCCCTTTGTTTTGTTTTTTAAATTGATTTGCGTCCGCTCTGTAACTCCAATACCCTTTGGAATATTTTGATGGTATTTAGTAGAAATGTAAAATAGGATGAGGCAACATGTCACATACAAGAATGATAACTCTGACTTTCTTACTTTTAGCATTATCTCCCTTTGTTATATTCAAGAGTGATTATGCATTGGTTTTGTGTTGTGTGTAAGTCTAATACTCTTTGGAATATTTTTATGATACTTGGTAGAAATGTAGAACAGGATGAGACAACGTGTCATGTACAAAAAATGACAACTTTGGCTTTTTTACTTTTGTAGTTACCTCCCCTTCTTGTTTGAATTTGATTTTGTGTCTGTTCTGTAACACGAATACCCTTCTGAATATTTTGATGATACTTAGTAGAAATGTAGAACAGGGTGAGATGATGTGTTGGGTACAAAAATGATAACTCTTGCTTTCTTACTTTTGGACTTATCTCCCTTTCTTGTGTTTAAACACTCTGCAACTCGAATACTCTTCACAATATTTTGATGATACTTGGTAGAAATGTAGAACAGGACAAGATGACATGTCGGTTACAAGAATGACAACTCTTGCTGGTTGTGGGGGGGGGGGGACATTTGTTTTTTCTAAAAAAAAAACTTTTTTTAGTATCAAAACTGATTTTTCTATAATAAGGAGCTTAAAACACCTCCTGTAAATGATAAAGGTTTATAAAAATGTTTCTTAAGCAATTTCATTGATTATGAATAAGACTTCTTTCATATCAAGCAAGGTTATGGTATGAAATCTACATGGAAACTATATAATAATATATATCCATACAATCCTTAAAAAACAACAAAATAAAAATAATAAAAAAATAAACAATGTTAGGACAAGATTTTAAGGAGTTAAGGTGTCCAAGTATCATACTAAACCCTTAACTGCTTACCATTATTGTCCTACATTTCGAACAAGTCTATTTTACTACCTGTTGATGTGTCTAAAAACTGTTGGATGAGTGGTAAATAGTGTCCACCCTCATCAGATGCCATGATCAGAAGAATATGGCATCTAATCTGGGTCTATACGGTTTGCTTAGGCCTGTCTGTCCCAGAACTTAAAGGTTATTACGGTTCTCAGGATAATTACCAAAATTGTAGTTTAACAATTATTATTGTCTCATACCTTATTTACGAGGGATGTTCGAAATGAATTGCTTATTTCTATCTGGAGACTTCAAATTTCAAGTTAGCCCAAAAGTACTCATTTCATGCCCTCAAAGTACTCCCCGTGGCTAGAAATGCAAAGTTTCAGCCGATGTATCCACTTCTTGAAGGCGTCACGGTACGCTGATTTGGGCACAGTAATAAGGTACTGATGAATGGCAGATTCAAGTGCCTGTGGGGACTGATATTTCTGCCCAGCAAGGAATGCTTTCAATTTCGGAAACAAAAAGAAATCACATGGGGCAAGGTCTGGGGAATACGGGGGGGTGAGGCAAAACAGTTACTTTTTCTTTCTTCAAAAACACCGTAACTATTGCGGAGGTATGAGCTGGGGCATTGTCATGTAGAAGACGGACATGTTTAAAACCAGTGGCAGGGCGTCGTTTCTGATAATACTTTTTCAGTTTCTTCAGTACTACGTCTTTGTAGTACTTTCTGGTGATGCTTTTGCCCTTTTTCACTGGCACTTTTATTGTGACTCCTTCACCAGAGAAGAAGATTGCATACAAAACCTTCTTTGTACTCAAAGAACGTCTGGCAATTGTTGGGCGTTTGCTGTGTTTAGTGGCCCAGATCTTATTGCTAACCTTTCTGTTGGGCTCAAAATAATGGACCCAGGTTTCATCACCTGTGACGACATTGGCAAACTGCTTTTTGTCATATTTTGGAAACATTTGAAGCAGCTTTTTGGCCTTGTTTAACCCATTGCCTCTTTTACTTGTCAGTCAACAGATGTGGCACCCATCTAGCAGAAATATTTCTGACTTTCAAATGCTTCTTCAAAATAAGGTGAACCGTTGATAGTGATATGCCTACCTTTCGTGCAATATCACGAACTGTAAATCTGGCATCTCCTTCAATGATTTCCTTTATTTTGGAAACGATTTCTTTACAAAATGCAGATTTTGGCCTACCTGATTTCGGTGCATTTTTGATGGACTCTACACCAGACTCAAATTTCTTTTTCGACCGCCGAACTGTGTCATAAGATGCACAAGAATGTCCAAAAGCAGTAAAAAATTTCAGTCATCAGCTTCTTCAAAGAACAACCAAATTTTGAGTGAGCTTTGATGTAAGCCCGTAATGTCATCTTTTTTGTCGACGCGTCTACCAACTATTTTTACTGCAGTGGTCAATGACTGCATGCATTCAAATCGCAAATTTTATGTCTTACACTTAGTCTAACATGTACATTTATACACCATTGTGTAGATATTGAATAGCCCTATACAGGTATGTATTGGTTTTTATCGTGCCCCACGTGGATATCGAGCTAGAGGACAATAAGCAATTCATTTCGAACATCCCTCGTACTGTAAGTATTCAGGCCGATTGGCCCAACCAAACAATGTATACCACAAGATGCTTCTAATGAGTACCCGCAGCATACATTTGGTAATAATTATGCCCCCAATTTCAAAGAAGTTGGCTTCCGCTGATTCAAGAAGGGCAGTTGTCAGTTTCTGGCGAAAGAATGCACAATACTGGTTAACCGTTCAGAGGACTAAGCCTGCCCAGTAAACGTGTGGTTAGGTAAACTGACCGCGCTCGACATGACCCCATTGGGTTGACTGGGCCATAAAACTTCAACACAAACAAACAAACAAAGAAGTTGGAAGGGCATATTACTTCTGGTTCGTTTGTCTGTCTGTGCGTCCATGTGTTACGCTTTTTGATGTATAGCATAACTTCTAAACCCTGCATGCTAGAATTTTGAAATTTCATATATGGGTTCCTCATGATAAAATAGCTGACACATTTTTTTTTTCTTATTAGGATTATGCCCCTTTCCTGAGTTGTGGCCCTTTGAAAAAAATTGAATGAAATCTTGTCAGCAAAATATCTCAAAAATCTGTTGATGCTAGAGCCTTGAAATTTTAGGATTAGATTGATAGCAATGAGTAGATGACCTGATTAATTTTTGAATAAATTCTGAAAAACACTTCTCAAGTTATGGCCCTTTGTCATTTTGGGCATTTTTACATTGCAGGCTTTTTGATGCATAGCATAAAGTTTTGAATTGTGCAAGCTAGGGTTTTGAAATTTCATATATGGATTCCTGATGACAAAATAGCTGACACATATTTTTTTTCTCATCAGGTTTATGCCCCTATCTTGAGTTGGCCCTATGAAAAAAATGGATGAAATCTTGTCAGCAAACTATCTCAAAAACTGTGGAAGCTAGAGCATTAAAAATTTGATGAATAGATTAGTAGCAGAGTAAATGACCTGATTATCTTTTGAATAAATTCTGGAAAAAACTTCTTGAGTTATGGCTTTTTGTCATTTTGGGCATTTTTACATTGCACACTTTTTGATGCACAGCATAAATTTTGAACTGCATGCTAGGGTTTTGAAATTTCATATATGTGGATTCCTCATGAAAAAATAGCTGACACATATTTGTTTTTTTCTTATCAGGATTATGCCCCTTTCCAGAGTTATGGCCCTTTGAAAAAATATGGATGAAATCTTGTCAGCAAAATATCTCAAAAACTGTTGAAGCTAAAAATTTGAGGAATATATTGGTAGCGATGAGTAGATGACCTGATTTACTTTTGAATAAATTCTGAAAAGTACTTCTTGAGTAGCCCTTTGTCATTTTGCACATTTTTACATTGCACACTTTGATCCATAGCCTTACTTTTGAATGTGCATGCTAGGGTTTTGAAATTTCATATATGGATACCTCATGAAAGAAAAAGCTGACCTGTGCTTTTTTTTCTTGTCAAGGTTATGTGCCTTTCCTGAGTTATGTCCCTTAGAAAATATATGGATGAAATCTTGTCAGCACACTATCTCAAAAACTATTGAAGCTGGAGCCTTGAAACCTAGTGAATAGATTGTTAGTGAGAAGTAGATGATCTGATTAACATTTGAATAAATACTGCCAGATACTTCTTGGGTTGTGGCCTGTTGTCAATTTGTTTCTACTTTTCTGTCAGTCTTCATGGTGGAGTAATGCCCCTTTTTAAACTTAGGCCAATAAAAATCTTGTAAGCAAAATATCTAAGGACCCACTTGGGTTAGGCCCATGAAATTTTGCAAGCAGTTTGGAACCAACAGTTTGACCTGATCTAATTTTGGTCGGAGTTATGTTCCTTTTCAACTTTGGCATTTTGTATCGACAAGTATATAGTTGGGGGGCATAGTATTTTACAAACGTATTTTTAGTCTTGGAATAATTTTCTCTCATAGAGGTGTTTCTACATAGAGGTGTCTCTAATGAGTACCCACAACAAATGTTTTTATGGAGAAAGAAGAAAAAAAATCCCAGAATTATCACCAATTACTCCCCCAGTGACCCTATATATTTATCTAACAATGAAGAGCAGATATATGCAACTTTTAATTTGGAAGTATGATTACTATGGACTTGTCAGAAAGACCGTTATTTAACCTGAAGAGCTCCAAAACCAAAATTCACAGATTGGCTTTCATGAGTCAAATTCTAATATAAAGTTTACACAACAAAATACAATTTTTCAAAATTTTTGAATATACTCATCTAGTTTCAGCTATCAAGTACTGGTGCTTAACAACTCCTTTGTTCATTCATCTGTCCTGAAATGACCTAAATATTGCAGGAGCTTTGTATTTACATGGCTTGTTAACCCATTTAAATTGAGTGGACTCTCCTGCCACAACTCTTTGGATCCAGTCTATTTCCAGTAGCAGGTAATCTGTTTGGTTTTTATTATTACAATGTACTATGTTTAAAAGAAATTCCTGCATTTAATGCAAACAGTGTAGACCCTGATCAGACACCATCTGCAGCATCTGAGCTGGTTCTGCACTGTTTGGCCTTTTGTGGGTCTCAAGGGTTAAACCAGAATTTACAATACTTGTCCATCAACAGTTCCTAGCTGTTTGGTTTGAAACCACTTTTACGCAGTACAAATGAATTATATAATTGTCCTCGGATCCAAAACCTATTGTAGGCTGTCTACATTTTCACAAGAGGATCAGGATACCACTCAGGAAATGACCTTTTTCCTTTCAGTCAGCATATACTTATACATTGTAAATATTTGATTATTAGACAAAGTTTAAGATTAATTATTGAAATGAGGTTTTATGACCCAGTCAATCCATTAGGGTCATGGTGAGGTGGTCACTGGTTTACCAAACTACACTTTTCCTGGGTAGGCTTAGTGCTCTAAGTGGTTAACTAATATTTATGCACATTCTTTTGCCAGAAACTGACAACTGCTCTTCTTGAATCAGCAGAAGGGAGAGAAGGACTGTAGAAAATATTTCATAATCAATCTTCATGAAAGAATGTTGCCGGACCTGGTGGAGGTTGTTTCCAGTAAATTGAAACGTTGACTACAAATTTGCATTGCCTTTTAACCCATTGTAGACTGTCATAAACTCCCCCGCACAATATATTGTTGGAGTCCAATTTCAATTTTCATATGTCAGGCTATACAACTTAGATATTCCTGGGGAAGGATAGCTTAAGTATTTCCTGATCAGATGGCGCATTCTGTGGCATCTGATCTGAGTCTGCACTGTTTGCCAATTACCCTTTTAGGGGTTTCCAGACTAAAATGGGTTAAAAGAAATTAACAATTAGCAGGCTATGGGCAAATTCAGCAGATGACAAATTGATGATGATTTTCTTACTTTTCCTAGAAAATATAATTAGACGTCATGCAAATTTTCTCCTAGTGAGACAAGCAAATTATCATCTAAGGTGACAGTTTGCATGAAAATTATGGGAAAAATAAGAATATTTCAAAATGTTGGCTGCTGAAAATTTTAATGGGATTTAATACTAAATGCAGTAATAATCTTAACTAGAGCAGACAACACTTTGAATTCATTTTTTTTTTTAGCTCACCTGAGCAAAAGCTCAGGGTGAGCTATTGTGATCACCCTCTGTCCGTTGTCCATTGTCCGTCGTCAACAATTAGTTTGTTAACACTGAAGAGGTCACAGTTTTGACCCAGTCTTGATGAAACTTGCCCAGAATGTTTGCCCCAATGAAATCTAGGTCAGGTTCGATACTGGGTCACTTGGGGTCAAAATCTAGGTCACACACTAGGTCAAATCAAAGGAAAACCTTGTTATCACTCTAACCGTCACATTTATGAAGCAATCATCATGAATCTTGCATAAAATGTTTGCCATGATGATTTCTAGGTTGTTTGAAACTGGGTCACTTGGAGTAAAAAACAAGTCACCAGGCCAAACCAAAGGAAGACCTTTTTAACACTCTAGAGGTCACATTTTTGAAGCAGTCATCATGAATCTTGCCCAAAGTGTTTGTCTTGATAATTTCTAAATTAAGTTTGAAACTGGGTCATGTGGGATCAAAAACTAGGTCACCAGGCCAAATCAAAGGAAAACCTTGTTAACACTCCGGAGGTCACATTTTTTAAATAATCATCATTAATTTTACTCAAAATGTTCATCTTGATGATTTCTAGGTCTAGTTTAAAACTGGGTCACTTGAGGTAAAAAATTAGGTCACCAGGCCAAATCAAAGGAAAACCTTGTTGACGCTCTAGAGGTCACATTTTTGAAGTGATCATCATGAATCTTGCTCAAAATGTTTGTCTTGATTTTTAGGTGATGTATATTTCACTGTCCAATGACTTTCTTAAGTTTTTCTGTTTAGGTCAGTTTCTCAGTAATTACTGGTCCTACAGAGTGATATTTGGTATTGTGAAGTGTTTGTGTTTAGGTCAGTTTCTCAGTAACTATTGCTCCTACAGCCAGTGATACTTAGTACATGCATACATCTTAGCATGGCCTCTTTAGGGCAGTCATCCATATATGACCTTGACCTCTATTTCACAGTCCATTAGACATGCTACATTGTCTTACTTGTTAATATAATCATTTTGAATTTTGATCAGAATGTTTGCCTTCATCAGTTCTAGGTCAGGTTCTCAAAGTGCTATGATACTCAGGTGAGCATTACAGGGCCATAATGGCCCTCTTGTTTTTTTTTTTTGTTTTTTTTTTTAGTTTTTCACAGAAAGAAAGGCCTGACATTTCATTCCTAAACCTTATTTTCTCTGAAAAATATTTAAAATTTAAAAAAAAAAAATGGAAAATAGTCCGCAACAGTTTTGCTTAGCACTTGTAGGGTAAACTGGACCTTTAAGGTGAAATCTACAGGACTATATGACCCTTAAAGTGCCAATCTTAACTGCAGCAGATGGCATTTTGATTGTTTTGATTTTTCAGATAAAATAAGGCATGGCATTCATGTGAATTGTCTGCTGGGCAGATGATAATGATGAATTCGCTGAAAAAATGATAATAAAAAAAATTAGAATGTCCTTTACTACAATTTTGCTTAGTGCTTTATGGGTTGGTTAATTAAGAAAAAAAAATCCACTTAAATTGATTACTTTCATTGAAAAACTCTGTTACCAATCAATAATAGAGCATGAGTCTAACCTTTAAAACACTATAGCACAATTGTAGCACTCATTCTAATACTTTTTTTATTCTTTTTCAGAGAAAATAAGAATTGCCATTTCCTGTGAATTGCTTGCTAGGTAGATGATTCACACGAAATGTCCTGCCTTATTTGATCTGAAAATACACACTCAAAAAAAAAATCAAAAGGTCTGCTTTGGTTGTGAGTAGGGCTGAACAGGTCTAAGTAAGCTGTTAATTTGGCCACTCTTCTAATTAGCCAACAAATCAAAGTACTGAGAGTGCTGATGGGACGGTGTCTGAAAAATCTTCTTTTCAGTGTCAAAAGTCATATGTAAATTGTAATATCATACTTATAAAGTCCTTTTCAGCACTCATAGCCCTTTTTGGTCCTTTTCAGTGGAAAAGATCCTGTTTGGTCCTAGTGGGACCGCGGCTCAGGTTACACTTTTTATGGGACCATATGTTTTGTAGTCTGACCATAGCTCTAGATAAGAAGGCAATCAGGATTAATATTTTACTTATTTCTCAACAAAAACATATATGTTGTGGGTAATCATCAGAAGCACCTCAGGCTTCTGATTGTGTACCCACAATATATATTTTCATCAGTAGTTTTTTGGTTGAAAAAGAAGTCCTTACACTTACCATTTTGTAGACATGGATTTTTAGGTGCAAAAATTAGGTGGTTCGCAAGAAAAAAATTACCATTTATAAACAAAAGAAAAAAAATTGTGTATACCTTCCTTTTCTCATGCTTTTCTGTAACTGTCAGAAAGAAAATTACCAAACGATTTTTTGGTAGAAAAATGAAATGTAAAACAGAGTGGTTTGTTGGTCAATTTAATCAGTGTTTGAATATAGCTTTATTGCACATTTATCATGACAAAAAAAAATGGTCAACAAAACTAGCTCCTTGTCAATGGAACTAGCTCTTTGTCAAGGAAAAAAGCTTGTCATTATTTGTCGGCTACATTTCCTAGTATTTTTCAGCTTATTTATAATGTTTCATGTTTGATTTCACCAGGGATGGTGCTTCAGTGGGTCTCAGCGCTGTAGGTTTGATGGAAAAAGAAAACTCATGGGCCCAAATCTCCATGCTGACAAAGTTTAGAAATTTCAGTTTCGTATTCAAAAGTTGTGGCAAAATTATGTTCAAGCCCTGCATATTCCAGTGGCAAATTCTAGCAAATAACAATGTTCAATCATATCTATACATGGTAGCATTGCCCGATTGTTTCAGATATTGCTAATAAAGAAATAATTAGTAATAAAATTCTTCAAGACATACCTTTGTTTACTGTTTCCCTGTTGAGGGTACTACCTGGAATGTTCCCGGAAGTGGCGAGGGATCGAAATTCCATTGATGCATTTTCGAGCTGGTGCCCTAGATTACCACCCATGTGTTCATTAGTGTGAAAAGTATGTGCTAAACTTATAAATAGCTTGTGTGGCATACTGACACAGTACGTCCAAACCCTTGGTAGTTTACAAATCAATTGGAGCTTAGCCTGGTTGTTGGTGTCTGGGCTTTTTGACAGCTTTCCCACCAAGGCTTGCCCAAACATACCATTCCGATATAATATGTCTTATTCAAAAATGTCTTTGTATGCCAAATTGTTTGATTGGGCAAAGGGGGCGGGCACGTTCTTATAAAATGTTTTCTGCTTCCTATATAATTAATTAAATACAGAATTCTTATTTTTCATCCAAATTTGAACAAAATTGTTGCATGAGGTACAAAAAAGATTACATCGTTAAATAGAATAGTAAATTGTCTTTAGATTTCAGTGGAAGTGAGTAAATTGGTTCATCTAACCTGACATTCTGATAATTTCTTGGGCATTCATTAATGGAAGATCTCCGATCTCCATTGCTTAGTGCTTTAAGAGTTAATATTTGTTGAACCAACAAAAACTAATGTTTGCTTTATAGAGGCATATAGGCTGAAATATTGTTTTTTCACTATCTATCTCAAGAACTGAATATGATCATGTTATCTCATGAAAACCAGGAAGTAAGCCCTTCACACAAACATTTGTAAACTCAGTGTAAGAGAGACATTGTATTTGAAGATATTTAAAAATACCATAATTTATCATAGTTCTGGATAAGATACCTTTATTAGAACCCAAAACTGTGATTTTTTTTTTTTTTTTTTGGTATTTCTGCCTGAAAATGTGTCTTGTGGTATTCACTCAAAGTGCCTTTTTTGAGGCTAGTCTTGTGAGTACCCACAGTACATGCGTGTGTTTCTGTGGAGAAATTAGAAAATGTTTATTTAGATAACCTTCTTATCTAGAGCTGTGATTTAACCCTTTGCATGCTGGGTAAAAATTTCAACAGACAGACATTTTGAAATATTTTTCCCAGAAAATAGGATTTGATATTTCATGCAAATTGTCTCCTCAAACTGATATTTTTCTTATTTCTCCCAGAAAATATGCATTGACATTTCATGCAAATTGTCACCTTAGGTCTCCAAAGAAGACATTTTGCATGAAATGTCAAAACTTGTTTTCTGGGAGATATAAGAAAAAATATTTTAACCCTTGTCATGCTGAATAAATTAAGATGCCATGCCCACTTCTAATGTTCAGCCAATCAGATTGCTTGATTTGAATTGTTATAAATTCACATACTTAATGGAAGCGGTGCACATCTAGATCAGATGGCTTCTTCAGGAGCCAACAGATTCTGATCAACACTGTTTGCAAAGGAAGGGTATATCTGGGTTCAGCACGACAAGGGTTAAAATGTGGTCTGCTGAAAATTTTATCCAGCATGCTGGACACCATACTGTGTATATACTACCGTATATACCCTAACTACCCTATACCATACTTGTCCTACATTTTGAATGTCCAGTTGACCACCTGTTGATGAATCTGAAAACTGCCGGATGGGTAACCCTGATCAGATGCTACACTTAAGGGTTTGATTGGTGTCTTACGCTGTATGCATATAAATGTCTGCCACAATACTTCACAGATTAATACGGTGATTCTTAACCTTGAACTAATCCATTTGACTGCCTTGACATGCTTTGGGCTTTTGGGTGTAACTTGATAGGCACTTTGGTACAGACAGTAATTTAATCTTTATTTGAGTCTCATCAATGTACATACACAAAACTAGCACATTAAAAATACTAACAACCACAATGTACATTGCCACTCTTGAGAGAGTTTTGAGAGACTAAAAACTATGATACATACATACAACATAAAATCAGTGTTACATATATGATACAACAATCTAAAACTGGCTTACTGCACCTTATGTAAAATATTGGTTCTATTAACATTAGCAATAGTTAAAAGAAACAACATTCAACATAAAAGAGATTATGATTAGAGACAGCAAGTCAGTCTAAAACACACATATATAATATAAAAATCAAAAAGGCTAGATATTATTTACAAAGGTAAAAAGCTCTCCTTTGGAGAATATTAAAACAGGTTTTGGCACATTGTCTCATCGTGCCATGGTTGGAGAACAGAAATATTAATTTATGATCAGTGGAAAGAGACATAAACACCTCATTTAAGGCTTGGGCTTTAGAAAATAATTCTGATCTAAGATCAGTGTATAAAATATAGTCCAAAAGTGCATGTGATTCGCTTTCTATAACATTGCAAAAAAAAACATTTACATTCATCTGAAGGTTTATTTTCAAACCTGCTAGTTTCTGTTCATAGAGGGATAGAGGGGCTATGCCACAGTGGAATTTGGCAAAGGCTGCACGATGTCTTAAAGGCAAAATCATCCTGCAATACTGCTGAACCTCATAAATTATACAGACTTGAACTGAGAGTACGTGCACAACTTTTTATTGCCCCTGCCTGAGGGACCAGCTTTACTGTTTATACTGTGTTACGGCCTAGCACTCCTACCTTTGATTATCTGCCTTTGCGGATTTTGCATAGCTTGTAGGTATATTAATTCAAGATAACGCCTGCTGTGCGGAGCTAGGTATAAAATGAAAATAAAGAGTGGGTTTGGGATCATGTAGACCATTTAATAGCAAAAGCAAAATGCCAAGCAAAGCAAAAGTATTGAAAGCAATGCAAATACCATATGCAATACAAATATGCGACCAGTTCCAACACTGGCCAAAGTGTCTGCATATATGCAAGTAAACTAGGAAAATGATCTCCTAGGAAACAGATCTATCTGCATCATACTGTCCATGAAAGTCTGTACGCAATAACACAGGTTATGATCCGCACATACATGTGCATGTAACTTAATGAAGTTATAACAGTTTATAGCACATCCGAATTTAATCGCTGCTGTGAGTCTTTATGAAAACATAGTTTAGTTCGGATATATCAGTCCTAAATCAGTACATTGTATGTCACTTCCACTGTCAGAATATCCATAATTAAACCATAAACCTGTCACAGGGTCCAAGCCCAGTCTTTAAACAAAGATATTACAGAGGATGGTAATTCCACCTACACTGACAAGCTTTATGAATCTGTCTTATATATAACACAACTAAGACATAATGTCCACTATTAAGGTTCACTGTAATATGCCGCTGTCACTGAGCCTGAAAAGCTAATGCGAATTGTGATAACACTGTAAATGCAAATCCCAAAAGGCATAGAAATCAAATGGTCTACTAAAATAAACATAGTTTAGTTCGGATATATCAGTCCTAAATCAGTACATTGTATGTCACTTCCACTGTCAGAATATCCATAATTAAACCATAAACCTGTCACAGGGTCCAAGCCCAGTCTTTAAACAAAGATATTACAGAGGATGGTAATTCCACCTACACTGACAAGCTTTATGAATCTGTCTTATATATAACACAACTAAGATATAATGTCCACTATTAAGGTTCACTGTAATATGCCGCTGTCACTGAGCCTGAAAAGCTAATGCGAATTGTGATAACACTGTAAATGCAAATCCCAAAAGGCATAGAAATCAAATGGTCTACTAAAACTAAACTACAACTAACTAACACAATAATTTACAATCATCATATTGATAAAAAGGAAGCCAAACAGAATTCAACCTAGACATATTAGAAAGGGAGTGGGGGGTGGGTAGAAAACTTTTGTGCACAATTCAAAATTGCTGTTGCCAGTACAAGCGCCAATTGCTAACTGATCTTAGCACCAAGAGGTGCGGGCTGCTGATTGGTTGTACAAAGCGGGGCACTAGCATGGTGCATGATGGAAGCTGACCTTATTACTGATTATCAGGCAAGCACCACATGACCAGGAGCCTGACGAGGTCCTCAATGGGGGGATACAGCAGATATCAGGAGAGGATATCAAGGGGGGCTTGATCTAATAGGAAAAGCAGAGGACCTGAAAGGCCACCTTGTGCTACTCCTCTTATAGAAAATTCTAAGAGGCTAAACTTAACATTAATATTAGATTAATAACTTAATCTATACATATTCACTCTCTGACAACTGCATCAGGGAGTCAACTCTTTGGCTCAGTGGTTAGAGCACTGGGTTTTTATCCGGGCAGACCGGGTTCGAATCCCACGACAGGCGGGAAATTTTTTTCAGTTATGCTTCATTCCTTTGTTACGACTTTCATGTCATAAGATGGGGGCTTGTCCAGTATAGGACTTTATTTAGCCAAAAATGGCTTCACATCATCATAAATGATGACCTCCTTGAAGAGAGGGAGTGTTACGGCCTAGCACTCCTGCCTTTGATCATCTGCCTTGTCAGATTTCGCATAGCTTGAAGGTATATAATTCACTCTCTGACAACTGCGTCAGGGAGTCGACTCTTTGGCTCAGTGGTTAGAGCACCCGGGCAGACTGGGTTCGAATCCCACGACAGGCGGGAAATGTTTTCAGCTATGATTCATTCCTTTGTTACTACTTTCATGTTGTAAGAAATGTTAAACCAATTAACTATCACATTATGCAAGTTATTGACAAGTATCTTACTAATTGGACAGCTAATATTTACATCAAAGTTTGAGTTTAGCTCCTTGCATCGTTTAGTAAAAATGAAAAACCAGCTCCTACATTGCGGAGATGCATTAGCGGACGCCCATAGTGCTATACGTTTATTCAACCTACTTCTGTTTGTACATGACATTCTAACAACATGGCAGCCAATGCACGACCGTTGTCTGGATATACATGGTTCCCACACTAATTCCCCATGCGAAGCAGTGATGATGGGTCTATATTTACAGACACCTAGGAAGACTACACACACACACATACAAACACACACATGCGCACACACACACACACACACACACACAAACACACATACACATCATATAAGTTGCCGGCCTTGGTGGTTCAGTTGGATGTGCGTCCAACTAGTGATCAGGAGATTGCGGGCTCGACCCTTGCTGGGTCGGCAACATTCTTTCGTGGAGATTTGATCATGAAATAGTTTCTATGGTCATTCTCTCCCTTCGGCTGATTCAAGAAGGGTGGTTGTCAGTTTCTGGTGAAAAAATGTGCACAATACTGGTTAACTGCTTAGAGGACTAAACCTGCCCAGTAAAAGTATGGTTAGGTAAACTGACCATGCTGGACATGACCCTGTTGGGTTGATTGGGCAGTAAAACCTCAAAACAAACAAACAAATCATATAAATAACTCTTAAAGTTTGAAAGTCACAAGTGAAGTAACACAAGTGAATTTGGCTCAAATAATTTGTTTTTACGACTAGATTTGCTGCAAAACATCAACAGTGCAAAAACAATATCATGTTGATATTGCACTAGTGCAAAACTGATATCACTTTCTGATAACAGTTTTGCACTGTTACAGAAAGTGCTATTTGCATAGTCAAATGGAACAAAAGTACAGAATAAGAAGCAAAATGAGAGAACAATATTTATAGCTATATAATAAAAGGGTTATTGCACTGATATTGGTGAATATTGTCCCTCGTTGGGATATTTACAGATGCTTGCAAGCTCACGTCCTTTGATATCCCAACTTGGAACAATATTCACCAATAATAGTGCAATAACCCTATAATATTACTGTTATATTTTTGTTGCACCTTCCTGGTGATGGTTTGACATAGACATCTGATTTTCTATCCATGTTTTAGCATGTTTGCTTACCTGTTCATATTGGCATGTTGCACCCTTTTCTTGCAAGTGATACAAGCTAAATCGCAGTCAAACAAGGGTTAAGATTCCACTCCCATTTCTCATTTTCAGCCAATCAGATTACTTGATCCAGATTTTTGATATAAATTCACATACTTAATGGCAAACAGTGCAGATCCAGATCAGTTGGCTTCTTCAGAAGCCAACTGATCTTGATCTACACTGTTTGCAAAGGGAGGACCTATCCGGGTTCAGCAGGACTAAGGTTAACACATTTTAGTCAGTCGACCACCAAAAGGTTAATTGGTAAACAGTGCAAACCCAAATCATATGCAACAGAATGCGGAATCTGATCAGGGCCTACACTGTTGGCATTAAATATAGGAATTTCTATAAAACATAGTGATAATAAAATTAACCAGACACACTGCTATTGGAATTACACTGACCCAAAGAGTTGTGGTAGAAGAGACCACTAAATGTAAATATGTTAACATGATCTTAACCCATTGTGTAGTCTTGAGACCCCTAAAAGGGTAATTAGCAAACAGTGCAGACCCAGATCAGATGCCACAGCTGTCCACTGTTTGCAAATAGTTTAGCCATTTTTCTCTTGGAATATCTAAATCACATAGCCTGACATACCTAAAATTGAAATTGCACTCCTCCAATATATAGTTTGGGGGAGTCTATTCAGTCTATAATGGGTTAAGAATGGCAGCATGACCTATATGTCACAGTATGTTGACTTAATTGCCCCTATTTAGTCACGTCAACCCTTTTGTTCAGCTTTTCCAGAGGACTTGTTATGGATGAGATTTTAATGATAATTCTAGGACACGTTTTACAATTCTCCTTAAATTGAAAAAAAAACAAAACAGCAACGTGTTGTGGGTACCCATTAGAAGTGCCTCACAGAAGTGCTTCTCATGAGTATCCCATCGACAACATGTTTCGGGTATTAATCATGGGATATTTTTCAAGTTTGTGGGATAATTTTCTCCAAGTTCTTTATAAAAGCATATGCTGTGAAATTGTGAATACTCATTAGAAGTGCCAAAATGAGGCACTTTTAATGAGTACCCACGGCAGATGTTTTTAATGGAGCAATAAGAAAACTCATCCTAACATTCTAAAACCATTTGAGCTATGGCCTTAAAACTTGGTGAGCTTATTGGGGATGATGAGTAGATCAGCTAATTAACTTATGAAAAAATTGGAGTTATTTTGTCAGAGTTATGCCCCTTTTCCATCTTTGGCATTTTATTTTTACAAACACAGTTCTAGTTTTCTTATTTTTCTCAGAAAACAGATTTTGACATTTCATGCAAATTGTCTCCAGTGCAGATAATTTAAATGAAATGTTGAAGCCTATTTTCTGAGATAAACAAGAAAAATATCATCAATTTGTCATCTATTGAATTTGCCTATAGAGTGTAATGGTTAATTGGACCTTGAAGCTGATAACCTACAAGTTTAATTGAGAAAATAATTCACTTACATTGAATCTTTTTCAAGACCTTTTTGTTCACAGACCTGTGCCTGTCTGTACCAGGACTTAGGGTAAATATGGTAATGTAGACTAGCTCCAGTCATTTTTGTTTTATATCTATTTTCTCTCTTTGTTTATAATATTTTTTTAACATGATCCTCTTTAATCCAACTGCTCCCTTCTAGCCAAGGGACTGAAGTAAAGAAAAAATCTATAAGCTATGCAAGCTTTTTGTCCCTACTAAAAAAAAAAAAAAAAAAAAAAAACAAGAGAGAAAAGAAAATAAAGAAAGGATCTGGGGCTGGACTTATAGTAATGAACAAGTATGGAAACTACCACATTTAACCAAAGTACTTGGACTATTTACCTCACTTGTCCTGAAGTTTGAAAAAGTCCATGTTACTACTTGTGGATCAGGGCCTAAAATATTGCTGTATGAGTGCAAACAGTGTAGACCCTGATCAGATTGTACATTCTGCAGCTTCTGATCTGGGTCTACACTGTTTACTTAGGTGTGTCTGTCCCAGTACATGTACTTAGGATTGTTACGGTATAGATGAGAAAAAAAAAAAAACACTTACTAAATTTGCTCTGCCTTTGGTTATTGGTAAAGAATTGACTGAAAAAGTCAAGAATAAAAATATAATCAATAAAAAATGTTGCTTGGGATATAATAAATGGACAGCAGAATGAATGACTGGGATAGTGCAATTTGTCATAGACCATCGATTTTGACCCTGATGTTGTACAAAGATGAGGATGTACAGAAATTACTTCATTTTTCCATGTTTGCAATGTTGAGTGTAGGTTAGAGTCCAGTGACAGTAAATAATGTTAGCAGAGGACCCAAGTTAAGGAAGAGTATTTGATGGTAATTCTTGGATAATTTTCTCAATTTCTCTATAAAAACATATGTTGTGGGTACTCATTTGAAGTGCCTCTTTAAAAACATGCTGTGGATACTCATTAGAAGTGCCCCACTGAGCCACTTCTAATAAGTACCCACAACATAGGTTTTTATGGAGAAATAAAAAAGATTATCCCAGATAAAATAAGACTTGGCATTTTGTGTGAATTGTCAACTCCCTCTGGGAGCAAACTATCCCCTTTTTAGAAGGCCTTTTTTTGCATTGCACAAATTGTAAGGTACCATATTAGACCTAATATCCACACCCTGCACTTGTAAAATATGTATCTAAGGGAACACTTAAAAAAGAAGATCAGCGAAGGACTTATCTAATGATGCTTATTGCGATGTTTTCGTGTTTTTTTGTTTTTTTTTGTTTGTTTTTTTTATTCTGATTTTCTTTATAAAAGCATATTTTGTGATACTCATTTGAATTTTTTTTTATTCTGATTTTCTTTATAAAAACTTGTTGATGCAATTCAGATGAGTACCCAAAACATATACCTTTACAAAGAAATAGACAAAAATTACACTGGCTGTAATCTGAAGACTACGGCATTGCTTGACTGTGCGCTCATAGGAACATGTGCGGTAATTAGGTAGAATACGGAACATGTGCAGTAATTAGGTCGAATACTGTATTTTTCTTCCTAAGAGGACCTTATAGCATATGATCCATAACATCATAAATTGTACCTGTACACAATGCGCTGAGCAAAGATTCAGATCAATCATGCACATTCATGCAGTCTAATAAGAATCTTCACTTGGCATGCTTAGATAGCTAAGGATGCAAAGTTCCTTCATGCAGACAATGAAGACTCTGATCAGACTGTGGGGATGCACTGGCTGATTTTTGTCTTTGTTGGATGCACATACCAGAAGGTATATTTTGCAAAGTTGTGGCTCAGTCTAGTGTAGGCTGGCTCATTTACAGTTACATTATTCTCTCTTAGACAGTGTCAACATCCCATTTACAAAATATATTAACCATAACTTGAGATAACATTACTTCAGACATGTGTCCCCAACAAAGAATTACATCAGCCTGGCATCCACACAGTCTTCATTCTCGGCATGAAGAAACTTTGCATTCTTGGCTAGTCAAAATGCAACCAGTGATGATTCTGATCAGACTGTGCAAATGGGCAGGCTGATCTGAATCTTTGCTGGGCTTGGATGTCCATAAGTATATTTTTTGATGTTGCGGCTCACATAATAAACAACATATAGCTGTAAAAAGCATTTATACCCCCATTTATGATAAAACATAATTTGTATCCAATAACAGCGTCTTTATTATGACGTTGCAGCTCACAAAGCAAACAACATATAGCTGAATAAAGCATTAATAACCCCATTTGTGATAAAACATTATTTGTATCCAATAACAGTGACTGCCAGCAAAATGTCAGAGACCATGTTTTTTTTGTTTTTTTTATCCCCGCCCTTTTCGAAGAAAAAGCGGGGATATTGTGATATCCCGTGTCCATCCATCCATCTGTAATGTCACACCATTGCTCCTAGACCATTTAATTATTTATAGTTTTCTTAAAAAAAAAAAACATATGTTGTGGGTATTCATTAGAAGCGCCTCATCGAGGCACTTCTAATGAGTACCCACAGCATATGTTTTTATTCAGAAATAAGACAAATATTATGTGGACACCCATCTTATCTGGAGCTATGGTAGTTTGTCTGGGTTTGTCTATCCAAACATTTAGGGGACATACATTAACAGATGGCTAATGCTATGAAAGATCATTTTTGACAATTCAGCTACATTAATTTAAGGTTTCAACACATATTCACGATTTCAACTTCTCGAATGCACAATTTCAATTTTCAACTTGAATTTGTGAATTTATGAAGTTGAATTCTTGAAGTTGAATTGGTGAATTCATGAAGTTGAATTTGTGAATATGTGAAGTTGAATTTGTGTTGTTGTTGTTTTGTTTTTTTTGTTTTTTTTATATTGAAAATTTGAACCCACAGTATGAAATGAGCCAGCACATGACAAAACCTTCAACAAGACATGTGACCAGTGAAGACTCAGATCAGTCTGTGCATCCGTGCTTCTACAGCCTCCGGACTGTCCAAAGAGGGATAAACAAGAACCCTTGCAATACTGGGTGGATGTACAGCTGATCTGAGTCTTTGCTGGTCACACAGGTCATATTGTAGGTTTTATCTTGCGCTGTATAAATTAACCCTTATCCTACTGTTCACGACTTACTTTGCATTGGCACATACCTTCAGTCACTGCTACGCATGACATATTATGCTCCCTTGTAATGCTGATGGTCGAACCCAGTAAAATTACCCATATGTAATGACGCAGGCATAAACCCGCCATTTGATTGGCTGATAGGGTGGCTTATTAATCTTCTAATAATTTTTATTACATGATATGGCTGAAAATAATAATGATATTAGTATTTCCAACTGAAAAGTTGAAAGTGGATATTCTGCCAATTCAAAATGGTGTCAGCCATTTGAAATTGCAATTTAGTGTTGATTTCAATGGTGATTTCAGGGGTAATATTGGTGTAATAGGTTTGTTTTCTGGACCAAATAAATTAGTATAAACAATATAATAATAACTATTACAAGTTGGATTAGGTGGTCTTCCCACACTGAAATGTGGAAAATGAAGTCGATACTGAAGCAATAAACTGGAAGTTCCATGGATGGGTACAGCAAGGCATAGATACTGGTACAAAATTACTTCAATAGGCACCAATTCTCCAAATAAGGCCAAAAGAAAGGGGTATTAGATTCTCAGGCACTGCCACAGTTCTCTAAATGGCTCCACATTCATGATTTTTTTCAGCGACAGTTTGTTTTTTCACCCCAAAAAATAGATGACACCTACCAAATATGAAAGCAGTCAGCCGAAGAATAAAGTTAACATATAACTGAAAAAAAGTTAACCAAAAGGTAAACCTCAGATGTCAGGGATGAAGAGGAGGACCTGTAGGCATGTCATGTGCAAGAGAGACAACTCTCATTTTCTTCGTTATGTATTTTTGGTTAACTTTTTTTCAGTTATATGTTAACTTTATTTTTCAGTGGATTGCTTTCATATTTGGTAGGGATGAAGAGGAGGATCAGTAGGCATGATCCGTGCAAGAGAGACAACTCTCACTTTTTTAGCTCACCTGAATACGAAGTGCTCAAGGTGAGCTGTTGTGATAAGTCATTGTCCATCGTCCGTCATGTGTCATCCGTCCTTTGTCGTGCGGCGTAAATAGTTGCTTTAAAAACCTACTCTTCCTGGGCCAATGGACTCAAAACTTGGTAGGAAGCATCGGGGTGACTTGTAGATCAAAAATAGCTAAAATTGCTCCACTTGAAAATCCAAGATGGCCGCCATCTAGAAAATCTATTTTTCCCTTCTTCTCCTGAACCAAAATGCCAATTGATTCGAAATTTGGTAGGAAACATCGGGATGACTTGTAGATCGAAAATAGCTAAAATCATTCGATCGTCATGGCGGCCATCTTGAAAATCTATTTTTCGCTTCTTCTCCTGAACCGAAAGGCCATTTGACTGGAAACTTGGTAGGAAGCATCAGGGTGACATGCAGATCAAAAAGAGCTAAAATCGTTCAGATCCGAAATCCAAGATGGCTGCCATGGTGGCCATCTTGAAAATCTATTTTTTGCTTCTTCTGAACCAAATGGCCAATTGACTCGAAACTTGGTAGGAAGCATCAGGGTGACTTGTAGATCAAAAATAGCTAAAATCACTCCGATTGGAAATCCAAGATGGCCACCATGGCGGCCATCTTGTAACTCTGTTTTTCACTTCTTCTCCTGAACCAAAAAGCCAGTTGACTCTAAACTTCGTAGGAAGCATTTGGGTGACTTGTAGATCAAAAATAGCTAAAATCATTCTGATTGGAAATCCAAGATGGCTGCCATCTATGTTTCGCTTCTTCTCCTGACCCAGAAGGTCAGTTGGCTCGAAACTTGGTAGGAGAAGCATTGGGATGACTTGTAGAGCAAAAATAGCAAAATCTTTCCAGTCGGAAATCCAAAATGGCAGCCATCTTAAAAATATATATTCACTTCTTTTCCTGAACCAAAAGGCCAGTTGACTAGAAACTTGGTAGGAAGCCATGGTGGCCATCTTGAAAATCTATTTTTCCCTCATTCTCCTGAATCCAAAGGCCAGTTGACTTGAAACTTGGTAGGAATCATTCGGGTAACTTGTAGATCAAAAATGGATCAAATTGTTCCAATCAGAAATCCAAGATGGCTGCCATAGTGGCCATCTGGCAGCCATCTTGAAAATTTATTTTTTGCTTCCTCTCCTAAAAGAAAAGGCCAATTGACTCGAAACTTTGTAGAAGCATCGAGGTAACTTGTAGATAAAAAAAGTAAAATTGTTTTGATTCGAAATCCAAGATGGCTGCAAGCAAGATGGCCCTAAGCAGGTGCCATCATCATGAATCTTGCTCAAAATGTTTGTCTTGATGATTTCTCGGTCAAGTTTGGAGCTGGGTCACTTATGACATATATTTCATGGTCCAGTGACTTTCTTAAGTTTTTCCATTTAGGTCAGTTTCTCAGTAACTGTTGGTCCTACAGCACTTACAGACATCTTAGCATGGCCTCTTGATGCAGTCATCTATATTTGACCTTGACCTATATTCCATAGTCCAATGATTTTGTTAAGCTTTTGCATTTAGGTCAGTTTCTCAGTAATTATTGGTCCTACATCCAGTGATACTTAGTACATGCATACATCTTAGCATGGCCTCTTGAGAGCAGTCATTCATATTTGACCTTGATCTATATTTCATGGTCATTAGGCATGCTACATTGTCTTACTCATTATGCCCCCAACTTCAAAGAAGTTGGAGGAGCATATTGCTTCTGGGACGTTTGTGGGTGCGTCCGTCCATTACACTTTTTGATGCATAGCATAACATCTGAACCATGTATGCTAGGGTTTTGAAATTTCATATATGGAGTCTTCATGAAAAAACAGCTGACCCGTATTTTTTTTCCCATCAGGATTATGCCCCTTTCCTGAGTTATGGCCCTTTGAAAAAATATAGATGAAATCTTGTCAGCAAAATATCTCAAAAGCTATTGAAGCTAGAGCCTTGAAACCTGGTGAATAGATTGGTATTGATGAGTAGATGACCTGATTAATTTTTTAATAAATGCTGAAAATTACTTCATGAGTTATGGCCCTTTATAACTTTGGGCATTTTTACAATTGCACACTTTTTGATGCATAGCATAAGTTTTGAATTTTGCATGCTAGGGCTTTGAAATTTCATATATGGATTCCTCATGAAAAAATAGCTGACACATATTTTTTTCTTATCAGGATTATGCCCCTTTGCTGAGTTATGGCCCTTTGAAAACATACGGCTGAATTCTTGTCAGCAAAATATCTCAAAAGCTATTGAAGCTAGAGCCTTGAAACCTGGTGAATAGATTGGTATTGATAAGAAGATGACCTGATTAACTTTTGAATAAAATTCTGAAAATTACTTCATGTGTTATGGCCCTTTATAACTTTGGGCATTTTTACATTGCACACTTTTTGATGCATAGCATAAGTTTTGAACTGTGCATGCTAGTTTGAAATTTCATATATGGATTCCTCATAAAAAAGTAGGTGACCCATATTTTTTTCCTATCCAAATTATCTCCCATTTTAGAGTTATTTCCCTTTTAATAAAATAACATTGAAATCTCGTATATTTGTACTGTTGTTACCATCATGGGCAAGCAGTGTTGGAGTCAAGCAGTGTTAGAGTCAGGCAGTTGGGGGCATAGTGTTTTACAAACACCAGCTCTAGTTAATGTAATCATCATGAATCTTGGTCAGAATGTTTGCCTTGATCATTTATGGGTTGGGTTCTCTCAGTGCTATGATACTCAGGTGAGCATTACAGGGCCATCATGGCCCTCTTGTTATGTTATGTACTTATCTCCCCTGATGTTGTCATTAACTGGTGAAAATATGTGCTCAAGTACTGATTAAACACTTAAAGGACGAAGCCTGCCTAGAAAAAGTGTAAGGTTATAATTAACTATCTGCTCAACATGACCTTAACAGTATTGACTGAGCTGTAAAACTCCAACTCAAACAGACAAAGATGTGAAATATAATATTTTTTCTGGATGCATAATAATTAATTGAAAAAATTAGGCCATAAAGTTTTTTGCTCTCCTCATTTTTCTATATTTTAGGAAAATTCTTCAGAAGCAGCAGACATTAACAAAGAATTTTATACAGATTTTATTTGCCTATCTTTAAAAACCTAATTCTGCTGAATTTTTTACCTGCTGTGTAGTATGTCAAAAATGTTCTGAAAAAAAAAATATAATAAAATTCTTTGAAAATTAAAGAAACAACATTTTTCAAACTGTCATCTGCTACAGTTGTGATTGCTGCTTGAAGAGTGAAGATAAAATACTCTTTTATCAAATGTATAAGGAACTTGTTATCATATTTCATGTTGACTTGTTTCATCGTTTACTCATTTAAGTAACTATGTCTGGTATATATAAAACTTCCTGTACTTAATTTCACCCTATTGTAAATTTCATAGTCTTATTGCCTTGAGTTTGTTTATATTTTTGTACATTTATATTCCCACCCTGGGAATGGGTTGTATTTCCCCAAAGCCAAAGGATAAAGAAGAAATACCTGAGAAGGTGAAATGCCGTGAGATTATCAGAAGAGAGTCTCAGAAACCTTGGAACAGAGCAAGTGCACAAGTGTACTGTGGGGAGCCAAAGAAAGGTACTCCAGACGAGGATAAACCTCCAGGAGAGCCAGAGAAACCAGAAGATGCAGGCTTCAGTGATCTCAAAGAAGCTTCTAATGATGCTAAACAAAGAAGAGAAATTGTTTCTGAAAACAGCAATAAATATAGTGCTCAGGAATGTAATTCTGTTACCGGAAATGAATCAAACGGGGATGTAGATGTAAAACTTGGTAATTCTTTGCCTGTTCAAAAGGCTGAGGAAGAAAAAATGCCCCCAGCACCAAGGACTAATGAACATTTTACAGAAAACGACATAGTTTTAAAAATGTCACCACCACCTATAATTGCGCCATTTGATTCAGGTGCGAGGATTATTAAAAGACCTTGGAGTCTGGATGCAGTTGAGAACTACTGTAATAAGCCTGTGCAGAAATCAAGGCCATTAAGTTACAGTCCTGGTTTAAGGATGAAAACAAAACACCCAAAATGCCTTCACAGTATTGAAGAGATACCCAAATTCAGGGAAAGACCAAAGAGCATAGATTTTTCAGTGTTTTTTCAGGACAGAGATTCAGATAAAAACATACAAAAACTTAAACGACTTCTCACACAAAAGAGCCCAAGGAAAAGTAAACCACAGACAGATCATTGTGTTCTTGATAGACTTATATTACAGGTGAGAAAATCTCAAAATTCTGAAGGAAGAAAAGTTTGAGCAAGAATAAGAAGCTCTGTTCTGATATGTTGTTACATTTAGAAATTATAATTGAGCAGGCCATGAGAAAAGGTACCGTTAGAACATATGCAAACTATAAAGAGCCAGCTCAGTCAGCAAAGCTGAGGAATCTACGAGGGGTCTTTGCTTTACCATGAGCTTGAGATAAGAGTGTGTATTAGATACCATATTCAATCTAATTACGGCACATACCCCTATAAGCGCACAGTCAGGCAATTCTGTAGTCTTCAGATTACAGCAAGTGTACTTTTATTGTCTACAGGTGTTGTGGGTACTCATTTGTGTGTTGTGGGTACCCATTTGAATTGCATTGACTTGTCGATGCAATTCAAATGAGTACTCACAACATATGCTTTTGTTAAGAAAATCAGAAAAATATCGCATAAAGTACATGTATCATTAAATAATCATCTCATGAAGTCACCTTCTTATCTTTCTTGAAGGACATTTTACTACAAGTTTTCCAGTAACTTTGGAAATCCTAAGCGCACAATGCAGTAATTAGGTTAAATACGCTAAATATTTTTTTGCGAAAACATATGTTGAGGGTACTCATTAGAAGTGCAGCTTGCCGAGGCACTTCCAATAAGTACGATCAGCATGTATTTTTTGGAGGAGAAATAAGAAAAATATCAGTACTTTTTTGGTTGGGAAAAAAAAAGCAACAAAAAAACCAGCAACCTTTAATATATGCAGTATACATTCTACAATATCGAATGACTGTTTAAGTGAACAGTGAAGAGTCTGTGGATGCACAGGCAGATCTGGGCCTTTGCTGTCTGCACATTGGCTTGGATAAATTGATAACAGATTCTGTAAATCTTTACCCTGCAATAGACCCAAAGCAACAAGCAGCAGGCATTTTGTGTTCTAACCATAGGCATGGCCAGGAGCATATTGTGTCCTTTTGATTGTATATCGGAATAGGGGTGCATGCATGTAACCAAAATTTAACAAGATTAAGGGTTTCTCTTGTATGGTTCTTCTCAGTTACCATTGAATGTAACCAGTTCAAACATGACAGGGGTCTTCAGGTACGAGGCTGAATACTTTACCTCTGTAGTACCCAGGCCCCTGATGTGGCTAAAGGTAAAAATCTATAACTATGTTTAACTTACAGTAAAAAAGGTGGGGCCATTTGTGTGCTTTGGACACATTGTTTTGTTTTCAGTATTTCTCAGAAAGTAGAGGTTGGTATTTCATTGAAGCCGAAGACTTTTTAAGGAGTACCTGATGATAGTTCTGACAATTTTTCTCCAGTTCTCCATAAAAACATTATGTTGAAGGTACTCATTAGAAGCATCTCACCAAGCTTCTGAAGCATACCCACAACATATGTTTTTATGGAGAAAGAAGAAAAATTATCCCAGAATCGTCACTAAACTCGTCCTTTACAAGTCATCTGGTCCAAGTCATCTTCGACTGCCTGCTCTCAGAAATTGAGTCCTCCGTGAAATCACCTGACCAGTAAATGACACCAAAATCTGATCAACCAAAACAGCTAATCAGTTAACGGTTAATGTTATTGCTTAGACAAACAGTATTACCTATGTACTTTTTCATTGATAAATACAGGACGAATGCAGTTTTCATTGACAAATACTGGTATCATGATATTGTTTGTCTAAGGATTTACGCAGGGGCGTGGTTATAGCCTTCTGACGGAGGAGTCAATTAAAAGAAAAGTGGGTTGCCAGTGAGATAATATGAGCCAGCAGCAGGACAAAACCTACAATAAGATCTGTGTGACTGGCAAAGACTGCATCCACCCAATATAGCAAGGGTTCTCTTATATCACTCTTTGGATAGCCTGGAGTTGTTGAAGGCACATATGATCAGCAAAGACTCTGATCAGACTGCGCGGATGCGCAGTCTGATCTGAGTCTTCGCTGGTCGCACAATTCTTATTGTAGGTTTTGTCATGTGCTGGCTCTTATACCTGTACGACGTGCTTTCAGCTAAGACTGTTCAGATCTGAGTTGTTGGGCACTCTGGATGATTGGGCATCCAAGGCTTCTTTAGGCGGATGGCCAAGACTGATCAGACTTTGCAAAAGTGAAGGCTGATCTGAGTCTTAGCTAGGTGCATAAGCCAAAAAATACATTTTCTCATGTCGCTGCTGAGATGTGGTCCAGTTAGAATAGCCCCATTGGATTGGTTCTGCTGCTATATTTTCACTGCATACAGTAAGAACATATATATTGTCATTAGCATTTAGCATGCTGGGTAAATTTTTTTGAAATCTTCTTATTTTTCCTAGAAAATAGAATTTGACACTTTGTGCAAACTAAGGAGACAATTTGTATGAAATATCAAGTCCCATTTTCTAGGAAAAGTAAGAAAAATATTTCAAATGCTGTCTGCTGAAATTTTGACCCAGCATGCTAAGTGTTCTCTCAAAAAGTATGGTCAGACAGTTCATGCAAATTGTCTCATAGGGACAATTTGCATGGAATTTCAGCCTTATTTTCTGGAAAATAAGCAAAAGTATCATCAGTTTGTCATCTGCTGAATGTACTTGGGGAGGATTTAATTATAGTTCCAAAAACGTGTACTTTTTTTATTTGTCCCTGAAAACATAATTATGTTCTTATTTTTCCTTAAAAATGTGTTTATTTCTCCCTGAAACATATGTTCTTATTTCTCCCTTTTAAACATATTTTGTTCCAATGAGGCAAACTTAATGAGTATTGCAATATGTTTTTGTGGCAAAATAAGGAAAGTGTTGGGTAATTAGACCTTTTCAGGAGCCATATAAATCAATGTTTTTGTTTTATTTTCCAGCCCAATCAGGTTAAATGTATAGAGGAGGGACCAAGTAGATGTTTCCAACCAAGTCAGATGATAGCAAGAAAAAAGAAAAACAGAGATTTTAAAGTCAAAGAAGTAAGTATATCAGTTACTTTTTAACCCTTAAAGCACCAGTTACAACAGCAGAAGACGACATTCTATTTTTTTTTTTTTTTTATGCCCTGCCACAAAAAGTGGCAAGCTATTATGTTATACTGTCCAAAATTTTGAGTGTCTGTCCACCCGTCCGTCAGCACTTCATAATTTCATGTCTGCTCCATCTCTGATACCCTTTGAGATATTTTCACCAAACTTCACACCAATATAAAGCACCATGAGATGATGTGCAGAACACATGAACTGTAACTCTGGTTTGCCTACCTTTGGAGTTATTACCCTTTAAACATTAAACATAGCCATTTCTACCATGTACTAATGTCCGTTCCATAACTCTGATACCGTTTGTGATATTTTCACAAAACTTCACACAAATGTAAAGCACTGTGAGACAACATACAGAACACATGAACCAACTCTTGTTTTCCTACTTTTGCAGTTATTACCCTTTGAACAAGGGACATAGCCATTCCCACCATTTACTCATGTCTGCTCTGTAAGTTGAAAACTGTTTGAGATATTTTCATGAAATCTCAAACAAATGTAAGAACCATGAGACAATGTGCAGAACACAAGAATCACATTTCTGGTTAACCGATCTATGGAGTTACAGCCCTTTGAACATCATAGATATTGAAAATAGCCATTTTTACCATGTAGTAATGTCCTCTCTGTAAGTTGGAAACTATTTCGTATTTTGATGAAACTTCACACAAATGTAGAGCTCTAGAGATGAAACTTCACGCAAATGAGACGACGTGCAGAACACATGAACTGTAGTTCTGGTTGCCTACATTTTGAGTTATTGCCCTTTGAACATTGAACAAAGCCATTTCTACCATGAACTTGTGTCCGCTCTGTAAGTTGAAAACCACTTCAGATATTTTGATAAAGCTTCACACAAATGTAAAGCAACATGTGACAAAGTACAGAATATAAGAACCAAAACTCTGCTTAATCTACTGTTGGAGTGATGGCCCTTTGAACATTGAAAAAAGTGATTTCTATAATATATGTGTCTGCTCTGTAACTTGAAAACTGTTTGAGATATTTTCTTGAAACTTTATGCAAATGTATTTCACCATGATATGATGGGCAGAACACAAGAACCATAATTCTGAATTACTGCTTTTGGAGTTAAAGCCCTTTGGACATTGTAAATAGTGATCCCAGTCATATATATGTGCCCTTTCTATAACTTGAAAATGGTTGCAGACATTTTCTTGAAGCCTTCCCAAAATGTAAAGCAACATAAGATGACATGTAGAACACAAGAACCATAAGTCTGACTTAATTACTTTTTGAGTTATGGGTCTTTGAACATTGAAAGTAACAGTTTCCATGATATACTTGTAAACTTTACACAAATGTGAAGCAACATGAGAGGATCAGCAGAAAACAAAAACTGTAAGTCTGATTTACTTACTTTTTGAGTTATGACCCTTTGAACATTGAAAATAGTCATCTGAGTTATATATTCATGTCAACTTTATTTAGGGAAAGACTAATGCACCTTCCCTTTGATTTCATTTTTGACAGAATTATGGCACTTGCATAATGTAAGTGCCGTGGCGGGGCATCGTGCAGTGCTTGCAGCACTTTTATTTTTTTTTTTTAAATAATTTGAGAAAATAATTCCATTATTAAAAAAAAATATTTTTGTTTCAGAGAAAATAAGGCTTGACATTTCATGTGAATTGTCTGCTTGGCAGATAGTTCAAATGAAATATCAAGCCTTATTTTCTCTGAAAAAAAATCAGAATGTTGACTGCTGCAATTTTCATTTCATTAACTTTGGTTGACAGGATAACTTGTTTTATGTTGTTGTTAGGGAGACATTGAACATACAAATTCATAGTATCATGCTGGCCTCATAGACTCAGTTGGATGCGCATCCGACTGGTGATCAGGAGGTTGCGGGTTTGACACTGCCATGTTGGCAACATTCTTTCATGGAGATTGATTATGAAATATTTTTTGTGGTCATTCTCTCCCTTCCGCTGATTCAAGAAGGGCAGTTGTCAGTTTCTGGCAAAAGAATGTGCACAATACTGGTAAATCATTTAGAGGACTAAGTCTGCCTAGTAAAAGTGTGGTTAGATAAACTGACTGTGCTCGACATGACCCATCTGGGTTGACTGGGCCGTAAGTCCTCAACACAAACAGACAAATCCTTTCTGTAATAGCCACATTTGGCGCTTGACACTTGAAGTTCTTTTTTTTTGCTTTTAAGATAAACTGGTTTGTCATGTGATGCACTGACAGTCTGTCATGTATTGGTCACATGATCACAGCTGATCTGCTTATAGTTGACTTGTCTATTGGTCTTGGTACATCAAATAAGCGATTCTGAATGCAATCTGTGACAAACGAGTGAAATAATGGGTGCTCCGATAAGGGACCCCATCTGCAGACCTAGATCTGAAGAAAATGCAGCAGAATAAGAGTTAATAAGGAAATTAAGTACCCAGGAAGTAAAAGCAGACTGTCCTGTTCTTAACACTTAGCATGCTGGGTAAAAATTCCAGCAGACAGCATTTTGAAATATTTTTCTTATTTTTCCCCAGAAAAAAGGCTTTGACATTCATGCAAATTGTCACAATTTGCACGGAATATCAAAGTCAATTTTCTGAGAAAAATAAGAAACTTATCATCAGTTTGTCGTCTGTTGAATCTGTACAGATAGAGTGGTAAAGGTTTAATCTCTGAGACTAATAGCTGAGTCATCTTTTGTTTGACAGAAGCACAAAATTTTTCCTGTTTATAAATATTTATAGATAAGTAGAAGTAAAACTAGAAATGTGTCAGTATGACACAGATGCCCCCACCCAGGGACATCCTCACCCACATGCAGGCATTTTGCAAAAAATAAAGTTGAAAAAAGGGCCATAACTCTCATAATAATTGGCAGATTTTACCCTAAATCGAACTTGACCATATTTTATGATTATATACCTGTGTATGAAATATGAATCCAATACACAAATCAATCTTTTTTAAAATAATATTGGAAGGAAAACATCTTTTGAAGGTGAAAAGGGCCATAACTCCTATAATAATGGGTTGATTTTACCCTAATTGGAACTTGACCTCTATTTTATTATGATGATATACCTGTGTGTTAAATATGAATTCAATACACTAATATTTACAAAAGATATCAAACTGAAACTATTTTTCAACGTTGAAAAAAGGCCATAACTCCAAAAATAATTGGTGGATTTTACCCTAAATCAAACAACCTATATTTTATAATTATGTGCTTGTATATAAAATATGAATCCAATTCACTAATCTTTTCAAATTATGGAACGGAAACCATTTTTCAAAGTTGAAAAAGGACCATAACTCCCAAAATAATTGGTGGATTTTACCCTAAATCGAACTTGACCTTCATTTTATGATTATATACCTGTGTATAAAATTTGAATCCAATACACTAATCTTTTCTAAAGATATTGAATGGAAACCATTTTTCAACTATTTTTCAACATTGATAAAAGGCTGTAACTCCAAAATTAATTTGTGGATTTTACCCTAAATCGAACCTATATTTTATAAGTATATGCTTTTGTATAAAATATGAATCCAGTATACTAATCTTTTCAAACGTTATGGAATGGAAACCATTTTTCAAAGTTGAAAAAGGGCCATAACTCCCAAAATAATAGGTGGAATTTACTCTAAATCGAACTTGACTTACATTTTATGATTATATACCTGTGTATAAAATTTCAATCCAATACACCAATCCTTTCAAAAGATATCGCATGGAAACCATTTTTCAAAGTTGAATATTTTTCAGAGTTGAAAAAGGGCCATAACTCCCAAAATAATTGGTGGATTTTAACTTAAATTGAACTGGACCTACAATTTATGATTATATACCTGTGTATAAAATTTCAATCCAATACACTAATCCTTTCAAAAGATATTGAACGGAAACCATTTTCACAGCTCTTTTTCAACATTGATAAAGGGCCGTAACTCCAAAATTAATTTGTGGATTTTACCCTAAATCAAACTTGACCTATATTTATAATTATATGCTTGTGTATAAAATATGAATCCAGTACACTAATATTTCAAAAGTTGTGGAATGGAAACCATTTTTCAAAGTTGAAAAAAGGCCATAACTCCCAAAATAATTGGTGGATTTTACCCTAAATCGAACTTGACCTACATTTTATGATTACATACCTGTGTATAAAATTTCAATCCAATACACCAATCCTTTCAAAAGATATTGCACGGAAACCATTTTTCAAAGTTGAAAATTTTCAAAGTTGAAAAAGGGCCATAACTCCCAAAATAATTGGTGGATTTTACCCTAAATCAAACTTGACCTACATTTTATGATTATATACCTGTGTATAAAATTTCAATCCAATACACCAGTGTTTTCAAAAGATATCACACGGAAACCATTTTAGTTACGTACTGGATGGACGTGATGGATGGACCGGACAGATGGGATGGATGTACGTAAGGACAGCGGTGATACTATATGCAGCCCCCATTGAAAATGGTGGGGGCATAACAAATTGACAAGTCACCCCTTAAATAGCATTTGACATACCTACTGAAAAAAATACTTTGTTGTTGTTATTATTATACCCCCCCGCAAACTTTGTTTGTGGTGGGGTATACTGTTTTCACATTGTCCAACCATCCATCCGTACATGCCCACATGGCATCCAGGGATTAGCGTTTCTGTAGAATTTCACATTATGAGGTTGATTTCTGTTTATTCTGTCATTGTGGGGTTAGATTTGCATTGTGGTTTTAAAAAAATTGGTGTTGTGGGGTTAAAAAGATAAAAGAAAGATCAAAGGGATAACCTTATAATACGTCCGTCCATGTGTCCATCCATGAGTCCGTCCGTTTTTTCCTAATATCTTGAAAAGGCACTGATGGATATTCATCAGTTTCTGCAGACACATTGATATCAATAAGGTGTACCTACATAAGAGAAAATAAGGGCTAGGGGCCAATTCTCTTGGAGTTATTGACTTTTGTAAAATTTCTTAATGCAGTAAAAAGTTTGTGTACATACTATCTCTTTAACCAATGGCTGGAATTTGACCAAACTAGCACAGATGCATTATCAGGATGGGGGAAAGAAGTGATTAGATTTTGGTGACCTTGACCATATTTTCAGGGTCACTACATTATAAATACTAAAAAAGTGAGCCTTGTGTGCACTCTATCTCATGAATCGATAGAAGGAATTTGACCTAACTAGCACAGATACATCATTGGGATTGGGGAAAGAAGTGATTAGATTTTGGTGACCTTTATCTCATTTTCAAGGTCACACCGGCAATTTGAAACTCAAATTTTGATAGAAAAAAGCTTGTGTGCACACTATATCTCGAACCAATGGCTGGAATTTTAACAAACTAGCACAGATATATCTTTAGGACATGTGAAAGAAGTGATTAGAAGTCCTCTTGAAGTCCTCTGCTGATCTTTCTTTAAAATGTGCTCTTATTAAGTACATATTTTACTGCAAGTTTTTCCAGTAATTTTGAAAAACCTAAATGCATATGACAGTATTTAAGTCGAATATGGTAATCTGATAATAATTCTTCAATACCTGCTAACATGCTTGCGAAAAACACTTAACCTTGTAGAAGTGTAGCAGTTCCCTCTAAGTCCAAAATTTTCATTGATATTGTCATTTTGTGTTTTCAGGTAGAATATTTGAGAAGAGCTGTTGCAAGGCCAAGAATGAAATTTTCCAAGTCATTAGATATGTAAGTAAATACTTTAAAGTTTTGACTTTCTTCAGGAAACCTATATGATGGAATTATTGGTGCCCTATATCTGTAATAATTGCCTGTTGTATCCCTCTTCTGTTTGCCGTTTGTTTGTTTACATTCCAGTTACCATATTTACCCATAGTCTTTAGATGCATGAATTACTAGAGGTGTGCAAAAATACCGGTATACCACGGTATTTCTTTGGCATGGTACATACCACGATACACTTGCCTGTACCGCGGTATTCTGATGATTCTATTTTTAGCAACAGTCTATTGTAGAAAACCATACATTTCCAAAATATTGAAACAGTTGAAGTTGAAACAGCTTCAAATGGTATGCTTCAGTTATAAACCATTAAATTTCATTTGCAAATGGTAAGCCTTCATGTCTTAGGCAATGGATGAGGTGAAATAATTATACATGCACCATTATTTGTAGTAAATACATGTACATTTATATTTAACAATAAATGTTGATACTTAATGAAAGTATAACAGGGATTATAGGGATGTAAATAAGTTTGTAGTTATAAAATTGATAATAGGCAGGAAGAGATTACTTTAAGTGCTGGAAACTGCTGTCTTATGGTCCTACATGTATCTCCAGTCTCCACTGCTGATTTTTTTTTTTAGCTATTGTGATCACTCGCCGTCCGTCATCGTCGTCGTACGTCCGTCCGTCCGTCCGTCCGTCAATCCATCCACAATCTTTAAACAACATCTCCTCCTAAACCACTGATTGGATTTTGACCAAACTTCACAGGAATGATCCTTGGTTGGTCCTCTTTCAAAGTTGTTCAAATGGTTCCGGTCTGTTGCATATCTAGGTCACAGGAGCTAAAAATAGATTTTTTAACTAAAAACTTAAAAAATCTTCTTGTTAGAAACCTCTGGACCGATTTCAATATAATTTTGCAGAAATGTTCCTTTGATGATCCTCTACCAAGATTGTTCAAGCCATTTGGATTCGTCAAAAAACATGGCCGCCAGGGGGCGGGGCTTATTTTCCCTATATAATCTTATAGAAAACTTTAAAAGTCAAAATATCAGAAACCACTGGACCGATTTCAATACAATTTTGCAGAAATGTTCCTTTGATGATCTTCTACCATGATTGTTCAAGCCATTTGGATTTGTCAAAAAACATGGCCGCCAGGGGGCGGGGCTTATTTGCCCTAAATATCTATATAGAAAACTTTAAAAATCTTCTTGTCAGAATCCACCGGATCGATTTCAATATAATTTTGCAGAAATGTTCCTTTGGTGATCCTCTACCAAGATTGTTCAAGCCATTTGAATTCGTCAAAAAACATAGCCGCCAGGGGGCGGAGCTTATTTTCCCTATATATCTATATAGAAAACTTTAAAAATCTTCTTGTCAGAAACCACTGTACCGATTTCAATATAATTTTGCAGAAATGTTCCTTTGATGATCTTCTACCAAGATTGTTCAAGTTATTTGGATTCGTCAAAAAACATGGCAGCCAGGGGGCGGGGCTTATTTTCCCTAAATATCAATATAGAAAACTTGAAAAATCTTCTTGTCAGAAACCTCTGGACCGATTTCAATATAATTTTGCAGAAATATTCCTTTGATGATCCTCTACCAAGATTGTTCAAGCCATTTGGATTCGTCAAAAAACATGGCCGCCAGGGGGCGGGGCTTATTTTCCCTATATAATCTTATAGAAAACTTTAAAAGTCTAAATATCAGAAACCACTGGACCGATTTCAATATAATTTTGCAGAAATGTTCCTTTGATGATCTTCTACCAAGATTGTTCAAGCCATTTGGATTCGTCAAAAAACATGTCTGCCAGGGGGCGGGGCTTATTTTCCCTATATATCTATATAGAAAACTTTAAAAATCTTCTTGTCAGAAACCACTGCACAGATTTCAATATAATTGTGCAGAAATGTTCCTTTGATGATCTTCTACCAAGATTGTTCAAGCCATTTGAATTCGTCAAAAAACATGGCCGCCAGGGGGCGTGGCTTATTTTCCCTAAATATCTATATAGAAAACTTTAAAAATCTTCTTGTCAGAAACCACTCGACCGATTTCAATATAATTTTGCAGCAATGTTCCTTTGGTGATCCTCTACCAAGATTGTTCAAGCCATTTGGATTCGTCAAAAAAAATGGCCGCCAGGGCGTGGGGCTTATTTTCCCTATATATCTTTAATAGGAAAGGAGAAAAAATCCAAAGACATTTTCCCCGACCGGGGATCGAACCCGGTCCACCGGATTCAAAGTCCAGCACTCTACCACGTCGCTATAAAAGCCGGCATCCACCGCAAGGCAGTAGAAGTGTATCATATACCTAACTGCTACATCCCTCCTTCCTATAACGAGACATTTGTATGCATTCATGCCAATACAAATGTCGCGCAAGCTCCGAGTGACAACCCAGCACTTGCTTCGCCCATCAGGCTCCAAGGCTGCCACCCCCACACTGGCCACCAAATGTAATAGGAAAGGAGAAAAAATCCAAATCACATTTTCCCCAACCGGGGATCGAACCCGGTCCGCCGGATTCAAAGTCCAGCACTCTACCACGTCACTATAAAAGCCGGCTTCCACCGCAAGGCAGTAGATGTGTATCATATACCTATCTGCTACATATCTATATAAAAAACTTTAAAAATCTTCTTGTCAGAAACCACTGAACCGATTTCTATATAACAAGGCAAAAATGTTCCCTTGCTGATCCTCTACCAAGATTGTTCAAGCCGTCATGATTTGTAAAAAAATATGGCCGCTAGGGGGCGGGGCTTATTTTCCCTATATATCTATTTAGAAAACTTTAATGATCCTTTTGTCAGAAACACTGGATCGGTTTCAATACAACATTGCAGGAATGTTTCTTTGGTAAGCGTCTACCAAGATCGTTCAAGTCGTCATGAGTCATCAAAAAACATGGCTTCCAGGGGACGGGGCTTATTTTCCCTATGTATCTAAATAGAAAACTTTAAAAATCTTCTTGTCAGAAACCACTGGACCGATTTCATTATAACTTGACAGAAATGTTTCCTTGTTAACCCTCTACCAAGTTTGTTCAAGTTATCATGATTCATCAAAAAACATGGCCGCCAGGGGGCGGGGCTTATTTTTCCCTATATATCTATATAGAAAAGTTAAAAAATTTTCTTGTCAGAAACCAATCGACCCATTCCAATATAACTTAGCAGGAATGTTTCTTTGGTGACCCTCTACCAAGATTGTTCAAGCCGGCATGATTCGTAAAAAAACATGGCCGCTACTGGATGGGGCATATTTTCCCTATATATCTAATAGAAAACTTTAAAAATCTTCTCGTAAGAAACCGTTGGATAGAGTTCATTGTAACTTGGCAGGAATGTTGCTTTGGTGACCTTTTACCAAGATTGTTTAAGCCCTCATGATACGTCAAAAATCATGGCCGCCATGGGGCGGGGCTTATTTTTGGTATAATATCTGTATAGAAAATTTTAAAATTCTTCTTGTCAGAAACCACCTGACCGATTTCAATATTACTTGGCAGGAATGTTGCTTTGGTGACCCTGTACCAAGATTGTTCAAGCAATCATGATTCATCAAAAAACATGGCTGCTAGGGGTGGGGCTTATTTTTCCTATATATCTAAAAAGAAAATTTAAAAAATCTTCTTGTCAGAAACCACTGAACTGATTTCAATATAACTTGGCAGGAATGTTCTTTTGGTGGCCCTCTACCAAGTTTTTTCAAGCTGTCATGATTTGTCAAAAAACATGGCCATTAAGGGGTGGGACTTATTTTCCTTATGTAGCTATATAAAACACTTAAAAAATCTTTTTATCAGAAACATCTGGACCAATTTCAGTATAACTTGGCAGAATTGTTCCTTTGGTGACCTTCTTTCAAGATTCGGTTCCAGCGATCATGATGCATGTAAAAAACCATGGCCACTCGGGAGTAGGGCTATAAAATTTATACAAAAATCTTAGAGCAGTGAACTTGGCTGAAACTTCTACAGTAAGTTTGCAAAACTGTTTGCTCAGGTGAGTGATATAGGACCATCATGGTCCTCTTGTTTAAAACATAAATTTCTATTACAATATACAATGTAAATCAATATTTCATTGAAAATAAAACTGGGCACAGATGATTGAGGTCGTTTAAACTTATAGACCATCAGATGTTGGCATATCAATCAAATGGCAACTACATGTGTACTGCTGGCAATTTCACAATGTCCTCTGCAAAATGTAATACTGTTGCAGTATACCATAGTACATACCGCGGTACTCTGCTAAATACCATGATATACCGTGGTACTTTATTTTTGGCGGTACCCAGCCCTATGAATTTCTGCTTCTAAAATTTGAACAAGCCTATTCATGATTTTTTTTATAAAACTGCTAGATGAGTGGTAAACAGTGTAGACCCTGATCAGATGCCCCTTTCTTTTCCTATGTTTAGGGTAAATATGATATTCTTAAATTTGTGCATCCATATTATTATGCCCCCAATTTCGAAGAAGATGGAGGGGCATATTGCTTCTGGGACATTTGTGCCTGCGTGCGTCTGTCTGTTTGTCCATCCGTTACTCTTTTTGATGCATAGCACAACTTCTGAACAGTGTATGCTAGGGTTTTGAAATTTCATATATGGATTCCTCATGAAAAAATAGCTGACATGTATTTTTTTTCCCATCAGATTTATGCCCCTTTCCTGAGTTATGGCCCTTTGAAAAAATATGGATGAAATCTTGTCAGCAAAATATCAAGGCTCTAGCTTCAATAGTTTTCAGCTCCCCTGAGCCGAAGGCTCATGGTGAGCTACTGTGATCACTCACCGTCCGTCGTCGTCGTCATCGTCGTCCGGATGTCCGTCCGTCCACAATCTTTAAACAACATCTCCTCCTAAGCTACTTGTGGGAATTTGACCAGACTTCACAGGAATGATCCTTGGTTGGTCGTCCTCTTTCAAAGTTGTTCAAATGGTTCCGGTTCATTGCATAGCTAGGTCACAGGAGCTAAAAATAGATTTTGTAATTAAAAACTTAAAAAAATCTTCTTGTCCAAAACCACTGAACCAATTTCAATATAATTTTGCAAAAATGTTCCTTTGATGATCCTCTACCAAGATTGTTCAAGCCAACTGGATTCGTCAAAAAACATGGCCACCAGGGGGCGGGGCTTATTTTCCGTGTATATCTATATAGAAAACTTTAAAAATCTTCTTTTCCGAAACCACTAGACCGAATTCAATATAATTTTGCAAAAATGTTCCTTTGGTGATCCCCTACCAAGATTGTTCAAACCATTTGGATTCGTCAAAAAACATGGCGGCCAGGGGGCGGGGCTTATTTTCCCTATATATCTATATAGAAAACTTTAAAAATCTTCTTGTCAGAAACCATTGGACTGATTTCCATATAATTTTGCAGAAATGTTCCTTTGGTGATCCTCTACCAAGATTGTTCAAGCCATTTGGATTCGTCAAAAAACATGGGCACCAGGGGGCGGGGCTTATTTTCACTACATATCTGTATAGAAAACTTTAAAAATCTTCTTGTCAGAATCCACTGGACCGATTTCCATGTAATTTTGCAGAAATGTTTCTCTTGCAAGATTGTTCAAGCCATTTGGATTCGTCAAAAAACATGGCCGCCAGGGGGCGGGGCTTATTTTCCCTATATATCTATATAGAAAACTTTAAAAATCTTCTTGTTAGACACCACTGGACCGATTTCAGTATAATTTTGCAGAAATGTTCCTTTGGTGATCCTCTACCAAGATTGTTCAAGCTATTTGGATTCGTCAAAAAACATGGCCGCCAGTGGGGGCGGGGCTTATTTTCCTTTATTATCTATATAGAAAACTTAAAAAATCTTCTTGTCAGAAACCACTGGAACAATTGCAATATAATATGGCAGAAAAGTTCCTTTGGTGATCCTCTGCCAAGATTGTTCAAGCCATTTGGATTCGTCAAAAAACATGGCTGCCAGGGGGCGGGGCTTATTTTCCCTATATATCTATATAGAAAAACTTGAAAAATCTTCTTGTCAGAAACCACTGGACCGATTTCATTATAATTTGGCAAAAATGTTTCCTTGGTGACCCTCTACCAAGATTGTTCAAGTAAATCGTGATTTGTCAAAAAACACGGCCACAGGGGGTGGAGCATTTTCCCTATATATCTATATAGAAAACTTTAAAAAATCTTCTTGTCAGAAACCACTGGACCGATTTTAAGATACCTTGTCAGAAATGTTTCCTTTGCCAAGATTGTTCAAGCCGTCATGATTTGTCGAAAAACATGGCTGGTAGGGGCGGGGCTTATTTTCCCTATATATATATCTATATAGAAAACTTGAAAAAATCTTCTTGTCAGAAACCACTGGATTGATTTTGAATATAACTTGGCAGATATGTTTCCTTGGTGCCCTTTACCAAGACTGTTCAAGCTATCATGATTTGTCAAAAAACATGGCTGGTGGGGGGCGGGGCTTATTTTCCAGGTATATCTACATAGAAAACTTTAATGATCTTCTTGTCAGAAACCACTGGACTGATTTCAATTTAACATTGCAGAAATGTTTCTTATGTAACCCTCTATCAAGGTTATGCAAGCCATCATGATTCATCAAAAAACAGGGCGGCCAAGGGGCGGGGCTTATTTTCTCTGTATATCTATATAGAAAAACTATAAAAGTCTTCTTTTCAGAAACCACAGGACCGATTTCATTACAAGTTGGCAAAAATGTTTCCTTGGTGACCCTCTACCAAGATTGTTCAAGTAATCATGATTTGTCAAAAAACATGGCTGCTAGTGGGTGGGGCTTATTTTCCCTACATATCTATATAGAAAACTAAAAAATCTTATTGTCAGAAACCAATGGACTGATTTCAATATAACTTGGCAGGAATGTTTCTTTGGTGACCCTCAACCAAGGTTGTTCAAGCTGTCATGATCATCAAAAAACATGGCCGCTAGGGGGCGGGGCTTATTTTTCCCTATATGTCTATATAAAAAACTTTAAAAATCTTCTCGTAAGAAACCGTTGGACCGAGCTCAATGTAGCTTGGCAAGAATGTTGCTTTTGTGACCCTCTACCAGGATGGTTCAAACCTTCATGATACGTCAAAAAACATGGCCTCCAGGGGGCGGGGCTTATTTTCGGTATATATCTGTATAGAAAACTTTAAAATGCTTCTTGTCAAATACCTCCTGACCAATTTCAATAATGCCTTGGTGACCCTCTACCAAGAATGTTCAAGCAATCCTGATTTGTCAAAAAACATGCCTGCTAGTGGGGTGGAGCTTATTTACCCTCTATATCTAAATAGAAAACTTAAAAAATCTTCTTGTCAGAAACCACTGAACCGATTTCAGTTTAACTTGGCAGGTATGTTCCTTTGGTTACCCTCTACCAAGTTTGTTCAAGCTGTCATGATTTGTCATGGTTATAAAATTTATACATAACTCTTAGAGCAGTGAACTTGGCTGAAACTTCAACATTAAGTATGCAAAACTGTTTGCTCAGGTGAGCGATATAAGACCATCATGGTCCTCTTGTTTAGATATTTTGCTGACAAGATTTCATCCATACATATAGCAATATTACAGACGCATCAAGAAGTAGTAGAATGGACTATTTCAAATTTTAGGACAAGTATGGTAAGTAGATAAGATGTCCCAGTACTTAGGGTAAACACGGTAACTATAGATAAGAGGATACATAGATGATTAGTTTCCTTATTTCTCCATGGAAAAATAATGTTTTGGGTACTTGTAAGAAATGCCTCAGTAACAACATACATATATATTTGTTTTAGGGGTAGAAATAAGCAAAACATAAATAATATTTGCTTGAAAAATGTACCGTTCAGTGAGGAAGCACTCTAAAAGTGAGCATTGAGCTACGCTGTCCTGCGACAGGTCTTATTTGTTTATGTATTTTTTTTTTTCATGTTTCTTAGAAATTAAGGTTTGACATTTTATACGAATTGTCTGAATTGGTTGATTGCATTGAGGTTTTACAGCCTAGTAATCCATGTTGAGCGTGGCCATTTACCTAGCCACACTTTTACTAGGCAGACTTAGTCCTCTAATCTGTTAACCAGTACTTGTGCACATTCTTTTGCCAGAAACGGACAACTGCTCTTCTTGAATCAGAAGAAGGGAAAGAATGACTCATGATCAATCTCATGAAAGAGTGTTGCTGGACTCGAATCTCTTACCTACTCACGAGTCGGACATGCATACGACTGAGCCACGAGGCAGCCCATTGAAATGTCAAGCATTGTTTTCTCAGAAAACTAAAGCCAAAATGTTACATTATCTTCTGCTTCAATTTTGAATGTCCCTTTAATCCTATAAGACTAAGCAGAATTGTAGCAGATAACATTTTATCTTAAAATAAGACTTGCCATTTCATGTGAATCACCAACCAAGCAGATGATTCACATGAAATTACAAGCCTTATTTTCTCTGCAAACTGCAAAAAAAAAAAAAAAAAAAAAAAAAAAATAAAAATGTCATCTGTTGCAGTTGTGATAAATGCAGTAATGTTTAGGCCTATTTTCTCTTAACGCATCTCAATTTGAGACTACACAATAAGAAGATATACTCACAGCCATACTACTGATTATTGAAATCTTTTAACCGAATTAAGGCACCCTGAGGGAAGACCAGCATTATTCCGTATATGGACGGCAAAAATCAAGACCAGCCTGCACAGCACTGTGACATGGGCAGCTCTGCCCTTTGTTTTACATCCTTATATAATATAAATAGTGAACAGCATTGACCCAGATCAGGCTGCATATTTGTGCAGCCTGATCTGGGTCTTTGCTGTTCTTATATGGATAATTTCACTTTCCCACAGAGGGCAGGATTGGTTTTGTGAATGAAATAGAAACTAGGCTTCCTGCTCCAGTTCTTAGTTACTCGTTGCTCTAGACAAGATATATGGCCGGACAAATATTTGTCTTATTTCTCTATAGAAACATATGCGGTGCTACTCATTAAAAGTGCCTTGTTGAGTCACTACTAATGAGTACCCACAATGTATGTTTTTGTGGGGAAATAAGAAACATATCCATATTTATGGTTGAAAACAGCCCTTATCTTAAGCTATTGTCAACTGGGATTAATGCTTAGCGCTTTGGGTGAAATTTTCAGAAGACAACATTTTGAAATATTTTTCCTATTTTTTCCAGAAAACAGGATTTGTCATTTCATGCAAATTGTTTCCTTTGGAAAATAAGAAAAATATCATCAATTTGTCGTCTGCTGAATTTGCCCATAGCCCTGTAAGTGTTAATATAACATTTTGAAATATTTTCTTATTTTTCCCAGAAAACAGGATTTGACATTTCATGCAAAATATATATAAAATGTCAAATCTTATTTTCTGGGAAAAATAAGAATGATATCAATTTGTTGTCTGCTGAATTTGCCCATAGCACTGTAAGTGTTAATATAATGACATTTTGAAATATTTTTTCTTATTTTTCCCAGGATTTGACATCTCATGCAAATTGTCTCCTAATTAAATTGCATGAAATGTCAAAATCTATTTTCTGGGAAAAATAAGTAAAATATCATCAATTTGTCGTCTGCTGAATTTGCCCATATAGCACTTGTGAGTGTTAATATAACCAACCAGCTATATGGCCCATAGCTCCAGATGAGCGCTTTATCTCAACAAGAAAATATTATGTGGATACACCATCTTATCTGGATTTATGTAATATATAGAGTTTATTTGTTTGTTTTGACCAATTACGGAGAAATAATTCACTAGTGTTATAAGGCTTCCGTGTAAAAATCGAACAAGTTTTTTACATGAAAGCCTTAGAACATTCGTGAATTATTTCTCCGTAATCGATCAAAAACAAACAAATAAACTGTTTATTACATTTCTTACCCCCACCCCCACCCCCACCCCACACAATGTGTGTTTTAGTTGGATGTTGTAGCTTACGTTTGTGACGCGTGAGAATTTCATATGCTATTGAGAGATGCCCGGCCTTAAACTGCTGAACAAAAAAAAATAAATAAATAAATTAAAAAAAAAAAAAAAACTAAATATAAATAAATAAATAAAGATCTCAAATTATAATCATATTTATAAATATTTTTCTTTGTATATTGAACACGTTTTAAGCATTGAAAGCGAAAGATCGCACAATCCTTTAAATAAATTACGTCACAGAATTACGTTACTAATTAGCGCGTGAAAACAGTCCATTTGAAGAAATGAAATAATTCACTGGTGAGCGATTACCGGGTTTTCTTTCACAGAGAAAAATAGGTAATTCATTGTTAGAAATGTAATAAATTCTGTTGTTTGTTTGTGTTGAGGTTTTATGGCGCAGACAACACAATGGGGTCATGTCGAGCGCAGTCAATTTACCTAACCTGTAAATCTATCATAATAACCCTAAGAATTGGGACAGATAATCATTTGCATACAGTGTAGACCCAGATCAGGCACCATAAAATGCAGCATCTGATCAAGGTCAACACTGTTTGCCATACATACAACAATATTTTAGACACATCTGACAAGTAGAATGGACTACTGTATTTCAAATTTTAGGACAAGAATTAGTAAATAAGGTGTCCCAATACTTAGAGTAAATACGGTAGTTTGTTCTATTTTGGCTCTTCTTTAGGTCTGTAAATCAATTGTTTCCTAAAGAATGTTTTGCTGATTGTCTCTATAGGTTTCCTAATTTGATTGTAAATTTGCTGTGCAGTACCTGTGTTTACAAAGCACCAGATTATAGATCTCTTTTTTTACGCTCTGCCATATCGTATTGCCAGGGTGTTATACTATAATACTTGCAACTCATCCAGCAGTTTTTAGACAAATCAGCAAGTTCTTCAGATTTTAGGACAAGTATGGGGAGGACAACCCTTATCCCATTCTGATCTGTGTCTATGGAACGGGCCGATGTTATTTCTCTGTTGTTTTTTTATTGTTTTTTTTTTTTTTCTAATTTTATTCATACTCCCACATATGATGTTCTATAAATGGTCATTTTTCTTTATAGTCTATTCATTTTTGTTTGGAAACAACATTCTGATGGATTGGACATTTTTAAACTCTGTTATATCCAAAACCATGCTATAAAGAACCATGTCAGGTTCCTGTGTACTATCAGCAGTTGTGGCGCAGATGTTCATAATGATTTTGCCATTTATAGATATTCAAAGACTAATGACACTATAAAATGCTGAAGTATCATAATGGAGAAAATTGAGGCTCATCAGTGGAAAACCACCCTTGTAGCTTATGACAGAGCTCTAGAGAAAGCATTTTTATGTTTCAACAAAAGGTGTTTCTAGTTTTCTTATTTCTCCACAAAAACGTATGTAGTGGGTACCACATTGTCCATAGTTTATTTCATTGTTTCTGCTTGGGGGTGGTCGGGTGTGGCAAAGGTGTCGTGTATCTTACGTCACCCGGGCATCCGACTGATATTGACTTACAGTTGGACAAGGCTTGCTATCCTTATAGCAGGTAAAGGCAGAGGAGAATGTTTTTATTAGCTCACCTGAGTTATGCTCATTATGAGGATGAGCTATAGTGATCACTTTTTCTCCGTCGTCTGTCCATCTGTCAGTCCGTTTGTCTGGTTGTCCGTCCGTTAACACTTTCAAACGACAACTCCTCCAAAGTTATTGAAGCCATTTGTCCCTAACTTGGTAAGAATGTTCCTTGGCTAGGGGCCTATTAAAATAGCTAAAATCATGGTGATCTGCCTCTTGGTTTGGTTGCCATGGCAACAAAAAGCTCCCATAGACTTATAATGGGAAAATGGTTAAATTGCATTTTCTCCATAACCAGTGAAGTAATGTAAACCATATTTGGCAGTTATGATCATTTGATGATTGTCTACCCAGTGTATGTGTTTTATTACCAATGGCCATTTTGTTGGTTGCCATGGCAACATTAAATTTTAAAAAAGGAATTTTTTAAATGACATCTCCTCCGAAATCACTGAAGCAGTAGGACTCTAATTTTGTACAAATGTTGCTTGGCTAAGGACAATTCAGAATAGCTAAAATTATGGTGATCTGTCTCTTGGTTTGGTTGCCATGGCAACAGAAAGCTCCCATAGACTTATAATGGGAAAATGGTTAAATTGCATTTTCTTCATAACCAGTGAAGTAATGTAAACCATATTTGGCAGTTATGATCATTGGATGATTGTCTACCCAGTATGTGTGTTTTATCACCAATGGCTATTTTGTTTGGTTGCCATGGCAACATTAAATTTTATAAAAAAGAATTTTTAAATGACATCTCCTCCAAAACCACTGAAGCAGTAGGACTCTAATTTTGTACAAATGTTGCTTGGGTAAGGACAATTCAAAATAGCTAAAATTATGGTGATCTGCCTCTTGGTTTGGTTGCCATGGCAACAGAAAGCTCCCATAGACTTATAATGGAAAAATGGTTAAATTGCATTTTCTTCATAACCAGTGAAGTGATGTGAACCATATTTGGCAGTAATGATCATTTGATGATTGTCTACCCAGTTTGTGCGTTTCATGACCAGTGGCCATTTTGTTTGGTTTCCATGGCAACATTAAGTTTGAAAAAAAAAAAATAATAATAATAATGACTACTTCTCCAAAACCACTAAAACAGTAGGGCGACTCTAATTTGGGTATAAATGTTAAATGGGTAAGGGCAATTGAAAATAGCTGCCAATCTACCTCTTGGTTTGGTTGCCATGGCAACAGAAAACTCCCATAAACTTATAATGAGAAAATGGTTTTACTGCATTTTCTCCATAACCGGTGAAGTGATGTGAACTATATTTGGCAGTTATGATCATTGGATGATTTATGTGTTTTATGACAAGTGAAGATTTTGTTTGGTTGTGATGGCAACATTAAATTTAAAAAAAAAAATGAATTTTTTTAAATGACAGCTCCTCCAAAACCGCAGTCGGTAGTATTGCAAACTTTATTACTGCTTATGAAGAGTCAGTAAAAAGGAGACTTTCATTTTCTAATCAGTAAATAGTTCTTTGTTTCCAAAGGCAATCTTTTTGACGTTTATCATATTTCCCGACCCCTGTGCTGTTTACATATATAAAATTATGATATTGTTAAACTCTTCAGAAACCACTTAGCTAATTTCCACCAAATTTCACATTGATCCTACTGTTGAAATGTGATTTAAAGTTTGTTCAAGTGATTAAGCTCCACTGACTGTCATGCCCATGTATTCTTCTTCAAAACTAAGAACTGCTTAAATGATGATCCATTCATTAGTTGCAATGATAGGATTGGAAAAAATGTTGCATAACATCTGCATATCCGCAGTCAAATGGTTCAATTTTTAGGAGAATTATGGTCAGGAGTGAAGTTGTCCCAATATTTGGGGTAGACATGGTAGGAAAAGTGCAATGAGATACGAGCCACAACATTACAGTGATTAGAAAAATGTACCTTTGGACATGTGCATCCAACAAAATTCAGATCAGCAGAGCATTTACTCAGTCTGATCAGAATCTTCATTAGGTGCATTTTGAATAGCCAAAGATGCAAAGTTTCTTCATGCGGACAACAAAGACTCTGTTCAGACTGTGCAGATGTGCAAACTGATTTGAGGCTTCATTGGCTGCACTTGTCAGAAGGTACATTTTCTCACGTTGCGGCTCGTATTAAGGTGTCTGAATATTTTGGGTTAACCATGCTGAATAAATTAAGGTACCATGCCCACTTCTAATTGTTAGCCAATCAGTTTGCTTGATTCAGTTCATAAACTGTGTGACAAACAGTGCAGATTCAGATCAGTTGGCCATCTGATCTGGCTCTACACTGTTTGCAAAGGCAGGGCATATCCGGATTCAGCAAAGACCAGGGTTAATACAGTAATTTGCATATGCCATTTAGTGAAATGTCTGGGTGGTTAGGGCTCCCGATTTCAGACCATGAGATCCCAGGTTGGAATCGTGCTGAAGTTGGAATTCATCTCATCACTGTATGGAACTGTATTGTATGGAGCCTTTCATTATCACCCTTCCATCCTCTCAGTATGGATTAACCCAATGTAGACTGAATGAACTCTCCCACACTTTATATTGGAAGATTCTAATTTCGATTTTAGGTATGCAAGGCTATATGATTTAGATTTTCTGAGAGAAAAATGGTTGAACTATTTGCAAACATTGGAGACCCTGATCAGACGCCACATTCTGCGGCGTCTTATCTGGGTCTGCACTGTTTGCCAAATACCCTTTTAGGGGTCTCCCGATTACAATGGGTTAAAAAATGTTGAAAAGGATGTAAAGCACCATATCATCATCATCATCATCATCATCTTATGATGATACCTTTTCCTGTGACACCACCAGTAAACCTGGGTATCTGATTAATTGATGTGTTGTTCCTAGGGTGATTTTTACCCTGCTACAGGTAACATTAAAAATACAATAGAAATTTGTCTTATTTACTCTCAGAAAGCTGTTTCATACATGTATTCCTTTCAAATCATCTCTTACTTGGATTCACTGAAATGTAAGCCTTGTTTCGGGTTGGTGTTTTGGTGGAGTGGAGTGGGGTGGGGCGAATCACATATATGTTGTCTGTTAAATGTACCTTTCAGCAAATAAAGTTATCAGCTTTTACAGCAATCAATATGTTTGCAATCTAATGAAATATCATTGATACAACTCTCACAGGTTCATTGACGTCTGAGGTCTGTTGTTGAAAAATCTGCACCCTCCGTACTGGCTATTGAGTCTTGCTGTCCACTTTATATATGTTATCCCTTAAAATGCTTAGCAAAATTGTAGTGCTGTCTCTGGATATTTGCCTCCCCCCCCCCCCCCCACCCAGTTGAAAATGCAGCCTGAATATTTGGCCCCCCAGAGCTTATTTCTGGTATGGATGTTCACCCCCCCCCCCTCCTCCCCCCCCCCCACACATACACACTCCAGTGCATATTTTTCAGGTGGATGTTTGCCCCCCCCCCCCCCCCCACCAGTGCTTATTTCAGAAAGGGACATTTCCCCCCCCCCCCCCCCACTCCTTCCCCCACCCCCTCCCAACTTGCTGCCTGATACATCAAGCATTGCATATTTTTGTATTCTGTTCATTCTCAGTTCATTTTCTAACATATCATCATTCAAGAAGTAATGTATTTTTAGCTCACCTGTACAAAAGTACAGGAACAGCTATTGCACTACCCACCCATCCCCCACCTCACCCCACCCCCTGTAGCTGGTGGCGGTGTAGGCTTTAACAAAATGTAAAAGTTTCACATCAAAGTTTTTAAGACCTCATATTTTCTAAATCCTCAGATGGATTTAGTTTATATTTGATATGATTATAGTTGGTCCAAAATTTCATTGCATATCCACAACCCTTGCTCATGATCTAGAGGTCAAGATCATAGACTTAGAAATTTATGTTAAAGTTTTGCGTCAAAGTTTTCAAGAGCTCTTAATTTCTAAATCCTTGCATGGATTTACTTTATGTTTGGCATGATTATAGATATTGGTCCAAAATTTTATTCAGCACTATCCACACACCTGCTTATGACCTAGAGGTCAAGGCCACAGACTTAGAAATTTATGTAAAAGTTTTGCATCAAAGTTTTATCTTAATTTCTATATCCTTGCATGGATTTACTTTATATTTGGCATGATTATAGATATTGGTTCAAAATTTTATTCAGCACTATATGCATTCTATAACTTAGAGGCCAAGGTTAAAGTTTTACCTCAGAGTTCTTAAAATCTTGTGTTTTCTCAGCTAGTTTTCAAATCATACTATTCATTTTGTTTATATTTGGTATACAGACAGCTATGGAAGGTGTTCATCCAAAATTATACCCATGTAAATTATGTCTCCACCCTCCCCGCCCCCACTCCAAAACCCTCTCTCTGACCCCCCTCCCCCCCTCCTCCCCACTCCCCTGCACCCCTCAAAAATCATGCAAGTTCATTATCTGATTATTTACATTTAGTAAGATAATTATATTCTAAAATCTGTATATAAGACATGCACCAAAATGATTTTCCATTGTAATCACCATGGAAGTCATTAGAAGTGCTCGCTGAGGACAGACATTGCTGAAATTTGAGTTCTCTCACACCAAAAGGGAATCCAGGAAATTTTCCTCTCACTGGGAGTGTTCCAAAAGAAAGAGTGCTTCCTGGGGGGCAAATGTACTTTTCTGAAATCCGCACTGGAGGCCTGCAAAATAACTACTAGGGGGCAAATGTCCATACCAGAAATAAGCTCTGGGGGGCATATGTCTGGGCTGCATTTTCAATTGGGGGGGGTGGGGGGAGGGCAACAGAGGTCCACTAGCACATTTTTTCACTGGGGAGCAAATGTCCCGGGGGAGGGGGGGCGAGGGGTGGTGTGTGTGACTCTTGTAGTGCACAGTATTCTATCATTTTTCAGAGAAAATAGGACTTGGCATTCACAAGCCTTATTTTCTCTGAATTGCCACTTTAAGGGTTAGTTTTGATAGCACCCCCATCATACAAAAAGGATGCCTATCATAAATTTGAATAGTGAAAACCAAAATCATTCTGCCCATCCATTTAGTCAGCTCTGTGCCTTTACTGTTATGTTAGGGAAACTTAAATTAGCAGCATTTGACAATATAATCTGCTGTCAGATGAAAGATGAAGGGTTTACTCAGACTGTGTAGATTCTGCTTATTACTGATTTCACTGCTTCAGCCCCTTCTGAAAAGGGGTCAACTCTAAATGGAAAGAATTTTCTCCCATAGAAGTGGCTTTGTGTTCAGGAAGGTAAACATAAAGTCATAAAAGTTGTCTCCCTTGAGAAAAATGGTGGAAAATCTACCACATGAATCCAGTCCCCATAAGCAACATTCAAAATTGTGGCAGAGAATGTTCTGGGGTTTTTTGTGCCCCCGCCGTTAGAAGAATGATGGAAAAGGCATGTAGTGTTACCCCTACCCATCCGTCCATACCTGTCCGCGTCAAAGATGGCGTTAGCAATTTGCGTTTAAGTTTTACAGGCGTTAGCACTTTGCATTTAAGTTTTTCAGGTGGGGGCATCTGTGTCCTTTGGACACATTTCTGGTTTGTTGTTTTTTTTCTTACCAAGAAAGTAAGGCTTGACAAGTCTTAGAAAATATCAAGCCTGATTTTTTTGAAAAAAAAAAAAAAAGAATATCATCTGCGGCCAATTTTTGAATGGCACTTAAAAAGGTTTAATTGCATGAAAACCAACAATAGTCCTTATGTGAACTGCCATCCACAGATTTTCCTCTCTTTGCTCTAGATTTGTATTGTAGATGCTATGTTGGCAAACAGCAATGGTCCTGATCATTCCTGATAAATGTGCAGACAGGTCTTGGGTTACACTTTCTGTACAAGGATAGATATTAATTTTCCCAAGGAAACAAAAATTGTAGCAGCAGACATCCTAACTTTTTTTAATTTTTTTTTTCATAGAAAATAAGACTTGACATTTCATGTGAATCATCTGCTTTTTTTAGAAAATAAGACTTGACATTTCACGTGAATCATCTGCTTAGCAGATGATTCACATGAAATTTCAAGTCTTATTTTCTATGAAAAAAAAAAATCACTAAGCAGATGATTCACATGAAATGCAAAGTCTTATTTTCTATGAAAAATGAAAAAAAAAAAAAAAAAAGCAAAACATCTGCTGCTGAGTTGTGATAAGCACTTTAAGGGTTAATATATTGATTCATTATACAGTACAGACATTCTTCCTCTATTCTTCAGATCTTTCCTCTCTATAGGTTATTTGATTTATATTTGAACTTCATTTGTGAAAAAAAAAATAATAAAAAATGAGCTGCCTTGTGGGGATCACAAGTGAGAGCTCCAGATAAGTCTTTTTTTTTTTTCTACCTAAAAAGTGTATTGATATTTTTCTTATTTGTCCGATAAAAAAACATATGTTATGGTACTCATTAGAAGCGCCTCGCCGAGGCACTTCTGATGAGTACCCACAACATGTTTTTTTGTGGAGAAATAAGAAAAGTAGTAATGTTGATATCCCACTTATCTGGAGCTGTGTACAGATACTGCTGTATCTGCAATCTAGTCAGAGTCTTCCTTGTTTGCATTATATGACATTATGCAAGGTAAATTGACCATAAGTACAAATGTATTTGTATACCTTTTAATTCTTAACCCTGGTCCTGCTGTGCCCGGATATGCCCTGACTTTGCAAACAGTGTAGATCCAGATCAGTTGGCTTCTGAAGAAGCCAACTGATCTGGATCTGCACTGTTTGTCATTAAGTATGTAAATTTGTATCAACAACCTGGATCAAGTAATCTGATTGGCTGAAAATTAGAAGTGGGTGTGGCATCTTAATTTATTCAACATGACAAGGGTTAAGAGCTTGAAGTTTCAATTTTACTACATGTTGATGTGTCTAAAAGCTATGGGATGAGTGACAAACAGTGTAGACCCTGTTCAGATGGCACATTCTGCAAATCTGATATGGGACTACACTGTTTGCTGACTTTGCTCAGACTTGCTTAGGTAAAAAATTAAAATATATTAATAGCTGAAACAGGAAAAGACAATATTGTGTAGATCTGTGCAGTGGACTTATGGAGAATGGATACACTTTTAAGGGAAGTAACTGTCAACATTGATTATTCCCCTTCTGAAAAGGGGTCTGCTCTAAAAGGCAAGAATTTGCTCCCTTTGATGCCCTGAGATGCCATGCCTTATTTTCTCTGAAAAAATAAGAAGAAAAAAATCAAAATGTCTTCTGCAGCAGTTGTGATTCCCAGGCCCATTAACCCATTTTAGTCTCCCAAACGAGTAATTGGCAAACAGTGCAGACCGAGATCAGATGCAACAGAATGTTGCATCTGATCACGGTCTCCACTGTTTGCAAATAGTTTATCCATTTTTCCTTAGGAATATCAAGCACATAGCCTGCTCTTGAGAGGCAGAGTCTTCAAATTTTGTATACACCTACAGAGGGTTGAAGTATATTATGATATAGAAAACCACGATGCTGAAATTTATTTTGCCTTCTTTTTTCTTTTTTTCCATCTCTCACTCCAATGTAATGTATAGGGAAATTTGTGTCAAAGATTTCTCAGGAAATGCTCCATCTAGGATTTTGAAATTTGGTACAGACATTGGGTACAACTAGTTGTATTTTGAAAGAGAGAATCAGCATCCTCATTCATATTGTTCCCTTTATTAATTTTATCCATTTTTCATTCTCTCTAATAAAAATTTTCATCACAGATTTCTCAAGTCCTATGAGAGCTAGCGTCTTCAAATTTTGTATACACCTACAGAGGGTTGAAGTATATTGTTTGAAACAAAAAATCAAGATATTGTGATTTATTTTGCCTTAGTTTTCCTCTTTTTTTTTTTTCTATCATCCACTCAAAGATAGGACATAGGTATATACATGTAGCTATATTTAGAAGAATCTCTAAGTAGAAAATTTTAGGACCTGATCAGCCTTCAGAGGTGCTCCTTTCATCCAAGTCTTTGCTGTTAGCATTATGGGATTAGATGGTTTTCCCACAACATGGCTATGATAAAACCCTCTAGGCAAACTCAACAGAACAACAAAGTGATGATATTTTTCTATTTTTTTCTTATTTTTCCAGGAAAAAATGGTTGACATTTCATGCAAATTGTCTGTATGAAATGTTAAAATTTTTTTTTGGAAAAATAAGAAATAGATTTCAAAATGTGCTGAACTTTTCACCGAGCCTGATAGGCGTTTACTGACCTTTCCAGTATTTCCATTAATAAATGACAATTACCGGTAGTAGACCTTCCTTTATATGCTATTTTCTTACCTTTCTTTGAAAACAGAACTGAATTGTCCCTTAACCTTTACCACTCTCTTTGGAAAATTCAGCAGATAACAAATTGATGATAGTTTCTTATTTTTCCCAAAAATTGATACCCTGTTTTCTTGGAAAAATATGAAAAAAAAAAGAAATTCAAATTGTTATCTGCTGAAATTTTTACCCAGCAGCATGCTAAGCATTATACAAATTGAAATGTAAATGTAAAGCCCAGTGTTTAGGTAAAAGTATTCCATATATAATCTGCTAATTGTGATCTGCAGCATGTTTAAGGTTGTTCCAATAAGTGTACAATTATTGACTGTTCTAAACAGGGAAACATAAGTACAGAAATTAGCTACGTCAAGCGGAAATGCTACATTGACGTGCTCTGTGGGAAAAAAGAGTTCGTGCAAAGCCAAGTGAAAAGGGCTTTCAAGACATATACAGAATAAGGAAAGGGCCAGATCAGACGTTGCATCCACTTCAATTGTTGATCTGCTGGCCTCGGTGGCTCAGTCAGATGCACGTCTGACTGGTGATTAGGAGGTCGCTGGTTCAATCCCCACCGAGTCCAGGAACATTCTTTCGTGGAAATTGATCATGAAATATTTTCTACGGTCTTTCTCACCCTTCCGCCAATTAAAGAAGGACAGGTGTCCATTTCTGGTAAAAGAATGTGCACAATTACTGGTTAACTGCTTAGAGGAGTAAGCCTGTCCAGGAAAATGTTGCTGGATAAACTGACCGGCTCAACATGACCCCAATTGGTTGACTGGGCCATAAAACCTCTACTCAGTCAAAATTCACTGTTAATTTGCAAATGTGTGTTCTATATTTTACCATAAAAAATTCAGATCTTAGGTGGGACTTACAAATAACTCCCATCCATTCAGAAGTGAAGGGATGGGTAGCACCAGTTTTGCAAAATCAGTTTTACAGTTAAAATTTTACTGCCCCAGAATGACGAGTATTTGATGATATTTCTGGGAAAATTTTTCTCTCTCTGATTTGGGTCTACACTCTTTGCTGAGGCGTGTAAGTTGGGATTTTATGTCTCTCCAATGTTAGCCCCGTATAGATTTATCAAAAGTGGGGAATAATACCTACATTTGACAAAGTAGAAGGGGAAAATCCTCAGCCCCCACAGCCTCTTAATGAAACCCCTTGAGACATATATAAAAAAATACGGGAAACTTTTAAAGTATTTACACTAAGTACTGAATCAAACAAGCCTAAACAAACAATTCTGCAGCATCTGATCAGGGTCTACATTGTTTGTCACTATAATTCAGCTATTTTTAGACACAAGAAGAGGTAGTTAAATTGGCTTACTCATTCAGGAGAAGTATGGAACAGAGTTAGGTGTTCTTATACTTAGGTTAAATGTGGTTATTCACATATCTCCTATACTAAAGTTACGCTTTTTGCATGTGGATGACCAAATTACACCACAACCTCTTTATAACACTATTGTTGGGATCCATACCATAAACCGTGTTAGTTAAACAACCGTGTTATATCCAAACAAAAATGTATAGATTATATTGAAAAATGACCATTTATGGTCATTTTTCAATATAATCTATACATTTCTGGGATCCATCTTTGAACTGTGTTATATCCAAAAACTGTGTTATAACGAACTGTGTTATAAAGAGGTTGTAGTGTATTCCTTTATCTTATTGCACTGCAAGATGCTTAGTTTCCAAGTGGTTTAGCGCTCTTGACTTAAATAATGAGGTTCCATATTCGAATACAGCAGGGGATTCAGCTCATAATTGTATGGCACTTCATTGCACAACACCAAATCATCATCATCATCATCATTCTAGTAAGTAGAAATATTACAAGGACTTTCTAAGGTTTCAAAGGCTATTATTATTACTATCATTATTTCAGATTTTTCCATAGAAGTGGCCAGTATTTAGAGTATGATCCATTCCTTGATCCACTGGCAGCCCAGCCTAGTAATCCATGGATGAGTGATGATACCACCTTCTGGGATATAAACAAAGAGCTGTAAGATTTTTTTTATATGAGCCTGTCGGCCAGAAGATGCTTTTGATTCTTGGCTACCCACAGAGTGCCCTGCAAAGCTATGATCAGACTGTGCAGATGTGCAGGCTGATCTAAGTCTGCCTTCCCTGAGTGCATGCAAACTTGTAGGAAATGCTGTGCCCTGGCTTATATCAAGATAAAGTGACATTCTTACCAAATGTATTGATATCTCCACAAGAACATATGTTGAGGGTACTCATTAGAAGCACCTCACCAGGGCTCTTCTAATGATTACCCAAAGCATTTGTTTTGATGGGGAAATAAGAAAAATATTCACCCAATACCTCTTCTATGTTCTATGTTCCTGAAAATAAATTTTCCGATCAGTCTGCTATGAAAATTCTTTTTGATCATCAGTCATAAGAGGCAAAAGTGACTGATGATCGATTATAATTGACCATTGAGACAACACTAGTACTGCTTCCTACAACATCAGACAGATTTCTACCAGGTTTGCTGTGTATATTCACTGTGTATTGCAGTCATGGAATACCATATCCATTTGGTACCCAGATTCGTGTAGGTCACAGTAGTGGGGTGGGGAGCTCCCTGGTCATGAAAGTGTGAGGTTTTGCAATGATGCTTCATCAATAGACACTCTAGTTATCATTTGCTAATTTCCCTGGAGTATGTTAAGGCTTGGAATGCTGGGTAAAATTCCAGCGAATGATTTTTTTTTAATATATTTTCTTAGCTTTTGTAGAAAATATTGTTTTACATTTCATTCAGATTTCTTTTTTTGAGAAGACAATTTGCATATGTCAAACCAAATTTTATGTTTTTAAACCCCATTTTTTATTGAAAAAAAATTGTCATCTTAATTGCCCAGGGTGTGCTGAAGATTAATCAATAATATTCTGTAACAATAATTCTCTCAGTGGCAGTTTAAAGATAATTATCATGCAGGTATCAGCCAGGTGTTAACATATTTACTGTTTACCGCCAAGCAGAATTTGTAGCAGACAACATTCTAATTTTTTTTATTTTTCCAAGAAAATAAGTCCTGACATTTTATTTGAATTGTCTGCTTGGCAGACAATTCACTTGAAATGTTAAGACATATTTTCTGTAAACAATAAAAACAAAAATCAAAATTTCTCTGCTGCAGTTGTGTTTGGCACTTTAAAGGTTAAGGTTGGAATACCCTACTCCTAATACCAAATAAGTATACCGTTTTGATGCAGATGACCGGCATGTGTTGACACATAAATTAATCTGAAGTCATCATCATCATCAAATTCCTAACCATATTTGTCCTTAATTTGAATATATCCATTTTACTACCTGATTTACCAGAAAAGTGCTAGATGAGTGGCAAACAGTACAGACCCTGATAAAAAAATGCATTCTGAAGCATCCAGTCTGGGTCTACATTGTTAGTAGGTCTGTCTATCGAATACTTAGGGTAAATACAGTAACTTCTGGCAGACTGCTCTTTTTATCAGGTTTGATAAGTGCCCCAAAAATCACCGAATGCAGCATCTGCTCAGGGTTTACACTGTTTGCTTTGACATTCACAGTTTACAGCTTAGACATTAACAGATAACAAACAAAAAAACAGGGTGGCTTTTGATGCCCTTTTAAGAAAATAATGGCCTGTTCTGACTTGATTGCTGGAAAAGCCCATTAAGGACATCTAACACAAAATTGTAGCAGATGACATTCCAAGTTATTTTTACTTGTTTTCAGAGAAAATAGCACATGGCTAGGCAGATGAATAAGATGAAGATCAAAGCTTGTTTTTCTCTGTAAATAAAAGCATATTGTCATCTGCTGCAATTTTGATTAAAGCTTTAAGGGTTAATTTGTTTTCATCAGTAAGACATTGAAGGGAATATCATATATACATAACGCAGTCAGAGCATTTCTAATGAGTAGTCACGACATATCTTTTTGTCAGGAAATAAGAAAAAAACATTTTATCTAGACCATGCCAATTCAGACTTCCTCATTTTTGTTGCTGATATGTGATTGTGTTTGTGTATTTACTCATCTCCACACCATATTATCTAAAAAATTTGAATAGGCCAGTTAAATGCTTAGCACTTTGGGTAAAATTTTCAGCAGACGACATTTTGAAACACTTTTTCTTATTTTTCCCCGATGACATGATTTGACATTTCATGCAAATTGTCTCCATTAAGGTTAATTTGCATGATATGTCAAATCCTGTTTTCTGGGAAAAATAAGAAAAATCACCAATTTATCGTCTGCGGCATTAGCCCAGAGAGTGGTAATGGTTATGGAGACTGACACACTTGGCAGATTTTTGCCATTTTGTACAAGGAAGACAACTTTTGTGACTTCCTGTTTGCTTTCCTGTGCACTAATTCACTTCTCAAAATGGGTCTACTCTAAAAGTAAAAAGTTTGCTCCAAAAGGGGTCTACCCTAAAAGAAAAGAATTTGCTCCATTGGAGCAAATTCTTTTCTTTTAGTGTAGACCCTTTGTCAAAAGTGGACAAATTAGTTTTGACCGAGTTACCTCTTGAAAATGTATCAATTCCCCTCAGCTACCCAGAGAGATGGAGTGAAACTTTGCTGGCTGAACCCTGATCAAACAGATCCCGATGCCAAAAACAAAAAAAAAAAGAAAATAAAAAAAAGATAGAGTCTCAGACACAGCCACATCTGTCCAAACGGTCCCACATATAATTCTTCTTTCAACACACAAAAGAAGTACATGACACAAGAGTTACACAAAGTTGGAAAAATGAAAATAAAAAGCCACCTGCAGGCATCAATTTAAAAACAAAATAGTCTGAGAATCTAAAGACTTTTTCTGTTTTGGCCTAAGGAGCAGTTTGATATCATGCTACCCTGTTTGCTTAGACATGTCTGAAAGGAAAAAATGGTAGACAGTATTGTCTGGCTTGACACTTTTAAGTTAACAGGTATCCATCAAGCAGAATTCCATTGTGTCAGACACTAATCATTTAAACTGTGACAAGAAGGTATACAGTTCCAGATCAGCCTGATATCCTCACCTAGTGCAGTCTGATCATGATCCTCGTTGTTCACTTGCATAGTATCTGTTGATCCTGTCTTTATCAGACTGCATGGATATTATTTTCCTAAAATAAATAAAAAAATAAATAAATGAAAAAAAAAAATTAAAAATAAATAAATAAATATTTAAAAAAAAAAAAATGAATAAATAAATAAATAATTGTGTGCATTCATTGCCTCACCGAGACAACTTTAATAAGTACATCATATTTATCAGAACTAACGAAAGTGATAACTTCGCACGATATATTTGCCAGCCAAAAGGTATGGTAGGTTTCTTATTTCTCCAAGAAAACATATGTTGTGTGTAATTAGATGTGTTTCAGTATTGATGCTCAGTATTGAGGCACTTTGGATGAGTACCACAACATCTTGAAGAAATAAGAAAAAAACTATATGAAGAATGGATACACTTTCAGGGGAGATAACTCTGTCAGAATTGTTTTGCCTTCTTAAAAGGGGTCACTCTAAAAGGAAAGAATTTGCTCCCATTGGAAGCAAATTCTTTTCTGTTATAGTGGATCCCTTTTAAGAAGGGATTTGGTGTATAATGAACCAAACAGGAAGTCACAAAAGTTATCTCCCTTTGAAAAATGGCAGACAATCTGCCAGGTGTGTCCAATACTTTTAACATAATTTGAATCTAACCTAGCATTCTGGGTAAAATTTTCAGCAGATGTCATTTTGAAATATTTTTCCTAATTTTCTGGGAAAAACAGGATTTGAAATTCCGAACAAATTGTCTCCAGTGGAGAAAACATGCATGAAAAATGAAATCCTGTAATCTGGAAAAAGTAAAAAAAATATCGCCAATTTGTCATCTGCTGAATTAAAGATTAATATGTCTTTGTTGTCTTTTACAGGGTGGATGTACCAACAATCATGAGAGTGAAGAAATGGGCTCTTAGTTTTGAGGAATTGCTTTCAGATGAAACTGGTTTAATCGAATTCGAACTTTTTCTGAAGAAGGAATACAGCCACGAGAACATACACTTCTACAAAGCATGCAAAGAGTTAATAATGGCACCACTGTCCAAGTTGGCCACACTCAAAGCCAATATAGAAACGTATGTCAAGTTTTTATTTACCTTCACTGCAGCTGGTATTAAGTACTGTGTGGTGGTTGTAAAACGTCTCCTCATACTTCACCATAGTGCAAATTATATCTTCTCTCCTTTGGGATCAATGAGCCCATTATGATTATTTTGAAAATCAAATACCCCTTCAGCCAGTAGGATTCGAATGCAGCATCACAAACTTCATTGATGTATATGAAGAGACTTAATAGAACAGCGTCTCCAGTTTTCATTCTTTTGTATGCTCTTGGTTTCCAGAGGCAACCTTTTAATTTTTTGTTTTACACAGATTTAGATTTGACACATTTTTTGACCAGTTAGTTTTTGACAATTTTCTTATTTCACCATGAAAACATATAGGTGGTTTATTAAAATTGTCTAAAAGAAGCAGTTCTGATAAGTACCAACAACATGTTTTCTTGGAGAAATATAAAAAATCTACCTGAATTTCTGAGATAGGCTCTTCCATCTATGCATTTTGACCCAGCCATTGCTGCCAAAAGGGTGACATGAAAAGCAGATGGCAAACAGAGTAGTTCATGATGAGACATGTTTAAGCTTTCCTACTCTCTGGGTTGATTCAATGGATGGCAAATTGATGATATTTTGCTTATTTTTCCCCAGAAAACAGAATTTTTAAACATTTCATGCAAATTGTCTCAGTTGGAAACAATTTGCATGAAATGTCAAAAACTCTTTCTTGGAAAAATAAGAAAAATATTTTAATGTGTCACCAGCTGAAAATTTTACCCAGGATGTTAAGTATTAACCCTTGTCCTGCTGAACCCGGATATGCCCTGCTTTGCAAACAGTGTAAATCCAAATCAGTTGGCTTCTGAAAAAAGCCAACTGATCCGCATCTGCACTGTTTGTCATTCAGTATATGAATTTGTATCAACAATCTTGATCAAGTAATCTGATTGGCTGACAATAGGTGGGCATGGCATCTTAATTTATTCAGCGTGGCAAGGGTTTAAATTTTTGCTACAACAGCTGCAAAATATTTTATAGTGTCTTGCAAATACTTGAGAAATTAAAACATGCAAAGACAACCTGCTTTTCAGCAAGGTAGATTAATTCAGGAGTTGGTCCAGGATGATTTCTTAGGTGGTTTAAATTACTCTACGAATTCAGACAGATAGGCCTTAGAAAACTGTGTAGACCTAGATTAGATGCTGCAGAATATGGTGTCTAATCCAGGTCTACATTGTTTGCCACTCACCCAGCAAATTTACACACATTCACAGGTAATAAAATAAAATGGACTTGTTGAAAAGATGTATAAGATAAAAAGTAAGGGATGTGAATATTTAGGGTCAATAGATAACCCAAATTTTTCCAAAATTTTCCATGAAACTTTTGAGTCAGTGGGGTTCAGCTGAACCTCCTATACATGCTCTGAATCTTATCTTGTATTTTAACACTTTTTATATGTGTGTTTTACTTTGACAGGAAATTTCTTACCCATGGAGCTCTGTCAGAAGTGAATGTAGATGCTAAGACAATGGAAAAAGTCAGAGAACAGGTCACCTCAGAGAAAGATATAAATAGGTAATAATTAGTTATATAATGGGACAAAAATAAATAATGACTTATATCAGTGTCCCAAAATTTGGTGTCTACAGTGAAGTAATGTGCCTCTGTATACAGTTTAATATTTAGCTTTCCGGCAGATAATAGGGTCTTAGGTCAATACATCTGGCAATGTGATAACCAAAACACCAAGTGATAATCACTTATTATATAACATTACATTACGTGTCCAGTAAATAAATACTCTGTTTCAGATATATGTTCCAACCAGCTATGGAGCATGTATATGCTCTGATGAAGAAAGACTCTTACCATCGATTCCTGAGATCAGACGAATATAAGGATTTGAAGCAGAATGCACAGACTCATTTTACAAAGAAACGGTTAGTATTGTATTTACCCATAATCAAGGTTTGAGAAACTTTACAAACACAAATTAATTGGAAAGTTTTTTCCCCAGTTCTGAACATGTTTATGGATTTAGCTGATCTTGGGTTTTTGCAAATTCCATGTGTGTCAGGTTTTGGCAAATTCCATGTGTGTCAGTAGTTCTCGAAGATCGTCATTTGCAATAATTTTACATATATCTTCTGTCTTTTTTTTTCTAAATGCAGAGACAAACTTTGCTGTCCAATTTTTAAATCTTTACGAATAAAGCTTAATGCATTGTTATTGTAATACATTCAAAGTATCCGTCACACTGTTAGATACCGCACAATATTATATTTTAAATGTAATCATCTACATTAAAGCAGCCATTCTTGTTGCAGTTCATTTCTCGAAGCAAAACATTGAGTATTACGCGATCTAGGCTGTGCATTAGGGCAGGGCTATTTGAGCATCCACCTGCAATGTTCTTTGCTTACATACACTTGCATGAAGTCGGTCACGTTTGTGTGATGTCAATCACATATCTCCATGACTTTTAGCATGGGAAATCCGTTGCCAGGCTGTTCCAAAATCTCTGTTAAATGAAATTTAATTCCATATATTAGGAAACCAAGCTTAACCAAATGTAAGGTAGGAGCTGATAATTAATTGATAATATAAAATATAAATGTTGGGCTTCACAGACATTAAAATAGCCTAATGTTTTTCATCATCCAGTGCAAGCTTAAAATCTGGGCCCAGTTGTTCAAAGCCTCGTTAGCTTAACAAGCTCGTTAAGGGTCATTTCGTTAACTGTTTTAGTGGATTCAATACACAATATTCTGATATTTTTTGCTGAAAAAATGTGAGTAGCTTTTGCATTGCAAAAGCTACTCACATTTTTTCAGCAAAAAATTTCAGTATATTTGCGTATCACTCGATGTAAATATTAATGAATCGTTAACTAATGACGTCGTTAGCTTTGAACAACTGGGCCCTGAATGTCAATTCTGAATGAAACCAAACAGTCAGTTGACCTTACATAAGATTAAAAGCCTGCTGAAGATCACATTTTCAGTGTCAATTTGCTTGATAAATAAAGCACATCATCACAAGTGCGAACATCTCAGATGCACAGATCAGTCTACATTTGTGCAATTAGATTAGAGTTTATATTATTTAATGTAAAGATACCGCAAGGCCCAGACATAATTATGTGACATATTTGTGCTATTAGCAAACACTGAACAGCCTTTTCATACGTGCAGCCTGGTGATGACAAAACTTTTGTTTAGACATATAAGGCAAACTATCCATACATAGACTAGCCTGTTCAATTTGGCCAGGAGACATGCACTTAGATCTAACAATCTTCGAGCCTTTTAAATTTTAAGGCTTCTTGATACAGCTGATGGTTTTACTCCTAGTTTTGTCAAGGAAGGAAATTTTTGTGACTTCCTGTATGCTTCACAGCGGGAGCAAATTCTTCCCTTTTAGAATAGACCTTTTTCAGAAGGGAGGCAAAAGTTACCTGTTGAACTGTATCCATGCCCTTTAACCCATTGTTGACTGAATGAACTCCCCCATACTATATATTCGAAGATTCCAATTTCAGTTTTAGGTACATCAGGCTATGTAATGTAGATATTCCTAGAGAAAAATGGTAGAACCATTTGCAAACAGTGGAAACCCTGATCAGATGCCTTGTTCTACGGTATTTGATATGGGTCCGCACTGTTTGCCAATTACCCTTTTAGGGGTCTCCAGACTACAATTGTTTAAAAGGAAGTAACACAGTGTATCCATTCACTTTAACCATTACCTCTTTATGGGCAGATTCAGCAGATGAGAAATTTATGAATTTTTTCTTCTTTTTTTTCCAGAAAATCAGCTTTGACATTTTCTCCCAAGGAGACAATTTGCATAAAATGTCAAAGCCTATTTTCTGGGAAAAATAAGAGAAAATTTTAAAATGTTGTCTGCTGAAATTTCAGCATGCTAAGAAGTAAATTGTGTGTCCCATAACCAAAGACAAGTTTAGCAGCATCTGTGATACAAAGTTGTTTCTATTATAGAAATCTGTTTTTTGGTGGCAGTAATAAAAAGAAATCCCCCAGTCCCCAGCCTAGACGTAGAGGGTCATCTGGGAGTGACCATATCCCAACCGACTCTGAAATAGGTGGTGTATCTTATCATTCCTACAGCACTGGAAACCTCCGTGAACTAGATGACAAGCCAAAACGATCTTATAGGTGGGTATTTTCACGTTTTTTTTTTTTTTTTGTTGTTGTTGTTTTTGTTTTTTTTAAATGACATTGAACACATCATATACATTGTGTACCAGTACATAGTAGCTCTAATTAGGGTGCTTTTTTTTCAACAAAAAAGTCTTAATATTTTTCTTATTTTTCCACAGAAACATATGTTGTGGGTACTCATTAGAAGCGTCAGATTTTAATGGTGCATGAAAATGAACACAATGTTATAGAATTATTTGGCTATGCCAGCAGTGCAGAATTGGATCAGCATGTACCTTGCCATAGTCTGCAAGATCCACATTCTTTACTCTGTTCATTAAACAAATTATGATTAGATTTTGTAAATGTATACACACATGTTTGCTTATTTTTTATTGCACATATACAACATTTTCTTTATTGGCATTAAAATTTTGTTAGATAGTATGTTGATTAATAGCATGAAAGTCTTGATAGACATATGTAGCGTATTGATTAATGACACTGAAATTGTGTTAAATATGGGGTGCACCCTAGGAAAACGTGTCTTTGGGCATATGCAGACAGCAAAGCCCAACATCAGCCTGTGCATCTATGCAGTCTGATCAGGGCCTCCCCGATCCGCTAATAGATAAAAAAAATCATTGGATATTACAGAATGTAAGAATGGAGAGCAAAGGCTGGTTTAATACTTTGCACATTTTGGGCATGTTTGAAGGCACTTTTTAGCTTGACGTGGCCCATACATGCACTATTTTGATTAATGGCTGAAATCTCGGTAAAAGTATGCACTATTTTGAGTCCCTGGAATCTTGGCAGTTATATGTAGCATTAATGATTACTGGCACAGAAAGTTGGGCAGATATATGCAGCATAGCTCAATGGCACAGAAATGCTATAATATGCTACTATATTGGGCTTGAATTTTGTATCGGTTCCATTGTTTATATTCATGGTTGAACCGTTTCACACTGGACCCTCTTTACAACGACAGCATTGGTTCCCAAAGATATTGCCGTTAAAATGAATTTGCTATTATAAAGAATCCTTAAACACAGCAGAATGATATATATGAAATATCTTGTTTTTATTCTTAAATATTTTCTCATGGAACATGTTTTGGATATTTGTTAGAATTGCCTCAGTGTTAGAATTGCCTCACTGAAGCAGTGAGGCAATTCTAACAAATATCCAAAACATGCTTCTGGAAGTATTCAGTGCAATTTTCTTGATTAATTGTTACCTTGTGAGCAAAGGTTTCTTGCATGTCAAATTATCAATATAACAAATTTTGTTGTTGTATTGAATATCTGTATAAAGAGGGTTGACTTTTTTTTGCAAAGCCCTTCAAGAATGTGTGAACATGGAAATAACTGTTAAGATAGTTTAAGCAGCATTTATTCAGTTCGTCCTTTGCATACAAAAATCTTTTGTTATACTGCAAAGAAATTTCCAAGCATTTGATTTGACAACAAGCCATAGACTATATGTATACATCTCTTCTCTAAGACTTTGATGGCAGTTTAAGCAGCATTTATTCAGTTCGTCCTTTGCATACAAAAATCTTTTGTTATACTGCAAAGAAATTTCCGAGCATTTGATTTGACAACAAGCCATAGACTATATGTATACATCTCTTCTCTAAGACTTTGATGGCAGTTTAAGCAGCATTTATTCAGTTCGTCCTTTGCATACAAAAATCTTTTGTTATACTGTACTGCAAAGAAATTTCCAAGCATTTGATTTGACAACAAGCCATAGACTATATGTATACATTTCTTCTCTAAGACTTTGATGGCCACCATTTTTATTTTTTACCACATCAACAAATAGCCAGATCAAAAGCATTTTTGTGTTTTATTTCAATCTGTTTTCAATTTGAATTAACTTACACAAGCATTATTTGTCCGTTTGTGCAGCAGAAGAAGACTTTAACCACTTCCAAGTGTTTTAAAGAAGTTTTAGTTCATCTAATCAGCTATCATCTTAAATAGTAATTGCAGTTCACACCCTGGAAATGTGAAATAATCGTTGTTGAATTGACGTTATAAAGTTTTTATGATGTTGCGTGTTATTTGATGCCATTTTTAGTCGGTAATTTTTAGTTGTGACAGAAACTTGCAAAAAATCTTGATAAGTTTTGCAGTAATACAGATTTGTTATTTGGATTCTTGACAGGGGACATGGATTCATAATCCTTGCCTGAGAAGTATGTTCACCTTTGCATTACCACTTAGGTCAGCATAATCTTCATGTATGGAATATGATCCATGTCCCCTGACAAAAATTCAAATAACTAACAATGTCCCAAGCATTATGTTTGAGTAAACTTGCCAGCATTGTTCTGACTTGAAACAAGCTGATCTAGGTCCATGCTTGCATATCATGTCATTAACCCCTTTTTAAATTGAAAAAGATTTGTTTTATTTTAGAGATGATTTACTTCCATAAAGAAACATGGTAATGTGACATTTTTCCGTTATCTTTCTGGATTTGAAAATACTTGTTCATGAATATGTCTATAATAAAACCCCTGAAAATTCAGATAGCAATACCACCGAGTTAATTGCCTAACTGTTCAAATTTGTAGGAATGGTGAAGTACCAAATTTTGCAAAGTGTGGCAATTAAATTGCTACCTTTTGCAAGATTGGTTATTTCTTTCTCTTTACACCCAGCAGGCATATGATGTTTATACAACGTCGCATTAAATGTCAATGCAGCGTCATGATGTTGTATCGACATTCATGCAACATCCTTTTAAGAAATGAATTTTATTTTTATCGAAGTTCATTGAGGTATGAACGCAGTGGGTCGAATGCAAAGTGAATGAACCCCAAAGGCGTTCATGTAAACTTTGCTAGCGACTCACCGTCGTTCATACCTCATTAAATTTCGGAAAAATCAAGTTCTTTACTTATATTACATTATTTTTCTTTGGTACCTTGGAGAGAACCAGATTACAGGCTGCATTAAGGGCAGGCAGATTATATTTGGATAGCTTAAGAGCGGCCACGTCATCACAACAGTAGCAGCATCCAATCAAATCTCCTAAAGCATCAGTTGTTTTGACATCATGTCACTTCGCATGATCCATTGCGTTCATGGAGGAATGAACTTCACTGGGTTCTCTAGGTTTCTCTGAGAGTCTTAAATCAAAAATGTAAATATTATACAATGTCACAGTAATGTTGATGCAGCATCATGATGTTGCATCAACATTAATGCAACATTGTATAAATGTCATGTACCCTCTGGGCACTGGTTATTAAAACTAAGAATTTAACTTAAATACCCCTTGCTTTTTTACCATCAGAATATTTCAGGGTGTTTAGGAATAATTCTCATTCAGTTTAAGTTTTTATACTGTTTATAGTTTGGCTGCCTTTTTTTTTCATTTTGCTTTAAATATACAAGTAGCATTGTAAGGGCATCAGTAAAATGTGGTTGACTACAGAAAGCAACGATATGTATCGCCAAATATATATCTAACTGATAAGCCAGGGCAAACAATGTCGACCCAGATCAAAAGAGCAGTTGAGGTAAATGTATAGTATATCTACAATGCAACTTGTATGACATTCTCTTGGATTATGTTTACTGCTCTTGGATATTTCTCAAACTACTGAAAAGGAAAATAATTCTAAGGGCTGGACAATAAATGCCTACAGGTAAATACCCTAAAATTTCAAACACATTCCAAACATTTTTTGCTAAATTTTATTTTTTATTTTTTTTTTTTTTTATGCAGTTGTTTCTTAAAATAGTGAAATGGCAAACATTATAGACCTTGATCAGACTACTCCTCAAGGAACAGTCTAATCTAGGTCTGCACTGTTTGCATATGCCATTCAGAAACTTTTGTGTGCAATATTTTAGGATTTACGCTAGTTTATGTCCAATCCTGTGACTCATGTATTTTTTAATTTAAAAAAAAAGGGAAAAAAAAGGGTTTTACAAAATTTATTTTCAAATTTCTTTGTTGGGCTGTTGCTTATCTGTCTTTACTTAAACAAATTCTTCCAGTTTCTCACACTTCAGAAAAAAATAAAAAAAAACATAAAAAAATAAATAAGAATAGAATAAAACACAAAAAAAGGAACAAAAAAGGAAACTTGAAACTGTTCCTACATTTATTTAGGAAGTATACTGTAAGTATTTAATTTTGCTAAAAATAATTTAATAATTATTGCAGCGCTGTGAATAGGTAATATGAATATATGATGATGAATTATACAAACTTCTACAGGTAACTGAGGCATATTGTGAAGAAAGCATCATTTTCTCATTACTGCTTTAATAAGAGGAACTTTTCTGGATAAAAAATGAGCTGTGTAATTGGGAAAAAGCCATTATTGCAGATGCAAACAGCAAAGGTTCTGGCGAGTCTGCGCATGCGCAGGCTCGCCAGAACCTATGCTGTTTGTTCACATCAGGACTAGGCCAAGGGGAAACTTCAGCTAAGAACTAGACATGTGGCCTTGCTAAGGAACCAGGCCTGGGTATTGAAAGATTGATTTGATGTGAAGTCTGAAGAGCATTTTTCTAGCAATGCAGCTCATATGATCTAAAGACATATGTGACAGGCATAGACATTGATCAACCTGTGCAGCCACAGTCTAATCAGTCTACACTATGTCACTAACATAATATCAGACACTATACAGTCTCTAAGTGAACAGGATAGATCCTGATCAGATGGCATTTGTACACAGGCTTGTCTGGTTCTGTGCTCATCACATATGTCAGAAGGCTGATTTTGAGTTACATGGTCTTCAGTATGTGCATATTTTTTCACAGCAAGCCTCAGTTACCATGACAGACCATGAATATTAGCCTTTAAGGTCGTCAGTCAGGATATTCTCTCACTCTGTCTGCATCATTCTTTGCCTTGCTAAAAGCAAACTTTTTAGGCAAAATTTCAAAATAAAGTGAAGCTTGTGTAAAGCAATCACCTGTATTTAATGGCCAGTTTTTCAGGTCCAATTGAAGGAAATTAATTACAAATTTACCTGTATTAAGCAAGCATTTGTCTTAAGGAACCACTTTTTCGCTTTTCCTTAAGGGCTAGCTGAACACTGATTTGATTTTCTGGGCAAAATTTTTAAATATTGCAAATTGCACAAAAAGGGCTAAATGCTAAATGCAAACAAGGAAAGCCCAGGTCAGCATGCACATTGGTACACTCTGACCAGGGCCTTCTCTATTGCTTAATATATTCTACAGTAGCCAATGATTCTGTAATAGGACAGTGTGAACTCTTGGGCTAATTGGAGGAGTTTGATAAGAGTCTGCACCATTTGTAGTTCAGCCAGCACAGTTTTGAAACACCAGCAGGTTGTCAAATGTCATTTAAATTTTAACATTTAATGTGCTAATTACAACTACAGCAGACATTTTTTTTTTTCAGAGGAATATGGCTAGACATTTCATGTGAATCATCTGCTTATGATTCACATGAAATGCTGTCTCATTTTCTCTGAAAAATAGTAATAGAAACTAATAGAATGTCATTAGCTACAATTTTGCTTAGCACTTTAAGGCTTAGGACAAGTACAGGAAGGATTTATGGTGTAAGAGTACTTGAGATACTGTATTTTCTCTAAATAATCAGATTCCATTACTCCTTACCGTACTTGTCTTATAATTCAAACAAGTCTATTTTACTACCTGTTGATGTGTTGTTAAACTGCTGAATGAGTGGCAGTGTAGACCCTGATCAAATGCCACATTCTGAATCATCTGATCTTGGTCTACACTATTTATTTAGGCCAATCTGTCCAAAAATTGATGTCAAATTTTGCAATATATTTTACCCAGAAAGTGTCAACCACAACTGCAACAGACAGCATCTTGAAATTTAATTATTTTTATTTTTCAGAAAAAATAAAGCTTGACATTTCATGTGAATTGTCTACTCAGCATCTTATTCACAAATGTAAAGTCTTATTTTCTCTGGAAAGCAAAATTAAATGTTTCAAAATATCATTTGCTACAGTTTTGCATGGTTCTTTTAAGGGTTGAGGAAAACTAATGAAAAAAAAATCACCATTTTGTCTTGTGTGATTGTTGGCTGCAGCAGGTGGAAAAGTTAGCCCCTAAAGATCTAGTCACAAGAGCAGCAGACAGTTTTTTTCCCCCAAGGAATTTCATGTGAATCAGGTGATGATTTACATGTAATGCAATCCTTATTTTCTCAAAAAATAAAAAAAATATATAAAAAAGAGGAAATATTTTAGATTGTCATCCAATCCACTGTAATTTGAATTGCGCTTTATTGGTTAAAAGTAATCAGCTTGAAGACTTCAAAAATTATTCAAGCATGCATAAAATAAAAATACAGGTAAATTAATGCATTCTTATAACCTTTAATTGTTACTGCTCTCTGGGCCAAGTCAGCAGATGACAAATTAATGATATTTTTCTTATTTTTTCCAGAAAATAGGCTTTGACATTTCATGCAAACTGTCTCCTGTCAAAGCTTATTTTCTGGGAAAAATAAGAAAAATATTTCAAAATGTTGTCTGCTGAATTTTTTTACCCAGCATGCTAGCATAAAGTACAGGTTTATGCCCTGTTGATTTGAAAATTATATTCTTGCTTCATTTTACAAATCAGCCTAGTCACATCTTTGTACAGACGGCAAAAGCGTAGATCAACCTGCGAATCTGTACCATCTTGATAGGTTCACAAATGGAGGGTTCAAAAATAGATGCTGAAGAATCTTTTAGTGAAAAGGGAAGAGTGACCAGATTCTGCAGCTGTACAGGCTGATCTGAGGCATTGAATTTTCTTTAAGGCATAGCTCCATATAAGGTGATAATTTAAGGGGAATTGGATACTATTTCAGGGGAGACAACTGTCAAAACTGTTTCTGTCACTTCTGAAAAGGGGTCTACTCTAAAAGGAAAAAATTTGCTCCCCTTGGGAGCAAATTCTTTTGTTTTAGGGTAGACCCCTTTTCAGAATGGGTTTGATGTTTAGGAGAGTAAACAGTAGACCCTTTTTAAGATGGGGTTCAATGTTCAATAGTCAACAGGAAGTTACAATAGTTTCCTTGTAAAAAAGGGCAGAAAATCTGCAAAGTGTATTCTGTCCACTTAAATGGCAGTTTATGACAGTTTTTGTGTTTTTGTGCCAAACCATATCTTGTGTGTACTCATTAGAATTGCCTCACAGATGCAACTCCAATGAGTACCCATAAGATATGTTTTGGCGCAGAATAGCAAAACCTATCATTTGATTACCGCCTTTATTTAGAGCTATGCAAAAGAGACATTTTCATTTGCTTCGGATCAAATATTTTACGGCTGATGTCCACAAATAAGTGTAGGAACAAAATTACCTTTACAACCTATAATCAAACTTTGCATGCTCCTTGTAAATGATGCAACTGTTAACCTTGAAACCTGCATGAGGAATAGCTCCAGTAAAGAGGGGTTATAGGGTAAATATCTGCCTTATTTCTCCATAAAAATGTATGCGAGCCATTTATTCTGGGAAAAGAAAGGAAAATATTACTCCTGTCAATTGCTAAATTTCTCTCCCCCTTCAACAAGCAAAAGCTCATTTTACATATGCATTAAAGTGCTGTTTTACATATGCATTAAAGTGTCATTTTATATATACATTAAAGTGCTGTTTTTCTTTTCATAATCAAACTAAAAGCATATTCTTCCTTTTTGCTACAGGTTCTATTCCGAGAAACGGTAGAAGATCTTTATTATTTAAGCGTTATTCACACATATCTGAGCTGGCACATGAAAAAAGGGGACCTTATGGTTTTCCGGTTTGTGGTTCTTCAAATGCAGATGTGCAGTCCCCTATTTGGGCTATAGACATGTGTTTTTGCCTGAAGGTCTCTACTACATGTCTGCAAACAACAAAGGCTCTGTTGAGACTGTACTTTTATGCAGGCTCGCTCACCTGAGTCTTTGGTAGTTTGCTGGTCGCCTATGTGATAAGTACCCTTTTCTCTTATGCTGGCTCATGTTTAGTTTTTGATGCCCAAGGGCATAGTCAGTTTTGTAATGTATATAATGTATCATTATTGTGATTCTTTTGCATGCGTCATGGTAGGGATGAAAAAGTCGGTCATTTAAGGGGAATGAATTCCCATGGTAGAGTTTCTACCATTTTCACTAGGGAGACAACTGTGACTTCCTGTTTGCTTTCTTGCAAACCAATCCCCTTCTGAAAAGGGATCCACTCTATAAAGGAATGAATTTGCTTCCACAGGAGCAAATTCTTTCCTTTAAGAGTTGCCGCTTTTTCAGAAGGGTAGCAAAACACATTTGAAATAGTTATCTCCCCTGGAAGTTCATTAATTCCCCTTAAACCAAGCCAAATGGATCTTATTACTGTATCCAAAATATTGGGATACCAAAAGTCTTTACCATACTTATCCTGTAATGTAAAAAAATCCATTTTACCACCTATTGGTGTCTGAAAATCTGCTGGATGAGTGTTTAACAGTATAGAACCTGATCTATGGTTTCTGATCAACAGTTTAAAGTTTGCTCAGTCCTGTCTGTCCCAATACTTAGGGCTGTTTTGATAGGATAAAGACAGCATGTGGTTGTCTGATCAATGTCTTCATTGCCATTTTTTAAACACTTAACAAGAGAATAGGGCTTTTTTAGTGTTTTAACCCTGGTCCTGCTGAACCTGGGTATGCCCTGCCTTTGCAAACAGTGCACATTCAGATCAGTTGGCATGCTTCTGAAGAAGCCAACTGATCTGGATCTGCACTGTTTGGGGGGTGGTTGGGTGTGGCAAAGGTGATGGGTATCTTACATCACTGGGGCGTCCAACTGATATTGGCTTCCAGTTGGACAAGGCCTGCTATCCTTTTAGCAGGCAAGGGTAGAGGGGGAATGTTTTTATTTCTTCTGTTTCTTCACTTTCATTCCTGTTCCTCTTTCTTCCCAGTCCCTCTCTTTCATCTCCTCTACTATCTCTTCTATATCTTTTCTCCCTTTCTCTGGGAGACGACACAAAATGACCCACAAGGGTTGATGTGTCGTTAAACCCCAACTCAATCAATCAAATCTGCACTGTTTGTCATTTGGTATGTAAATTTGTATCAAAATCTGGATCAAGTAATCTGAATTGCTGACAATTAGAAGTGGGTGTGGCATCTTAATTTGGTCAGCATGACAAGGGTATACTACTTCTATGCATTGGTAAAACATTTTACCCATGGGCACACATGGGCCTGTTCCTGTACTGCATTTTACTAGAGATCAGGTGAACATTTAAGCCCATTTGGCCCTCTTCTGTACAAGAATGAAAAGGTTAGATCTGTATTGGGCAGCTTTTTATGGCAATCTGTTTTGATGGTTGCACAGGGTATAGGCTCCTTTTTTTGCATTTATAAGAGGGTTTCAGATATGACGGCTTAAAGTTGGATTCCAAAACTGTTATAACAAACAAAATGTATAGAATATATAGAAAAATGACCTAATGACTAAGGTCATTTTTCTATATAATCTATACATTTTTATTATATAATCTAAACAAACATGTATAGATTATCTGGAAAAATGACCAGTTATGGTCATTTTTTCTATATAATCTCACATTTTTATATACTTTAAAAATGTACAGATTATATAGAAAATAACCATTTATGGTCATTTTTTCTAAATAATCTATACATTTTTGTTTGGATACAACTCTTTTGTTTAGCTGACAGGGTTTTTTTTTTTATCCCAGTGATAGTTCTGGTGTAATTGTTTTTTCTCCAGTTTTTGGTACCATGGGGCCATATAGTATTCAAACAACAGTTTTAGGCACATGGATTTACTTAAGCAGTAAGAGATGAAAAATGATGAGAAATATTGATTGGTTTGGCCTAGCTTTGATTAGACCTTAGTTAGATATAGTAAATTCAGAAACTGGTAGAAATCACCTTTAACCTGCTGCAGACAAAAATTAATGGACATATTTTTTGGGGGAAAATGAGACACCTTCAAGGGAAATAACTCGACATGGAAATACATACTTGCCTTCCTTTTCATTAGGAGCTACTCCTAAAAGCAAGATTTTGCTCCCGCTTGGAGCAAATTCTTCAACAGTAGCTCCCATTTTTGAAAGAGTTCAAATACTAGGGAGGCCCAAATTGATTACCATACACCTCCAAGGGAGATCACTGATATGGAAGTGTTTACATCTTTTCTTAAAGGGGCCCTACTGTTGCTTACAGAAGGAGCAAGAAAGGGTTCATATACCAGGGAGGTAAATTCTTTTCTGCTAGAGTGGTGTCCCTGTCAGAAGGGAGGCTACAACTTTTCAGCTTAGAGTGCCAGTGTCGTTGGCTCAGTCAGATGGGCTTGATCCCCGCTTGGTCCAGCAACATTCTTTCATAGAGACTTTCTATGGTCATTCTCTCCCTTCTGCTGATTCAAGAAGGGCAGTTGTCAGTTTCTAGCGAAAGAATGGCACTAAGACTGATTAACCATTAGCTGCCCAGGAAAAGTGTTGTTAGGTAAATGCAGCGGCTCAACATGGCCCTACTAGGCTGTGAAACCTCAGCTCAGTCAATCAATCAATGAACTTAGAGTGCTCCTTCTTTGAGGTGTATGTTCCACCTTAACCCTGATAAAGTTCTTGTCATTGCACAGCTGTAGCTGATTAGAGTAGATGGCACAGAAAATTTAATGGTTGTCATTGTTGTGTAGAAATAGTTTTCACTTTGTGACAGTTTTAAACTTCAGCTGACTAGTTGTATTCTGTATTTCTGCTAACATTTTCAAGTCCCTTTATCTATTATAAATATTCCAAAAGACAGGTCTTGGCAAACAGTGTAGACCTAGATCAGACCCCACAGAATGTGACATCTGATTTCTTCTGTGTCTTATTTCTGCAGCTTCTGATAAGTATCTATGCTGTTCACATCAGTAGGTGGTAGTAAAGTGGAATTTTAGGACAAGTGTGGCAAGGAGTTAAGGTGTGGACTGCTTAGGGTAAACATGTTGTACTCTATACAATATACCATTCAGGACATGACAAACTAAAAGGTACCATGTCACGCTCATGAATACATGCACACACATAAACATACACACTTTTTTGATTTGTTTTCTGTGTGATGTTCTAAACTTTGTTTGATAGATTATTTTCTTTGTGTTAGATATTAGAAAGTGGAGAAAGTTCTTATAAGAATGAAAGAAATATAATAAAATACTAAAACTAGACTTTACTTCAAAATGTATTTTTTTGTTCTGTTTTCTGTCTTTCTGAACAGCTATTATCTCAGTTGTTTTGTCAGTCTGTATACACTTACATTCACCATCTCATATACCCCACCTCACAGGAAAAGACCTTAGCCAGTTGAAGACAAATCTTGTTCACATTTTGTAAAAAAAACACAACAATTTATGGTAAGTATATTGCAGAATAATCAACATGGTCACCATATATACACCAGGACCTCTTTATAACATCACTGCCGGGATTGAGAGCAGCAACAGTTACTGTGTTAGCTAAGCAACTATGAATCATCTGAACACAAATATACAGATTATATAGAAAAATGACATTTTTATAATTTATAATTTTTCTGTATTATCAGTACATTTTTATGAAAAAAAAGTACAAATTATATAGAAAAATAACCATCAAAATGTATAGATTATATAGAGAAATGACCACAAATGGTCATTTTTCTATATAATCTATACATTTTTTTTTTTTGGATACAACTATTTGTACATCCATCTTTAAACTGTATCATATCTGTGAATTGTGTTATAACCATCAAAATGTATAGATTATATAGAGAAATGACCACAAATGGTCATTTCTCTATATAATCTATACATTTTTTTTGGATACAACTATTTTTACATCTGTCTTTAAACTGTATCATATCCATGAGTTGTGTTATAAAAAGGTCCCTATGTAGTAATACTTTTACTATATTTAAACTTTAGCATGATGGAAGTAGAATTAGCAGGTGAAAAAGAATATGGATTGATGTTTCATTCAGTTCACATCTTGATTTCATTGAAATTATTAAGCTCTACTCTAGTTACCTTAAAGATTGAGACACCTTAACTCCTTACCATTTTTTCCCTAAAATTTGAACGTCCATTTTACTACCTGTTGATAATCCTAAAAACAGGATTATTGACAAACAGTGGAGACCCTGATCAGATGCCACATTCTGCAGCATCTGATCTGGGTCTGCACTGTTTGCTTAGACCTGTCTGTCTCAATACTCAGGGTAAATATGGTGTTTACAGTTAAAATAAGAAAAAATTATTCATCTGCTGATACTTTCCTTAAACATGCTGAAAGTTTATATAGAACTTATCATTTGTTTGTTTCAATTACCAGAGAATCATATGTGGGCTCCGATAGCAGCATATATGTAGGGTATGTAAGTAGACCTATTCACGCTTTCTTGTGCTAGTGTGGTACTTTAGATGGTGTTTCCTTTCACTAGGTGTTACGGTTAACCCCACCAAGTTTAAACAATCTTCATTGTTGAGGAGCAGAATAGAAACAGATCAGTTCATGCATATAATTTACAAATAATTTGATTCATGCATATTGAAGATTTTACAAATTATCTCATGATTATCAAAGATATTATAGTGAACCCTCGTTACAACGACATCATTTGTTCCCAAAGATGTTGCCATTAAAATGAATTTGCTATTGTAAAGAATCCTTAATGGATAGAATGACATGTAAGAAATGCCTTGTATAACAGTATGTTTTGGATATTTGTTAGAATTGTCTCATTGAGGCAATTCTAACAAATATCCAAAACATGTGTTGCTTGAAGTTTTAATGCAATATTCTTGCATAATTTCTCCTTAAATGTCACCTCTTGATCGAAGGTTTCGTGACATCCAAATTGTCATTATAACGAATTTTGTCGTTGTATCGAGTGTCGGTATAAAGAGGGTTGACTACAAATTATTTGATTCATATATATATAGAAGATTTTACATATTCTATGAGTCATTTTACCAATTAACTGATTCATGCGTATTGAAAGTTTTCCAAAGTCTATGATTCATGCCTTTTATGAAATTCACCAATTACCTGATTCATGCATATTGAAGATATTACAGATTATTTGGTTCATGCATAATTAAGATACTACAGATTATTTGATTCATGCCTATTTAAGATTTTACAAATTATCTGATTAATTCATATCAAGGATTTTACAAATTATCTGATGTGTGCATATTGAAGATTTTACAAATCTGACTCATGCATATTGAAGATCTTATAAATTATTTGATTCATGCATATTAAAGATTTTACAAATTATTTGATACATACATATTGAAAATTTATGAATCTGATTCTTGCTTATAAAAGATTTTATAAATTATATGATTCATATATATTGTCCAATTTTTGCATATTGAAGATTTTACAAATGATCTGATTCATGCATATTTAAGATTTTATAAGTTATCTTGGGATAAACAGTATTTTATTCAATAAACTGTATATATAAAACAAGTAGATTCGTAAATACAATTCGATGCATTAGACAGAGAATTGATGGGATAAAGACAGTAAGTTAAAGACATATACATCTGCCTGCCAGATTTATATTGTCTGATTCATACATATTGAAGATTTTATAAGTTATCAGTTTTTAGCAACATTTGAAAATCACAGTACCATCAGCAAAATTATTATGTCCCCACCCCCCCCCCCCCCCCACAATAGGGAGGGGGGGGGGGTAGTGGGACACTGTTTTTAGTGTGGATCCCCTCAGCATAGCCTCATGTCTGCATTCTATCTCCTTAATGAATGGATGGATTTTGGCCAAACTTACACAAATTTATCATTAGGTGGGGGAAAAATGCTGATTAGATTTTGATGACCTTGCCCCCTTTTAAAGGTCACACGAGGGCTTGGATTGTTGGAAAAAGCTGGAAAATTGCTTGTCCACACCCTATCTCCTGAAGGAATAAATGGATTTTGACCTTACCTGCACATCTAGATTGCTGGGACATGTAAAAAAACTGATTAGATTTTGGTGACCTTGACTCCATTTTCAAGGTCACATGATGGCTTAGATGATTGGAAAATGGCTAATCTGCACCCCATCTCCTGAATGAATGGATAGATTTTTACTAAACTTGTACATCTATATTGGTGAGATATGGAAAAGAACTGATTAGATTTTGGTGACCCCATTTTCTAGGTCACAGGAGGGCTCATATTGTTGGAAAATGGCTTGTCTGCACCCTATCTCACGAAGGTATGGGTGGATTTTGACCAAACTTGCACAACTATATTGCTGTGACATGAAAAAGAACTGATTAGATTTTGGTGACCTTGATTCCATTTTCAAGGTCACACAAGGGCTTAGATTGTTGTAAAATGGCTTGTCTGCACCCTATCATGAAGGAATAGATGGATTTTGACCAAACTTGCACAACTATATTGTTGTGACATGAAAAAGAACTGATTAGATTTTGGTGACCTTGACCCCATTTTCAAGGTCACAGGAGGGCTCAGGTTGTTGTAAACTAGCTTTTCTGCACACTATCTCCAGGATGTATAGATAGATTTTTACCAAACTTGTACAGCTATATTGTTGAGACAGGAACAAGAACTGATTAGATTTTGGTGACCTTGACCCCATTAGATTTTGGTGACCTTGACCCCATTTTCAAGGTCAGAGTCCAGGAGGTCGCGGGTTCAACCCCCACCGAGGTCGGCAACATTCTTTCGTGGGGATTGATCATGAAATATTTTCTACGGCCATTCTCTCCCTTCCGCTGATTCAAGAAGGGCAGTTGTCAGTTTCTGGCGAAAGAATGAGCACAATACTGGTTAACCGCTTAGAGGACTAAGCCTGCCCAGTAAACGTGTGGTTAGGTAAACTGACCGCGCTCGACATGACCGCATTGGGTTGACTGGGCCGTAAAACCTCAACACAAACAAACAAGGTCAGACTAGGGCTTAGATTTTGGAAAATGGCCCCCATCGACCACATACACACACAAAAAAAGATAAATTATAGATACAACCTTTTTCAACCATAGGTCTGTCTGATAGGTGGGGGACATACGTTTTTGCTCCGAAAACACTGTTCTAGTTAAGATTGAATTTAGATATTGAATTATAAGTTTGTTGACTGGGAGAATTTTTGGTTTGAACAAGATCTGTTTCTACTCTTCCTCTGTACATTCTAATGTCTTGTTGGCACATTCAAGCTAATAACTTGATGTAGACTGTGAGAAAACTAACATACCATTGCAAAATAAATGTAGAAAACAAAAAGGAATGGAAAACATGCATTCCAAATCTTACCATTGTAGAAAATGGAAGTTACACAGTAAGTTGATGCAATAAAAATCTTTTACATTGTAAAACTGCTTCAAAAAATATCCTTCTTTTACAAAACTGGTTACTTCTGATTCCTGCAATGGTGTGGGAAGATAATTAAAGTGGATATACTTGGTAAATATTTTGTCATTTTTTACAAGGGACACAGCCTCTGTGGCTCAGTTGGATGTGCATCCACCTGGAGATCAAGAGGTCACAGATTCAATACCCACTGGGTCCTGCAACATCCTTTCATGTAGATTGATGGTGAAAGAATGTGCACAAATACTGGTTTACGGCCTAGAGGACTAAGCCTGCTCAGGAAAAAGTGTGGATAGGTAAACTGACTGTGCTCGACAGGACCCAAGTGGGTTGACTGGGCTGTGAACCTCAACACAAACAAACAAACAAGGGACATAACTTTTGTGACTTCCTTTTTTTTACTTTCCAGGACACAAAATCCCTATTGAAAGAGGGTCTACTCTAAAAGGAGAGAATTTACTCCCCACCTATGTTAGCTTATTTCCTTTAAGAACAGACTCGTTTTCGGAAGGGAAGCAAAACAGTTTTGGCAGAGTTACCTCCCATGAAAGTATATCCATTCCCCTTTTCACTGTCTGAATTTTGAGGGTTTTTGATACAGAGCGTTGGTTCTAGATCTTTGCTCCAGCCTGTACTGTGGTCAGTCTGACTGTTGATTAAGATCTGGTATCATCAGCAACATTCAAATAGCTGTTGGCATGATTAGGCCATTGAATGCGTAGGCACATTGGTTTTTCAGATCATTGTTGGTTTTTCCACACAATACTTAACCCTCAAAGTGCCAATTACAACTGCAGCAGACAACATTTTGAGTTTTTTTTTGTTTTTTTTTTGCAAAGAAAATAAGTCTTGGTAATTTGTATGAATTGGCAGATAATTCATATGAAAAGCCAAACTTATTTTGTCTGAAAAAAAAAAAATTAGAATGTCGCCTGCTAAAATTTTTCATGACGCTTTAAGGATTAAATGTCTAAACAATAGAATGCTTGTCATGACATTACCAGATGACAAATTTGTGATATTTCTTGTGTTTTTTTTTTTTTTGTTTTTGTTTTTTTTAGAAAATAGGATTTGACATGGAGATGATTCACATGCAATTCCTATTTTTTCTGAAAAAATAAGAACAAAATATTTATAACATTATCTGTTAATATTTAAATTTGGTGCTTTAAGGTGTACCATTTCGCCTGCTCCAGTGTACAGTAGATATTTCTGCTAATTTTTTCTTTGAGGATGAATGGCTTCACCTCGATGGGAGAGCACTCTAAGCTTAAAGCAAGCTGAAAGAATAGCTTTCCTTTTGAAAGGGAAACTACTCAAGCAAAGGAGAATTCTAAATTTGATTTTCTGGTATATGAATCCCTTTTCAAAGGGGGCTGCTTTTAACAAGGGGAGCAAATTCTTTCTTTCAAGAAAATGTGCTTCTCTTAAACAAAAGAAGTTGCTACCACATGGATATGTTCTACTTTTAAAGGAAAGAATTAGCTGACAGGGGGAGCAGATTCTTTCTTTTAAGAATAGCACCCTGTGCAAAGGGAGGCAAATATTGTCTGGTCAGCAGGCTTTCCTTAAAAATAAGGATGCTATTACACTGAAGATGATTCAGATTAAATGCCAAGCCTGTTTTCAAGGAAAGATAATATAAAAATGTCATTGATATGTATTCACTTGAAACTAAAGATTAGAATACCCTTTTGGAGTTCTGTGTTTATACCTGAAATTTTTACCTGCCCAGCTTTTTGTGTTCTGTTAATAATAGTCATTATATGAGAAATACTTTATTTATTCCAGCAGATTATATATTTATTAAGAGGGGCTAGTAGTCAGACTGACTGCAGATCCAGGGGTCCCAAGTTTGAATCCCAGCTCAGCCACATAACTTTTGTGGAGATTGATCATGTAATCATTCCTGTGGTCATTCTTTCCCTTCTGCTGATTAAGAAGTGCAGCTGTCAGTTACTGGCGAAAGAAATTGTGCACAAGTACTGGTTAACCGCTTAGAGGACTAAGCCTGCCTAGGAAAGTGAGTAGGTTAACTGACTGGCTTGGCATGACCTAAATAGTGTTAAATGGGCTGTAAAACCGACTCACTCAGTGCATTTGTGGTAGTGTACATGGAATTTACATATAGGCCTTGCAGATACATGGTAGGTAAAGGCATAATTCCATTCCATCCTAAAAATTGAAAATTAAACATCCTGAGCTATGCTCAGGATGAGCTTGTGTGATCATTTTTTGTCTGCCGTCCGTCCGTCTGTTAACACTTTCAAACGACAACTCCTCTAAAGCCATTGAAGCAATTTGTCCCTAACTTATGAAGAATGTTGCTTGGGTTGGGGCCTTTAAAAATAGATAAAATTATGGTGATCTGCCCTTTGCTTTGGTTGCCATGGCAACAGAAAGCTCCCATAGACTTAAAATGGGGAAATGGTTAAATTGCATTTTCTCCATAACCAGTGAAGTGATGTAAACCATACTGGATGATTGTCTACCCAGTTCATGTGTTTTATGACCAATGGCCATTTTGTTTGGTTGCCATGGCAACATTAAATTTTAAAAAAGGAATTTTTTAAATGACATCTCCTCCAAAACCACTGAAGCAGTATGACTCTAATTTTGTACAAATGTTGCATGGGTAAGGCAAGTCAAAATAGCTAAAATTATGGTGATCTACTTTTTGGTTTGGTTGCCATGGCATTAGAAAGCTCCCATAGACTTATAATGGGAAAATGGTTAAATTGCATTTTCTCCATAATCAGTGAAATGATGTAAACCATATTTGGCAGTTATGATCATTGGATCATTGTCTACCTAGTTCTTGTGTTTTATGACCAGTGGTCATTTTGTTTGGTTGCCATGGCAACTTCATATTTAAAAAAAAAGACATTTTTAAATGACATCTCCTCCAAAATCACTGAAACATTATAACTAATTTTGTACAAATGTTGCTTAGCTAAGGACAATTCAAAATAGCTAAAATTATAGTGATCTGCCTTTTGGTTTGGTTGCCATGGCAACAGAAAGCTCCCATAGACTTATAATGGAAAAATGGTCAAATTGCATTTTCTTCATAACCATTGAAGTCATGTTAGTCATATTTGGCAGTTATGATCATTTGATGATTTTCTTCCGAGTTTGTGCATTGCATGGCCAGTTTGTTAGGTTTCCATGGCAACATTAAATTAAAAAAAAAATTTTTTTCAATGACTACTCTTCCAAAACCACTGAAGCAGTAGGACTCTAATTTGGTTCAAATACTAAATGGGTAAGGACAGTTGAAAATAGCTATAAGTCTGCCTCTTGGTTTGGTTGCCATGGCAACCAAAAACTTCCATAGACTTATAATGAGAAAAAGGTTAAATTGCATTTTCTCCATAACCAGAGCAGTAATGTGAACCATATTTGGCAGTTATGATCATTGGATGATTGTCTAATCAGTTTATGTGTTTTATGACCAGTGACAATTTTGTTTGGTTGCCATGGCAACATTAAATTTTAAAAAAGGGATTTTTTAAATGACATCTCCTCCAAAATCACTGAAGCAGTATGACTCTAATTTTGTACAAATGTTGCTTGGGTAAGGACAATTCAAAATAGCTAAAATGATGGTGATCTGCCTTTTTCATAAATGTTACATAACATCTGCATATCTGCAGTGACTGTGTCACTTAGGTGAGCGAGCTGTGGCCCCTGGGCTTCTTGTTAATTATTAGGTTGGAATGGAATTGAATGGTTATCCACCATTATCCATTAAAGTCATTACTGTGTTTACCCCAAGTATCAGGATAAACAGGCCTGAGCAAATAGTGTACACCCAGATTAGATGTGACAAAATGTGGCATCTGATCTGTGTCTACAGTCTACATTCTTTTACATACATAATTCAGTTTTGAAAAAAAAAATGACTTTGTCTAAGAGTTTGTGTGTTAAGACTTGCAAAGACTGCTAGCTTGTTTGTTTGTTTTGCATATGTACTGCAAAGACAGAAATGTACATTTGGACATGTGCGCTCAGTGCAGATTCAGATCAGCCTGTACATTCGTGCAGTAGGATCAGAATCTGCACTGTGCTTATTTTGGATAGTCAAGGATGTAAAGTTTCTTCACATGGATCATGAAGACTGATCAGACTGTGCAGAAATGCAGGCTGGTTTGAATCTTTGTTGGGGGCCACATGTCGGAAGGTACATCTTCTCATGTTGAGGCTCCATATCATGTAATTCTTGTACAGTTGACTCTCGTTATCTCGACCTCACTTATCTCGAATAACCGCTTATCTCGGAGTGAAAATCTTGTCCCTGCTTAAACATGAAAGTCTAACAACAGGTAAAAAAAATATTGTGGAAAAGAGGAGAAATTGCTCCTAAGGAGCAATTTCTCCTCTTTTCCACAATATTTTCAATATATTTCTTAACTTCAAGAGTCCAATAACACATATTAAATGTAGTTGTTCGAATTATTTTTTCCTCAATTTTGCAAATCCGATATGTCGAGATACGGATATCTCGAAGTATTTCAGAGAGTCCATTGGAATTCGAGATAACGAGAGTCAACTGTGTTTGCTTTGCAGCTTCTAACCATCAGTATACTATTTTTACCCAGTTTTGTATTTTTGTTTCTCCTATTGTTTATCCATATCTTATACAGGTGATTACAGTATTATGTCCCCCAACCTACTTTATCCCTCATATCCCCCAACCTATTGGGAGGGGGACATATTGATTTTGGTGCAGATCCCATTGGTGTTGGGGTTGGTGTCAGTGTGAGGCTTTCTTGTCTACACAATATCTTGTGAACAATTGGTTGGATTTTTACAAATTTTCATGATATATAATTGGGACATAACAAAGAGCTGATTAGATTTTGGTGATCTTGACCTAATTTTTTAAGGTCACAGCAATAGAAAAACTGAAAGTTCATAGTTGGGGGACATCTGTTTTCTCTGAAAACACCGTTACTACTTTTACATTTTTTTAATCAGCATGCTGAATATTTTCTCATATTTCCGTATTGAAAAAAATATATACATAGAAAAATAAGAAATCAAGATATTACCTTGTACATGTATTTAAGTTCAGCATTGTAACAAAGATCTAATAACAGTCAGACATGAAATAATGAGTGATATTTTCTTCATGACTTCAAATGCTGGGTAAAGATTTCAGCAGACAACATTTTAAAACATTTTTTTTATTTTTCCCATAAAATAGCATTTGACATTTCATGCAAATTGTCTCCTAGGAGACAATTTGATTGAAATGTCAAAGCCTATTTTCTGGGAAAAATATCATCAGTTTGTAATCTGCTGGTTTTACCCTGAGAGTGATTAAGATTGAAACAAGAAAGCAAAATTTTAGCAGACAACATGCTATATTTTTTTATACTATTTTGCTGAGAAAATACTAGGCAGATGATTCACATGACATGTCAAGGCTTGTTAACATTGAAAAATAACAAAATCAGTTTTAGAATGTGGTCTGCTGTAAATTTGCTTAGCACTTTAAGGGTTCAGTGAACAGCATACACCATGCATAGCCTTTTCTCTGTTGCTAATACGCAGTTAGGAGACTCAGTTATGACGTTCCTATAAAAACACAGAACCATCGAGCGTCATTATAACCTAGGATACCAAATGAAAAAAAAAAAAAAGATATCATAGCAACTCATATTAATTTACCATTTATTAGATTAGCATAGTCTTTAAACCTTTACAACTTTCTTGGCTAATTCAGCTGATGGCAAATTGATGATAATTTTCTTATTTTCCCCGGAATATAGGCTTTGACATTTTGTGCAAATTGTCTCCTGAGGAGACAGTTTGCATGAAATGTCAAGGCCTGTTTTCTGAAGGAAAAAAAGAAAGAAAAATATTTCAAAATGTCATCTGCTAACATTTTTTTCCCAGCTTGCTGGGCATTAATGAAAAATCTTTGTAGACTGAAATAATCTTTTAGTATTGGATTTCTTTATTTTCTTTTAGTAGGGCAAACCATTAAGATGAGTTGATACACTTTAGAGGGAGGTAACTCTGTCAAATTATTTTGCGCCCCCCACCCCACCCCCCCCCCCCCCCCACCACCCCCTGCCCTTCTGAAAAGATGTTACTTTAAAAGGAAAGAATTTGCTCCCTGCGGAAAATTCTTTCCTTCTAGAGAGGGAGCAAATTCTTTCCTTTTAGAGTAGACTCCTTTTCAGAAGGGGATTTATGTGCAGGTAAGCAAACAGGATATCACAAAAGTCATCACCCATTTTGATAATGGTGGAAAATCTACCAGTCCCCTTGAGTAATGCTTATGATATCAACCAAAAAAATGTACCTTTGTCATCACGGTAGACCCAGATCAGATGCCACAGAATGCAGCATCTGATTGGGGTCTGCACGTTTTGCTGGTATAAGGGAAGACCTCTTTTCAGAAGGGGTTTGCTATGCAAGAAAACAAACAGGAAGTTTATACCCTTTATTAATTTATGTTCTTCTATATAAAACAACACTTAGTAGCTCAGATTCAGCAGATGACAAATTCATGATATCTTCCTTATTTGTCTCAGAAAATAGGATCTGACATTTCATGCAAATTGTCTCCTTAGGAGACAATTTGCATGAAATGTCAAATCCTATTTCTGGAAAAAATAAGAAAAAAAATGTTTCAAAACGTTGTCTGCTGAAATTTTTACCTAGCATGCTAAGCGGTAAGATGGTATATAAATGGGTTGCAAGTTTAGAAAATGTACATTATGTGCACCCGGCAAAGTTTCACATCAACCTTTACATCTGCACATTTTGATCAGTCCTTGCTGTCCGTATACAGGGGCCTGGGACCCTTGGCTATCCACCGAGCAACAGAACAGACTCTGAACAGACTGGATGATTGGAGAGCCTGATCTGAGCCTAAAATTGCTGCACAGATCTAGATAAGAGGGTTAGCCAGATACATGTAAATATTTTTTCGTATTTCCCCATGAAAACATAAGTATGTAGTGGATACTAATTAGAACCTTCTGGATCAGTGCTTCTGATGAGTACCCATAGCATGTGTTTTTTATGGAGAAATAAAAATATTAATACTTTTTGATTGAAAAAAACAAAAACAAAAAACACTCTATCTAGAGCTCAGCTGCTGGGCGTGTATGTCATATGGTACATTTTCTGATGTTGGTGCCCAAATTCTGATTTTACTGTTTACTTTTAACCCTTAAACTGCCAATCACAACAATTATTGTCTCCTTTGTCACCTGGTTGTGATTTTAAAAGTCATTTCTGCAAACAGTGTGGATCCAGATCAGACTGCTCCTCTAGGAGCAGTCTGATCTGGGTCCACACTGTTTGCCTATATGCAAAAAGTATGTTTGAAAAGTTTGCAAGAAGATGCAGCAGACGACATAAGCAGACGACATTTTCAGATGCAGGGTTTCTTCGCGCTTTAAGGGTTAAACTCAAAAAACTGTATAATGTCCAATGTATTTGGATGGACCTGCTTAGCAAACAGTGCAGACTCAGTGGAATATGCACTTTTTGCTATTCACCGAACTACAGATAAGTTTGTTTTTTGGTCGTGGAATCTTTTACCCTAACTCTTTGGACTTCACCATTTCCAAGTGAGGGGATGTCTGATTAGTTTTCCTAATACCATCTTGCATAGAAATTCCTCTACTTAATACAAACAGTGTAGACCCTGATCAGATGCCGCATTTTGCGGCATCTGATCTGGGTCTATACTGTTTGCAAAGGTCCCACTTACGGGACGCTAGGCATAAATGGGTTAAAGGGACTGGATACACTTGGTAGATTTTCCAACATTTTTACAAGATGGGCAACTTTTGTGACTTCCTGTTTGCTTTCCTGCAGATGAAGTCCCTTTCTGAAAAAGAAAAGAAAGCAAATGCTTTCTTTTAAGAGTAGACCTCATTTTAGAAGGGATACAGATCAATTTTGAAAGAGTTACCTCCCCTGAAAGTGTGTATTAGTTCCTTTAAAAAATGGTACTACTGTATTTAACCTAATTATCACACTGTGATCTTTGGTTTTTCAAAAGTATATACAAACCTGTCCTAAAGGCCACCTGTAATAAGCAATCACCTGCCTTTAAAGGCCTCTTTTTCAGATCCCATTAAAGGCAAATAGGTGGAAATCTACCTGTATTAAACAAGCACCTGTCTTAAGCAACCAGTTTTTGGCTTTCCCATAGGTGCTTGCTTAACACAGGTTTGTACTGGTAAAACTTGTGGTACTAAGGGTACACATTAAAACAAAAGATCAGTGAAGGACTTATCAAATGATGCTTATATAATGTTTTTTGTGTTTTTTTTGTTTTTTTTTTTTTTAAATTTTCTTTATATGTTGTGGGTACTCATTTGAATTGAATCGACAGGTCCATGCAATTCAAATGGGTTCCAACAACACGTGCCTTAGTAAGGAAGTAGACCTGAAGACTACAGCATTGCTTGAATATGCCCTTATAGGCGGTATGTGCGGTAATTAGGACAAATATGATAGCTGTTATTTCGTGGCACTCAGGACCAAGACAGTAGAGCTGACAGTCAGAACTTGTCAGCCAAATGTGACTGGGTGCCATATCATATGTCTCATGATGCAGCATGCTAGAAGTGAGCTTTGAGCTCTCTATCGCAGCCAGACACCTTGGTGAACTTAAAAGCATTTGGAGACCATCCGTTGTGATGCAGGTGTGATGACATATGATGTAACACGCCATTCATCACAATGAATGGAGAATACAAAATGCACTGTATCAGGGTTATATAGGATTATTGGACACATCAAAACCAAAGGCCTCATATTTTTCAGGTATTTGCAGGATTTCAGGCTTTTAGAGCTTGACTTTTTCTTGATTTTAGGCTTTTTAGCTGGCCAGAGCACCAAGTGCTCAAAGTGAGCTATTGTGACCAGTCAATGTCCATCATGCGTCATCTGTCGTGCGGCGTCAACAATTTGCTTTAAAAGCCTACTACTTTTACACCCCTGGGCCAATTGACTCGAAACTTGGTAGGAAGCATCGGGGTGACTTGTAGATCAAAAATAGCTAAAATCTTTCCAGTCGGAAATCCAAGATGGCCGCTATGGTGGCCATCTTGAAACTCTATTTTTCACTTCTTCTTCTTCTGAATCAAAAGGCTAATTGACTTAAAACTTGGTAGGAAACATCGGGGTGACTTGTAGATCAAAATTAGCTAAAATCTTTCAGATCAGAAATCCAAGATGGTGGCCGCAGTGGTGGCCATCTTAAAAATCTATTTTTCGCTTCTTCTCCTGAATCGAAAGGCCAGTTAACTTGAAACTTGGTAGGAAGCATCAGGGTGACTTGTAGATCAAAAATAGCTAAAATCATTCAGATCCAACCTCCAAGATGGCCACCATGGCACCCATCTTGAAAATCTATTTTTTGCTTCTTCTCCTCAACCAAAGGGCCAATAGACTTGAAACTTGGTAGGAAGCATCGGGGTGACTTGTACATCAAAAATGGCTAAAATTGTTCTGATCCGAAATCCAAGATGGCCGCCATTGCTGCCATCTTTAAAATCTTTTTTAAGCCTCTTCTCCTGAACTGAAATGCCAATTGACATGAAACTTAGTAGAAAGCATCGGGGTGACTTGTAGATAAAAAATAGCTAAAATACTTCGGATGGGAAATCCAAGATGGCTGGACATCTTGAAAATTTATTTTTTTGCTTCTTCTCCTAAAACAAAAGGCCAATTATCTTGAAAGGAAGCATCAGATTGACTAGTAGATCAAAATAGCTAAATTCATTCTGATTGGAAGTCCAAGATGGCCGCCATGGCTGCCATCTTAAAAATCTATTTTTTGCTTCTTCTCCTGAAAAGAAAGGCCAACTGACTCCAAATTTGGTAGGAAGCATCAGGGTGACTTGTAGATAAAAAAAACTAAAATCGTTCCAATCAGAAATCCAAGATGGCGCCATGGCCGGTATCTTTGAATTGTATTTTTGCAATTCTTCTCCTGAACCGAAAGGCAAATTTATCTGGTAATCAGGTGAGCGATATAGGGCCATCTTGGCCCTTTTGTTTGTTTTGATTTTTCCATGTATATTGAGTTTTAAAGGACTAATTAAGGCTGCAAAAGCAGGCCTTTCAGGCATGGAAAAGCTTGGTCAGTATGAGGCCTGAAATTTAAACAGTAACAACATCAAAAAATACTAACATGCATAACAGCAAGCACTTTTTATAGGCATCAACAGGTAATCAGATAGACTTGTTGAAATTTTAGGTGGTCAAAAAAGTTTTGCAGTGCTCAAAGGAGATGTTGTTTTCTTTTTAACCATACCATATTTGCCATAAGTATTTGGACAGACAGGCCTGAGCAATCAGGGTAGACCCAGATCAGATGCTATTGATCAGGGTCTGCACTGTTTGCCATTCATCCAGCAATTTTTATTCATCACTTCTTAGTCAAATGGCACTCCTTTAAAACTTTAGGACAAGTATAGTAAAGAAATAAGGTGTCCAGATACCTAGGGTAAATACAGTAGGATTAATACAGTACTATGCTTGTGATTTGATTTGAGCCAGCGTATAACAAAACCAACAATAAGACCTGTGTGACCAGGGAAGACTCAGATCAGCCTGTACATCCACCCAGTATGTCAAAGGCTCTCATTTATTTCATATTTATTCAACTTTGAATAGTCTGGAGGCTGCAGATGGCACATGCGATCAGTGAAGATTCTAATCAGACTGTGCAGATGCACACTGATCTGAGTCTTCGCTGGTCACACGGTTTTGTTGTGCGCTGGCTCAATTTATGTGAAATTATGTTTTTCTTCAGACTAATTTTTTATATTCATGTCTATATCCTTTCGACATCCGGCATGTTCCGGAACAAAACACCCATTGCGTAAAAATCCAGTTGAAAAAATGGGGTGACAAATAGCACGTATCTTCTGGAATCTAATGACCATAGTGTATTAAAACGGTAGTTAGAAATGCGGTTTCTATAGCCATAGTGTAATTTGCATAATGATTTTGTTTTTTCCTATATGTTTAATTAAAAAACATGAACTTATTCCGCATATAAATGCATTGGCATTTTTATGTCCCACCACCAAAAAAGTGGCGGGGTATTATGTTATACCCTCTGAAATTTTGAGTGTCCGTCCCTCCCTCCGTCCGTCCATCCGTCAGCACCCCCACCATTCCTCTGCCTGCAACTCCTCCTACAGTTTTAGGCCAATCCTTTTCAAACTTTACAGGCACTTTTAGGATGGTCTGAAGATATGCATATTGTTTTTTCAGAATCCTGAAATTATTTTTTATCACATTTTTTGCATTTTTAACTTAGACTTTTTTCGAGCCCTAATACTACAGAAATGTATAGGGAGTATGTACCTTCTGCCCGCAACTCCTCCTACAGTTTTAGGCCAATCCTTTTCAAACTTTACAGGCGCTTTTAGGATGGTCTGAAGATATGCCTATTGTTTTTTCAGAATCCTGAAATTATTTTTTATCACATTTTTTGCATTTTTAACTTGGACTTTTTTCGAGCCCTAATACTACAGAAATGTATAGGGAGTATGTACCTTCTGCCCGCAACTCCTCCTACAGTTTTAGGCCAATCCTTTTCAAACTTTACAGGCGCTTTTATATAGGATGGTCTGAAGATATGCATATTGTTTTTTGAGAATCCTTAAATTATTTTTTATTTATCATAATTTTTGCATTTTTAACTTAGACTTTTTTCGAGCCCTAATACTACAGAAATGTATAGGGAGTATGTACCTTCTGCCCGCAACTCCTCCTACAGTTTTTGGCCAATCCTTTTCAAACTTTAAAGGCGCTTTTAGGATGGTCTGAAGATATGCATATTGTTTTTTCAGAATCCTGAAATTATTTTTTATTACTTTTTTTGCATTTTTAACTTAGACTTTTTTCAAGCCCTAATACTACAGAAATGTATAGGGAGTATGTACCTTGTACACGCAACTCCTCCTATACTTTCAGGCTGATCCTTTTGGAATTCTACACATGCTTTTAGGATGGTCTGCAGATATGCATATTGTTTTTTTCAGAATCTTGAAATTATTTTTTATCACTTTTTATTGCTTTTTTAACTTAGACTATTTTGTGTTTTTTTTTTTTTGTTTTTTTTTTTAAGAGTTATGAAATAACTGTTTATTGCTTCTCTTCATGTTTTTTTTAAGAGTTATGAAATAACTGTTTATTGCTTCTCTTCATGTTTAATTTAGATTGTTTTCAACCCTTATACTACAGAAGTGCATAGGGAATATGTCGCTGTGGCGGGGCATGGTGCATGGCTTGCAGTTTTATTTTTGAAATTTTAGTTTGGGACCTTGTAAATGGGAAAACTGTAATGCAAAAGAGCGTTGTGGCTGTTTTTTGTGAATTTCAATGGTTTGGATGCCAACGACCATAATGTTTTCAAAAAGGTTCAGAAATCTATTTAATAGGTGTTAGTACGCTAAAATTTTGAGGATAGTCAACACAATAACATACTCAAAACGAAAATCGATGTGAACCCAATGGCCAGAACGTATCAAAGCTGAATTCTAATCAAGATTTAATGTTTCATAATTGTATATTAATGATGATTCATGTCATTTTTTCTTGAAAATATAAAGTTTAGTCTTCTTACTATTAAATGCAAGGCTACTTTCTCCTTAGTTGTTTGCTCATCTGTTTATAAGAACTTTTTAATGATGTAACACTTTTTAATATTTTTGGAAATGTGACACTTTGCTATTTTTAGCTTTTAATTATTAATTACATAATTATGATATGATAAGTGTGTCCATGCATAATTATAGTCTCGGCTATAATAAATAAGCATTTTACTTAAAAAATATATATTTGTTCGTCATTTGACTGAAAATGTTTTCTAAACTTGGCATCTTATTTCAAAATTCCTGGCCGTTCTACGGCAGAACTATCGTGGTATTTATCAACCCTTTTTTCAACTGCATTATCATGTTAAAGACGTTTAGCTGTAGAAGATGCGTGCTGTTTATAACCGTTTTTTCAGCCGTTTTAATACCTTGTGAACGTCGAATATTGTGAAAGGGAAAATGTTGTTTCTACAAGTTAATTTGCTATTATACTGAAGAAGGCAGTAATTGTCAAAACATTTAAATTCAAGTTGCTTTTTAGCATAAAAAGTATATTACATCCATTCCTCTTGGATAATTTTAAGTAGTATATTATATTCTTTTTGTATCATTATTTCCAGGACATCTAATTCTCCGGCTCTTAGAAGACGAACGGATACTGATGAAAGTAAGAAAATTGATAATGACCTCCGAAGACGTAGTAACCTGGATGTTCCAAGGACATCGAATTATGGTTCATCTGTACCACAAGATCCCAGTAGAAAATCAGAGGCGATGGCACAGTGCCTGGCTCTGAATGTTCCAGGGAAAACCAACATTGTCACCCCATGGGATGGACGAGATGAGGCATAAACTCATTTAGTTCAGAACTAAAGTGATCCCTTTCATCCTAATTAGCAAAACATGGACTTTTCTAGCTTTGGATTTGGATGAGTTCTTTATTTTGAAAGTGGGTGTATAAACAAAGAAAATAAAAAGCAGAATGGCAAACTATAGTAATAAGCTTTTTGTCAGGATCTATACTGCTGGCGCAAGCAGTGAGACAAATATTCATAGCTCCAGATAAGCAGTGTATTCAGATAATTATTTTTCTGTATCTCCATGAAAACATAAAATGTGAGTACTCATTTGATGTACCTCAGCAAGACGCTTCAAATGAGTTCCCAGAATGTATTTTATCATGGCAAATCATGTAGGAGCTTCTGAGTACCCACAACGTAATGTTTTTGTGGAGAAATAAGAATAATATTAATAGTTTTTGTGAAAAAAAAAAAAAGTGCCTTATCTGGAGTTGTGAACAATGTAGATCCTGATTGGAAAACTGGTAACAAAATGTATGCTCCAGAGCTTCATCGATTGCAAATAATGTATCTTTCACATGTTAGGATATCCTACAGAACTTAAGATAATGTGTTTTTATTTCAACAAAAAAGTATTGCTATTCTTTTACGCCCCTGCCTGCCAAAGGCAGGAGATGGGCATCTACTGTTTCATCATGATGTTACATCCGTACGTGTGTATGTTACGTTCGTAACCAGTCTAACAAATGTTTAAGTTTACATTCAAATTTACATTGACATTTAAGTCTGTGTTTTTCTTGAAGGTCGAACTTAGGTACTTTTTATGCTGGGAAGTTGAAATTTGGTATGCTAGTCATCCAAACCTAAATCTTAAACTCTTTGCTAGAGTTGTCCCTGGGTCTCGAGCTGGGGTGGGGCTAAAGGTCATAATGTATAACAGAATAGATAGAGCATTTGGAAAATAATTGTTGAAATTTATGCATCCAAATGTTGTTGTCATATGGGCAAGGAGCAAAGGGCAGGGGCATTTGTGTACTTTGGACACATGTCTAGTTTTATTTTGTCACAAATTATCACCAAATGCTCCGTAACAGGTCCTCCATATCTCTAGGTAAGAGATAATATCAGGAAAATATTTTTACTATTTCTCCATGAAAGCATATGTTGTGGGTACTCATTAGAAGCATCTTGGTGAGGTCCTTCTAATGTGTATCACAAGATGTGTTTTTAGTAAAATAAGAAAAATATCTACAATTTTTTGTTGGAAAAAAACAAACAAAAAAAACACTTTATTTGTAGCTATGGTCCTCTGACAACTCTACCATACTTGTCCTACAATTTGAACGAATCTATTGTTGTGTCTATGGATTGTTGGCTGAGTGGCAAACTGTGGGGGCCACAGAATGAGGCATCTGAGCTTGGTCTGCACTGTTTGTTCAGGTCTGTCTGTCCAATACTGAAGATAAATATTTTGTTTTGTTTTTTTTCCCTGGAAACAATAGAAGTATTTCTAGATGCTTTTTTCAACATGAACACCATTATGTTAGTTTTGAATGAAATAATCATGATAATGTATGACATCATAGAATTTTGTTTATCTTTGTAGAATGTGACATTCTTCAGCTATTTGGAGCTAAAATAGATTTGTATTATATTGTTACGAAAACAAATAAAGAAAACATTTTATTTTAGTCTAAATGGCACCAGATTTGCATACAGCTGTGCTTTGTGTGATGTTAGGACTTGTTAAGGATAATTTGATGAAAATGTTGGGGTAATTGTCTCAATTTCTCCATAAAAACATGTCAGCCTGTGTGGCTGAGTTGGATGCACATCTTACTGGTGATAAGGAGGTCACAGGTTCGGTCCCAATGGGTCTGGCAATATTCTTTCATGGAGATTGATCATGAAATATTTTCTGTTGTCATTCTGTCCCTTCTGCTGATTCAAGAAGAGCAGTTGTCAGTTTCTGGCAAAAGAATGTGCACAAGTACTGGTCAACTGCTTAAAGGACTAAGCCTGCTTCAAAGAAGTGTGGTTAGGTAAACTGACCAGCTCAACATGAGCTTAATAGTGTTGACTGGGTCATTAGACTCCAACCCAACCAACCATAAAAACATGTTACGGTATGGGTACTCATTATGGGAGAGTCTAATGAGTACCCACAACATGTTTTTATCAAGAAATTGAGACAATTTTCCCAGAACTATCATCAAATACTCCTTAACCCATATATGCCTAGCAGCCCTTAAATTGGACATTGGCAAATAGTGTTGACACATATCAGATGCCCCAGAATTTGGCATCTGATAAGGATCTACAGTGTTTGCATGAAATACAGGAATTCCTATAAAACATGGTAATGATAAAAACTAACCCACTTTTATTGGAAATTGACTAGTACAAAGAGTTAAGGTAGATGAGTCCACATGCCATAAATGGGTTAGCAAGGTCTCTGTAAGTACAAAGACCCTTTATTTTCTTTAGTCAGGGCAGCAGAGAGTCATAGGATCTAGTCAGCATGATGGGGGAGGATAGGGTAAATAAAGAGTTTTTAACCTTTACCACTGTCTGGGCTAATTCAACAGATGACAGATTGGTGATATTTTTCCCAGAAAACAGGATTTGACATTTAATGCAAATTGTCTCCATTGGAAACAATTTACATAAAATGTCAAATCCTGATTTCTGGGAAAAATACTTATGTTGTCTCCTGAAAATTTTACCCAGAGTGTTAAGCATTAATTGTCCTGTAGATTTTGTGATATTGTTGGCATATGTCAGATCATGATCATGCAGATGTGTAAGGCCTGGCTGCCATTAATGTGTTTTCATTTCCTTAATGCTTAGCCACTCTGGGTAAAATGTTTAGCAGTCAACATTTCTAGCTGCCATTAATGTGTTTTCATTTCCTTAATGCTTAGCCACTCTGGGTAAAATGTTTAGCAGTCAACATTTGAAATATTTTTTCTTATTTTTCCCATAAAATAGGATTTGACATTTCTTGCAAATTGTCTCCATTGGAAATGGACTTGTACAAAGAGTTATGGTAGAAATAAGAAAAATATCAGCAATTTGTTGTCTTCTGAATTAGCCTAGAGGGTGGTAATGGTTAAGCATGCAAACTGAAAAGTGTTTTTATACCATTGCTGGTAAAAAAAGTTTAGTAGTTCTAAAGAGCTTGAAGTTTTAGGTTAAAATCACTTTTACAGATTGAAAATCATGTGCCTCTATACCATTTCATAATCAGCTACTGAATCTATTCACATGAAGTGTCAAGCATTATTTTCTCTGAAATATACACACACAAAAAAAAAAATAGTTAAAAATCAAAATGTTACCTGCTGCAGTTGAGACTAGCACTTTTAAGGCTTAGATATTTGGATATTTTAGGGGCAAAACTTCAAGCCTGGTGCTTTACCACTAAAACTTGACACAAATGTTGTTTTTTTTTCATAAGAAACAGTGTGAATAGTGTGCAGGCATTCATTTAATCATTTCAAGAAAGAACTGTGTGATTTCATTTTGTATAATTGGCAAAGGAACCATAACACATATTAACAAAACATTAAATCCATGCTTTTTTTTTTTTTTTTTTTTAGCTTTTTTTTCTATGTGAGCTGCATCACTTTGAAGAGCAAAGATGGGTCAGCCCCATTTCATAGCTCAAGATAAGATGCTTTTCTCATTCGAGAAACATTTTTTTATTTTGTCCATTGAAACATTTGTTGTGGTACATTTTTGAATGGCCTCCTGTGGCATATCCAAAAGTACCCAAAAAAATATTTTATGGAGAAGTAAATTTTTACCTAGATCTAGGATAGGCTGCTTCATGAGGCATAGCACACTATTCTAATTGTTCTAGAACATGTGACACTGAGATTTACTGTTTTAGAACACATGGCACTGTATTTTACTGTTCTAGAACATATGACACTGTAATTTACTGTTCTAGAACACATGGCAATTTACTGTTCTAGAACACATGCATGACACTACCCACTGTTCTAGAACACATGATGTATTTTACTGTACTAGAACACATGACTGCGATTTACTGTTCTAGAACTCATGACACTATTTTACTGTTCTAAAACACATGACACTATTTTACTGTTTTAGAACACATGACACTGTATTTTACTGTTCTAGAACATATGACACTGTAATTTACTGTTCTAGAACACATGGCAATTTACTGTTCTAGAACACATGCATGACACTAGCTAACTGTTCTAGAACACACGACATTGTATTTTACTGTACTAGAACACATGACTGTGATTTACTGTTCTAGAACTCATGACACTATTTTACTGTTCTAAAGCACATGATACCACAACACTGTATTGTACTGTTCTAGAACATACAACACTGTATGTTACTGTTCTAGAACATGACACTGATTTACTGTTCTTGAACACATGTCACTGTTTTGTTCTAGAACACAATACCCTGTGATATACTGTTCTAGAACACACAACACTGTATTTTACTGTTCTAGAACACATAGCTCCGTATTTCACTGTTCTAGAACAGAACAGCAAAAGGCCAGATCAGCCTATGCATTCAAGCAGTCTGATAAGTGTCTTTATTATTTGCTAAGAGGAAGCTTTGCTTCTTTAGAGTCTGCATTTACTTGTAGAAAGTGAAGGCCCCAACCAGACTGGGGTGGCACAGCTTTTCTTATACTTGTACATGCTAAGGCTATTTTTATGTGACTCATCTCAGTGATTTCAGTATGCATTTTGAGATGATAGCTTGTACAATATGTAAGTTGTGTTTCATGCCATTAAGGCTAATCAGTCTGATGTTTTTCCATTTCCTGATGCATTTACGGATCTTGGGTTTCGGTAATTTCCATGACTGATGGTAGTTTCCGAAGAGTGTGCTTCTGTAATTTCCATGGCTGACAGTAGTTTCCGAAGAGCGTTTTTTTTTTTGGTGTTTTTAGCTCACCTGAGCTCTGCTCAGGATGAGCTATTGTGATCACTTTTCGTCCGTCGTCCGTCCGTGCGTCCGTCCGTCCGCCCGTCCGTCCGTCCGTCCGTCCGTCCGTCCGTCCTTCCGTCCGTCCGTTAACATTTTCAAACGACTTCTCCTCTGAAACCGCTGAGCCAATTTTGCTCAAATTTCATATGGAGCCTCCTTAGGATGGGGGAAAGAAAAATTGCTAAAATGGTTGCGGTCCGTTGACCAAGATGGCCGCCACGCCCATATATGGTAAAAACCTTTAAAAATCTTCTCCTCCAGAACCGAGAATGCCTTGGGGCTGAACTTTTGCAAAAATCATCGAGGACGGGAGGTCTACCAAAATTGCTAAAAGAATTGTCGTACGTTGACGTTTGACCTTTTTACGGCAAGGTCAAGTTTGCTTCCCTATGCATTTGTATGGGAAAAACCTTTAAAAATCTTCTTTTCCAAAACCCAGCATGCCTTATGGCTGAATCTTTGCATATATTTGTGGGAACAGGAGAGCTACCAAAATTGCTAAAATAATGGTGGTACATTGACATTTGACCTTTTTACGGTAAGGTCAATTTTGCTTCCTTATGCATTTGTATGGGAAAAATGTTCAGAATTTCAAACAACTTCTCCTCTGGAGCCTCTGGGCCAATTTTGCTCAAATTTCATATGGAGCCTCCTTAGGGTGGGGGAACAGGAAATTGCTAAAATGGTCACGGTCCGTTGACCAAGATGGCCGCCACGCCCATATATGGTAAAAATCTTTAAAAATCTTCTTCTTCAGAACCGAGAATGCCTTGGGGCTGAACCTTTGCAGGAATCATTGGGGACGGGAGGTCTACCAACATTGCTAAAAGAATTGTCGTACGTTGACATTTGACCTTTTTACAGCAAGGTCAAGTTTGCTTCCCTGTGCATTTGTATGGGAAAAACCTTTAAAAATCTTATTTTCCAAAACCGAGCAGCCTTATGGCTGAATCTTTGCATATATCTTCGGGAACAGGAGGGCTACCAAAATTGCTAAAATAATGGTCATACATTGACATTTGACCTTTTTATGTTAAGGTCAATTTTGCTTCCTTATGCATTTGCATGGAAAAATGTTCAGAATTTCAAACACTTTCTCCTCTGGAGCCTCTGGGCCAATTTTGCTCAAATTTCATATGGAGCCTCCTTAGGTAGGGGGAACAAAAGATAGCTAAAATGGTCACGGTTCGTTGACCAAGATGGGCGCCATGCCCATATATGGTAAAAACCTTTATAAATCTTCTACTCTAGAACCGAGGATGCTTTGGGGCTGAATGTTTGCATAAATCATCGGGGACAGGGGGTCTACCAAAGTTGCTAAAATAATGGTCATACATTGACATTTAACCTTTTTACGGCAAGGTCAAGTTGCTTCCTTATGCATTTGCATGGGAAAAAACATTTAAAATCCTTAATCTCCAAAACCGAGGATGGCTTGTGGCTGAATCTTTGCATATATCATCTGGAACAGGCAATCTACCGAAGTTGCTAAAATAATTGTCATACATTGACATTTAACCTTTTTAGGGCGAGGTCAAGTTTGCTTCTGTATGCATTTGTATGGGCCCCATACATTTATATGGAAAAAATGTTGATAATTTCAAATGGCTTTTCCTCAGACGCCTCCGGGCCAGTGTTGCTCAAATTTCATGCGGAGCCTCCGTGGGCAGGAGAATGAAAGATTGCTAAAATGGGTATGGTCCATTGATCAAAATGGCTGCCATACCCATATATGGTAAAAACCTTTAAAAATCGTCTTCTCCATAACCAAATAAGCCCTGGGTCCTAATCTTTGCACAAATTACGGGAGACAGGAGACCTACCAAAATTGCTCAAATGATGGTTTTATGTTGACATTTGACCTTTTTGCCTCCAAGGTCAAATTTGCTTCCCTATTTGTGTGGGCCCTATACATTTATATTGAAAGTATCGAAGTGACTTGTAGATCAACAGTAGTTAAAATTGTTCTGATTGGAAATCTGAGATGGCCATCATCTGGTTTATATTTATAATATTTCCCTGCCGCTGTGCTGTTTACATGTATAAAATCACGATTCTTCAGAAACCACTTAGCCAGTTTCCACCAAATTTCACATTGATCCTTCTGTTAAAATTCAGAAACCACTTAGCCGAATTCCACCAAATTTCATATTGATTCTTCTGCTGAAATGTGTTTGATAGTTTATTCAAATGATCATGCTCCATTGACTGTCAGGCTCATATATTCTTCTTCAAAACTAAGAACTGTTCAAATGATGATATTTTCATTAGTTGCGATGATAGGACTGGCAAAATGTTGCATAACATCTGCATGTCTGCAGTGGCTATGTCACTCTGGTGAGCGAATTGTGGCCCGTGGGCCTCTTGTTTTTTTTTTCTATTTTATCTCTTGTTTCTTAACACAGGAGACATTTCTTGGCAATGACTAACATGACGACTAAAGAAAACACATGCTATATGTCACATACGCCATGCTGACACATTTCAATAAGCAAACAAGGTTACCTTGTTAAAATTGGAATGTCCCAGACTCTGAACAGTTCGTACACCCGCAAGTCATATGTACGTGCAAATCATAGCTCTAGATAAGTAAAATACTGAGATGACAGCTTGTTTCCATTGTTCATTCTCATTGAAAATAATCTGATAATTGGCATGTCTACTTGATAAGTCAGTGCATATGTGACATTACCCAGGTAAACTGGTCAGTCAATACGCAGAGTGTGTAAAATTTGGTGGATGCTTCATTGTGATTCAAGGTGATCAGAAAGCTGAAAAAGTACCTTATTTCACTGAAAATAACATTGTTACAGGTAATAGTGGCCCATTTTTCATGCCTCCTCCATTTTCAATAAGAGGTGGAGGCATATAGTATCACCGCTGTCCATACATACATCCGTTGGTCGGGCTGTTCGTTTCGTTCTTTTGAAAAGATTAGTGTATTGGATTCATATTTCATACACTGGTAGTATATAATCATAAAATACAGGTCGTTCGATTTAGGGTAAAATCTACCAATTATTATGGGAGTTGTGGCCCTTTTTCAACTTGATCATTCTGTTTGTATGTACAAAAAATGTTGTTGTTGTTTTTTTTAATTGGGTTTTACGGCCCTTTCAAGAATATTTCACTTATATCAAGCCAATCGTTCATCAAAGGTGGGCAAAAACTGGAGAACCCGGGGAAAAACCACCTGACCATCAGAAGCAGAACTTGGCTTTCCCACATATGACCCGAGCGAGGCTCGAACCACAGCGGTGAGAAACCTAATGGATTAAGAGTCAGATCTCTTATCCACTAGGCTATGGGGGCCTGCCCCAAAAAATGGCTTGCTTTCGATATCTTTTGAAAAAATAAGTGTATTGGATTCATATCTTATACACAGGTATATAATTATAAAATATAGGTCAAGTTCAATTTAGGGTAAAATCGCCAATTATTATGGGAGTTATGACCCTTTTTCAACTTCAGTTTTTGCAAAATGCTTGTTTCCGGGTGAGGATGGACCCTGGTGTGGGCATCTGTGTCGTATTGACACATTTCTAGTTATATCATGTAGTTCATAAGTGTTTATTCTTGGGAACAGTTAGGGTAAATGATAAATCATGTGTTTTACATATCATGTATTTCACAAGTGTATGTTCTTGAACCAGTTAGGATAAAAGATAAAATATGTATTTCACAAGTGTACATTCTTGAAACCAGTTATGGTAAATGATAAATCATGTATTTCATGAGTGTGTCTTCTTGGAACCAATTATGGTAAATGATAAGTCATGTATTTCACAAGTGTGTGTTCTTGAAACCAGTCATGGTAAATGTTAAATCATGTATTTCACAGATATATGTTCTTGGAACCATTCATGGTAAATGATAAGTCATGTATTTCACAAGTGTATATTCTTGGAACCAGTTATGGTAAATGATGTCATGTTTTTCATATGTGCAGTAATGGTAAATGATAAATCATGTATTTTTCTAGTGCATGAGCCACATCATCAGAAAGTGTACCTTCATATATTTGCCATCAGCAAAGATTCAAATCAGCCTACCAAGAATGTAAAGTTTCTTCATGCAGACAATGAAGATTAATCAGACTGTGTGGATGTGCAGGCTGATTTGAGTCATCATTGGGTGCACATGTCAGACGGTACCTTTTCTCATATTGTGGCTGGTATATTCTTGGAACCAGTGATGGTAAATGATAAACATTCTTCAGAGAAGTGTGAAAGAGAAAACCATGGACCAGGCTGAAAGATGCAATGAATTTTCCACTTGTTGTTAATAATGTTGCTAAAGTAACTTTTTAAGATTATATCACTGTTACTGTTATATGTTTGATAGTTTATGACTGTGTTATCAGAATAGTATATCCAGAGGCTAGTCTTAAATTGTCCGTATCTGGGGCGCTTCATAAAGAAGATACTTATATATGTTGTACAACAAGGGAACAAGGCCCTTATGCGATATGTGAACAGTGAAGGTGCTCATGAGTGTACACATCTATGTAGTTTGATCTGGTCAATCTCTGTTAATCGACATTTACTACAGTATCTGTTGATTTTCTAAGCTGACATTGAATGCCCTGATCAGCCTGTGCAAATGTGCAGGCTAATCTGGGCCTGCTTGTTCACAAATTGCATAAGGACCCATTTTGTATGATACCGTATCATATGGTATATATGAACAGCTAAAATCCAGGCCAGCCTGCACATGTGTGTAGCTGCAGAAGAGGTCCTTTACTGTTCACAAATATAAAAATAAGTATCTTCTAGAATATACAGTCAAGTCTGTCTTAACCCTGGCTCTGCCTTTGCAAACAGTATAGATCCAGATCAGTTGGCTTCTTCAGAAGCCAACAGATCTGGATCTGCACTGTTTGTTATTAGTATGTGAATTTTTATTAACAACCTAGATCAAGCAATCTGACTGGCTAACAATTAGAAGTGGGCATGACATCTTAATTTGTTCAATATGTTAAGGGTTAAAAGATCACCTGAGGATGTCATGTAAAAAGTATGATCAAGTTGTCTTAAGAAACCACCTAATGGAGTCAAAAAATGTATTCTTTTAAGGCAAGTGTTCTTGTAACCCTTTCAGCCCAGCAGACCAAAACAGATACCCATGCAAACAGTGTAGTCCCAGATGAGACGGCTTGTAATGAGCCGTCTCACCAGGATCTGCACTGTTTCCTATTCTGTTTTTGATTTTAGACTGAAACCTATTTGCATCAGTGTAAATGTCCAGATTTAAGAATGGAAGTTTTCAGAAACTCAGGGAAGAAAGGGTTAAAGCAGATAAGAATGAACACATTTCAGTTATCAAGGTATGCTATGGTCTGGTTATAAAAGATGGCCTCTAAACAGAGATGATCTGTTAATCAGGTTTGACTGTATAGAGAACAGTGAAGGTCTTGGCCTAAATGCTACAGACTTCAACTGTTTTCATATACTAGTTTGTACCTTTTCCCAGCATAAAGTGTTTAGAGTTACAGTTACCTGAACTGCTCTGTGTAATGTCAAAGTTCCAAATCTGGATAATTCTGTTATTAGAAAAAGCTGAAGGAAATAATTGTTCTTGTATTTTTATTGTGTATATAACTGTTCTAATTTGTACTGACTACCAAAAGTCCCTTATTTTATCTCTTACATTACCATTGTAATTTATCATATATTCATTTTGCAAGCACCAAGCAAAACTGTAGCAAATGACACTCTGATTTTTTTTTTCAGAGAAAGTAAGGCTGTGCATTTCATATGAATCATCTGTTGTCTGACAAATGAAAAAAAACAACAATCAAAATGTCATCTGCTGCAGTTGTGAGCAGTGCTTTAAGGGTTACAAATTCCTTTTGTTTTTAGTTGTAACATGAATGTGCATGCATCATGCATAACTTTAAAAATAAGAAATTCCATATTTATGTGTATTTATTCTTCAAACAAAATTTTGCAATATGTTGTTATGAAATTATGTGAAATACACGTCTGCTTTTCTTATGCCTTTTGTCCAAAAAAGACGAGTGTAGTTCAATCCTGTTCTAACTACTTCTGTTTAAGGGGAATTAATCCACTTTCAAGGGAGACAACTCTTGTCAAAATTGATTTAGCTCCCTTCTGAAAAGGGGTCTGCTTTCAAAGGAAAGAATGTACCCCCCTTGTGAGTAAATTCTTTCCTTTTAAAGCAGACCCATCCTCAGAAAGTGTTTTGTTTTTAGGAAAGCAAACAGGAAGTTATAAAAGTTGTCTCCCATGTAAAAAATGGCAGAAAATTTACCAGATAAATTTATATACTGTCCCCTTCAGTTAATTATCATGTTAGAAAGGTCATGTTAGAAACATTTTGTTTTTGGTGTGCTGGGGTGGGGAGGGGTGCAGAATACTGCTATCTATCCCATGACTAAGATGATTTAGGCATGATAGTACACACTTGACAAGCAACCAGAACATTAAAAGCTGGAGTCTAGAGGTGTGAACTACATCTCCTTTTTTTTTGACTAAGTGCTTAAGCAGAATGTGTACACTTTGAGGGGACAACTTTGTCTAAATTGTATTTTCCCATTCTGAAAATGGTCTACTCTAAAAGGCAAGAATTTGCTCCCAGAGGGAGCTCTGGGAGCAAATTCTTACCTTTTAGAAAATAACCCTTTCAGAAGACATCTGACTTGCAGGAAAGCAAACAGGAAGTCACAAAAGTTGTCTCCCTTTAAAAAAATGGTGGAAAATCTACCAGTTATATCAAGTTCCCATAGGAAAAGCATTTATTAGCAACAACTGACAAGTCCCTTATTTTCTCTGCATTAAGAGTAGCCCCTTTCTGAAAGGGAGTCAATACTTTCATCAGAGTGATCTCTCTTGAAGGTGTTACTATTCACCTGAAACAACCTTTTTTCTCCTGAAATGTGATCTTATTTTAATGTACACAAATTTGTGCAATGACCAAAAACTTTTATCCAGAAATATTATGTAGATCTCTGTTTTTGTTTCTGTTTCTGTAGCTTTTGCTAGTATACATGCTTGTTTGCTGTTTTCATTATATGGGTCGTGCCATGCGAAAACATGTCTTTGGGCATTCACACAGTCTGATCAGGACCTTCACTATCCGCTAACAGAATCATTGGGTACTACAATATATATGAATGGAGGTCAAAGGCCCAAATGATACTTTGTGCATGTGCAGGATCTGAATCTGTGCATTTTGCACATGTTTGAAGGCACTTTTTCGCTTGATGCAGCCCATAGGATATACATAACATGCTTCTAATGAGGTTCTCTAATGTTGGCAGGACAAGTCAAAAGGGATCCTTCAGCCATATATGAAATATTCAGACCCATATCAGCTTATGCCGTGGCCTGTTGTCCGTCAGTAGTTTTCACATATTCGACATCTCGTCCAGAACCATAAGTTGAGTTTGGGCTGAAACTTAATGGGAGGCATTGTGGCAAGATGGAGATTCAGAATTGCTAAAATAGTTCTGTTCCTATATCCAAGATGGCCGCCATGATGGCCATCTTGAAATTCTTCAAACGACTCTCCACTCAAACCGTAAGTCGAATTGTCGAAACTTGACAGGAGGCATTAGAGTGACATAGAAATTCAGAATTGCTAAAATGTTTCCGTTCCAATATCCAAGATGTCCGCCATAGCCATCATCTTAAAATTCTTCAAACGACAACCCCTCCCAAACCATAAGTCATATAAGGCTGAAACTTGATGTGAGGCATCGGAGGGACATAGAGATTCAAAATTGCTAAAATCATTCCGTTCAGATATCAAAGGTAGCCGCCATGGCGACCATCTTGAAATTCTTGAAACCACATCTCATCCCAAACCGTAAATCAGATTGAGCTGAAACTTGAAGGGAGGTATCAGAGCAACATAGAGCTTCAGAATTGCTAAAGTCATTCTGTTCTGATATCTAAGATTGCCCCCAAGGTGGCCATCTTGAAAATCTTCAAACCTCATCTTAGAATTGCTAATATTCCGCAGCCATCTTGAAAATCTTCAAATGACATCTCCTCCTAAACCATAAGTCAGATTGACCAAAACTTGGTTGGAAGCATAAGAGCAAGATAAAGTTTCAAAATTGCTAAAATCGTTCCGTTCTGCTATTCAAGATGGGCCTAGGCAGCCATCTTGAAAATCTTGGAGCCACCTCTGCTCCTGAACCTTAAGTCAGATTGAACCCAAACTTAGTGGTAGGCATTGGGATCACATGAAGATTCAGAATTGCTAACATTATTCTGTTCCCATATCCAAGATGGCTGCCATGTTAGCAATCTTGAAAATCTTCAAACAACATCTCCTCCCAAACCCTAAGTCAGATTGAGCTGGCATTGGAGCAACACAGAGATTCAGAATTGCTTAAATCGTTCTGTTCCGATTTCCAAGATGGCGGCCATGGTGGCCATCTGGAAAATCTTCAAACCACATCTGCATCTGAACGGTAAGTCGGATTGAGCCCAAACTTTGTGGGAAGCATTGGGGTGACATGGAGATTTAGAATTGCTAAAATTCATTCCATTCCAATATCTAAGATGGCTGCCATCGTGGCCATCTTGAAAATCTTAAAAGGACATCTGCTTCCGAATGGTAGTCGGATTAAGCTTAAACTTGGTTGGAGGTATTGGGGAGACATGGAGATTCAGAACTGCTAAATTTGTTCCATTCTGATATCCAAGATGGCTGCCACGGTGGCAGTCTTGAAATTCTTCAAATGACATCTCCCAAACTGTAATGTGGATTGAGCCCAAACTTGATGGGAGGCATCTGAGCAACATAGAGCTTCAGAATTGCTAAAGTCATTCTGTTCTGATATCTAAGATTGCCCCCAAGGTGGCCATCTTGAAAATCTTCAAACATCATCTGCTTCCGAATGCTAAGTTGGTTTGAGCCAAAACTTGGTGGGAGGCATTGGGGCAAGATGGAGATTCAGAATTGCTAAAACCATTTCACTACCATAAAACCTCAATACAAACAAACTTATTAATGGAGTGTATTTACCTTAATTTGCTAGTTCAAAGCCTATTATTTACATTCTCAGTGCATTTACAGAAAAAAAAAGTCTATTCAGTATCAATATTGTAGTTAACTATTGAGTCATAATATTGTTCATACTTCAGTGAATACATTGACTCATGCGACATCACATAATCATTAAGTGACATCAAAATAAACCATGGTTCTCTCTAATATGATTAGATGATGGCAATGTTATAGCATCAATGACCCTGTTCCACTGTTAATAGGAAAACTGCATGCAATTGTTTTCTTGTTTCAGTTTTAGCCATAGAACCAGATTTTTTTGTCAAATAATGGATCGAGAATAATATAAAAATAAGCAATAAAGGCAATTTTTAACATTCATTGACGTATGGACAACATTGGTTGCGAGCAAAGTTTTCAGGAACCCTTTTGGTGTTCATTTAAGTTTATTTTATAAGTACCACAGCTTAATTCATGTAAGTGCAACTACCATATTACCGTATTTATAGTATTTATTCGGACAGACAGGCCAAAGCAAACAGTGTCGACTGAGATGAGATGCTGCAGAATGTGGCATCTCATCAGGGTCTACACTGTTTGCCATTCATCCAGCAATTTTTAGACATAACATCAGTTAGTAAATTGTACTTGTTCAAACTTAGAACAAGTATGGTAAGGAGTTGTGGTGTCTGAATACTTAGGGTAAATATGGTACATTCATTTCGTAAATACCACTGTTTAATTCATGAAAGTGCAACTATCCTATTAACCCTAAACAGTTGCACACCTTAATCTCTTACCCTACTTCACTCATTTATGCCGAGTGGACTCTTCTATCTTAACTCCTTGGACAGGTCCATTTCCAATATAAGGGGTATCTGATTAGTTTTTATTATTATCATGTTTTGTAGAAATTTCTGAATTTTATGCAAATAGTGTAGACCCAGATCAGATGCCACAGAAGGCACTGTTTGCCAATGTCCCTTTTATGGGATGCTAGGCATAAATGGGTTAATCGTAACTTTGAACAATTCTATCTGACTACCTGTTGATGTGTCTAAATACTGCTGGATGATGGTAAATAGTGTAGACACTGATCAGATATCATATTATGCAGTGTCTGATCTGGTTCTACAAGAGTTAGGGTAAATTGCCAACCTCAGTGGTGTCTTACTGGTGATCAGGAGGTCACTGGTTTGATCCCCACCAGGTCCAGCAACATTCTTTCAAGGATATTGGTCATGAAATATTTTCTACAGTCATTCTCTCCCTTCCACTGATTCAAGAAGAGCAGTAGTCAGTTTCTGACAAAAGAATGTGCACAAATACTGGTTAAACGCTTAGAGGATTAGGCCTGCCCAGGAAAAGTGTGGTTAGATAAATTGACCCTCTCGATATGACCCTAATGGGTTGACTGGACCGTAAGACCTTAACTCAATCAACTTAGAGTAAATATGGTAGATGAATAGAGCTACACCATATTAGTACCTGCCTCTGAACATATATATAAATTTTATATGTCCAGACCAGACTGCTCACATGCGTAGTCAGGACGGGGTATTACCATATTTACTCTAAGGATTCGTACATCTCAACTCCTTACCATACTTGCTCTAAAATTTGCTGGATCAGTGGCAGTGTCTCTTCTGGGTCTGCACTGTTTGCTCAGGCCTGTCTGTCCGAATACATACCTTAAATACTGTACTGTTCGCTTTTTGAGATGATTCACATGAAAGATTTTACTCTATTTTCTGGATGAACTGTGCATATTCTGACTGGTCTGCACAGTTTGCTCTGGATATAGACATTTTCTGGGAAAATAAAGAAAAATATTTCAATATGTAGTCTGCTGAAAATTTTACCCAGAGTGCTAAATGTTAATGATCATAAACCATTTAACATTAACATTTAGGCTAGCAGCCTTATCCCTGGAAACAAATTATTTTTCATGTTTGCCAATATATTAGGAGACAATTTGCATGAAATGTCAAAGCCTTTTTCTCTGGAGAATAAAAAAAAAAAAGAAGAAAAATATCAATTTGTCTTCTACTGAATTTCCCATAGAGTGATAATTGTTAAATGGGCATGTTCAAATTAAGGAGGATACCATAATAACCCCAAGTATTGGGACAGATAAGCCTTTGCAAACAGTGTAGACGGAGATCAGATGCCACAGATTGTGGCATCTGATCAGGGTCTACACTGTTTACCATACATAAGAAATATTTTGGACACATCAAGAGGTTGTAAAATGGATGGTTTCAAATTTTAGGACAAGTAATGTAAGTAGATAAGGTGTTCCAATACTTAAGATAAATACCCTATGTATGATTAAGGCTTAAGGAGAGGGAATATTTATGGTAAATACAGTACATGTATGTTTTGTATGGGCCATGTCAAATGAAATTGTGTCTTTTAGCATGCCCAAAATGCACTAGATTCAGATTCATCCTACACATGCTCAAAGTCTCCTCTGGACATTTACTGTGGATGGAATCATTCTATAGTGTCCAATTATTCTGTTAGCGGACAGCAAAGGCCCTCATCAGACTGTGTGGATGCACAGGCTGATCTGGGCATTCGCTGTCTGCATATGCCCAAAGACACGTTTTCACTTGGAGTGACCTATATGTGGTACAGTATTTTTGGCTATATACTTTAAGGTGAATGGTTACACCTGAATGACTTTCTTGTAGTTTCGTAAAGGGAGGCAACTGTAGTTTTGTAAAGGGAGGCAACTGTTGAAGACAGGAAGATACCTCGGTAGTATTTGATCTTTCAGGTAGTATTTGATCTTTCAAAAATAGAAAATTCTCTAAAAGGAAACCATTTGCTCCTAGAGTGAACAAGTTCTTTTCTTTAAGTGTAGCCCCTAATGAGAAGGGAGACAAGTATTTCTGTGTTAGAGTTATTTCCCTTGGAGGTGTGTCTATTCCTTTTAAGGTTATGAGTTACGGTAAATTCTGCTGATTGTAAAGTATTATGTACAGAATAAAACATGGGTCAGATTCTTCTTGGTATTGTTGAGTTTCTTCAGGGAACATTTGTTGTTTGCAAGTGACACTTTAGCAAAAGTATGCTAACCCTGGTCCTGCTGAACCAGAATATGCTCTTGTCTTTGCTAACACTGTAGACTGAGATCAGTTGAGCCAACTGATCTGGATCTGCACTGTTTGTCATTCAGTATTTGAATTTGTATCATAAATCTGGATCAAGTAATCTGATTGGTTGTTCAGTATTTGAATATTTTTTTTGTATCAAAAATCTGGATCAAGCAATCTGATTGGCTGAGAATTGTAAGTGGGCATGGCATCTTAATTTATTCAGCATGACAAGGGTTAAGTTACATTCTTTTGCACCATATACTGTATTTACTCTAAGTATTCAGACTGAAACAGTGTAGACCCTGATCTGGGTCTGCACTGTTTGCCACTCATTCGGCAGTTTTCAGGCACATCAATAAGTAGCAAACTGGACGTTCAAATTTTAGGACAAGCATGGTAAGGAGTTAAGGTGTCTGAATACCTAGGGTAAATATTGTATATGTTTATAGGCAGGCAATACCTTATTTTTCCAGCTTTGTCTGCTTTGCTGTGAACATGTAATAGTACATTGTATTTTGTTAGCTTTTATTTGCACCACATCAAACAAAAAGGTGTTGTTGAGGATATGCTAAGTGTGGGTATTCGTATCATTCTGCACATCTATACAGTCTCATCAGGATCCTTATCCATTAATTACCCCTGTTACAGGAATTTCTCAACCAGGCCTATTGGCCTTCGCATGGCTGTATTGGCCCGAGGCTTCTGTAACAGGGCCAATATGAAAACATCCATTTAAAGTCAAATATTGAAATACACAAATTTTTATGATAAAAAAAAAAAAAATGAGTATTTCCTATTTTCTCTGAAAATAAAAAAGAAAATAGTTGAAAATATATTTGAGATGTTGTCTGCTACAATTTTCCATGGGATTTTAAGGGTCAGTAGCAAAATAATAAATCCCTGACCATTCTGCACAGAATTCAAGGCTGACTATCACTGGTTGCTCATCATATGTTTTTTTCTGGCAAAAGAATGTGCACAATACTGGTTAACCGCTTAGAGGACTAAGCCTGTCCAGTAAACGTGTGGTTAGGTAAACTGGCCGCACTCGACATGACCCCATTGGGTTGACTGGGCCGTAAAACCTCAACACAAACAAATTAGCATATGTTTCTTATTATAGGTTGCATCATGTTAAAGCAAGTCTTCAAGTGTATGCAAATTTGTCGATCATGATCATGCACTATTGTGCCTTTGCATTTCTCTGATACATTATTCCTGTGATCTACAGTATTAATTGATTCTGTAAGCAAATGTGTAGTCTTATCTGTGCCATTTCTGGTCTTATATGTGTAAAGACATTATTTTGCTAGGTGTGGCCATATGCCTGAGATCAGCCTGGGAAACTTCAGTATTACAAATTGATTCTGTGCTGTCTAATCTGGGCCTTTTCTGGTCTTACATACTTAAAGACTCCATTTTGCTAGGTGTGGCCCATATGCCTGGGATCAGCCTGGGAAACTTCAGTATTACACTTTGATTCTAGGCTGTCTAATCTGGGCCTTTTCTGGTCTTACATATTTAAAAGACACCATTTCGCTAGGTGTGGCCCATATGCCTGGGATCAGCCTGGGAAACTTCAATAATACACATTGGTTCTGTGCTAATCAGGGCCTTTTCTGCTCTTACACACTTAAAGACACCATTTTGTTTGGTGTGGCCTGTATGCCTGGGATCAGCCTGGGAAACTTCAGTATTACGCATTGATTCTGTGCTGTCTAATCTGGGCCTTTTCTGGTCTTACTTACTTAAGGACACCATTTTGCTAGGTGTGGCCCATATGTCTAGGATCAGCCTGGGAAACCATTTTGCTATGTGTGGCCCATATGCCTCGGAAATCAGTGTAACACATTGATTCTGTAAGCAAATGTGCAGTCTAATCTGGGCCTTTTCTGATCTTATATACGTAAAGACACCATTTTGTTAGGTGTGCCCATATGCCTGGAATCAGCCTGGAAAACTTCAGTAATACACATTATTTCTGTGCTAATCTAGGCCTTTTCTGGTCTTACATACTTAAAGACACCATTTTGCTAGGTGTGGCCTACATATCTATGATCAGCCTGGGAAACTACAGTCTGTTCAGGGTCTGAGCTCCTTGTTGATTTGATATGCACAGAAAATCAGAATCAGATCAGTTGGTGCATTCAGCATTCCTATCAGAGCTTTCAGTGTTTGAATGTACATGTATATTGTGGATGACCAAAACTTTGACCAGTCTGTGTATGTGCTGGCTAGTCTTTACAAATTGTCATCAGTGGACCTTTTAACTTTTAACCCTTAAAATGCTAATTATAGTTGGAGCAGGCAACATTTTGATTTTTTTTTTTTTTTTTTTTTTTTTTTATAGAGAAAATAAGGTTTGACATTTCATGTGAATTGTCTGTTAGGTAGACCATTCACATGAAATGTCAAGCCTTATTATACCCGGCAAACTGTGTTAGTGGGGATATACTGTTTTCACATCCATCCGTTACATTTGGGTTTCTGAGTGGGGGATATCTAATGATCACTGCTTATTGACATTTATTGTTTTCTCTGAAAAATAATAAAAGATTAAATATTTCAGAATATGATCTGATGCAATTTTTTGGGCACATAAAGGGTTAATAAATTCAAAGACACATGTTGTCCTTAACCAATTTTTTTTTCAAACTAAATAAACTCCCCACACCACTTTTTGGAAGATTCCAATTTCAATTATATCAGGCTGTGTGATTTAGATATTCCTAAAGAAAAATCACTAAACTATTTGCAAACATTGGAGATCCTGATCAGATGCTGCATTCTGTGGCATCTGATCTGGGTCTGCACTGTTTGTCAAATATCCTTTGCAGGATCTCCAGACTAAAATGGGTTAAATATATTTGGGGTTATTGTTGTTGAGAAGCAAGTCATCTCTTAACCCTTCTAAATTTATAGTGCTGATCACAACTGCAACTGCAACAGGGAAAATAAGGCTTGACATTTCATGTGAATCCTCTGCTGAGCAGACAGTTCACATGAAATGTTAAGCCTCATTCTGAATAATAATAATAAAACGCTTTAAAAAAGTTGTCTGCTGCAGTAGTGATTGGCACTTTTAAGGATCATGTGAAATACACAGAATCAGATCCTGCCCATCAGTGCAGTCTCATCAGGGTCATTGCTGTCTGATTCTGTAAAAAAATAGTGGTCCTCGATCAGACTATGCAGATGGCAGACTGATCTTGGCCTCTGCTGTCTGCATATGTCACAAAGATAGCTTTCCATTTGGTGCAGCTTGCATTTAGTATGAACACTGCCAACGAAACAGCTATTGGTTATATTAGCAAGGAACTCTTTAGTCTTGTGAAACTACAAACAATCATATGAACAAAGACTGTACAAATTTGACCCATTGTAACTTCATTATTGGCAAAATAAAAAGTTACAAGTATTTCAGGGATTTTGAGCTAAACCAAGAAATTGCAAGTCCTCAAAAGGATTTTCCTTTGTTTTATTTTTGTTTTCTGAATATATTTTAATCAAAATTGGCAAGATACAGTAGTTAATCATGCAAATTTTTACCAGGGATATTTGGTCATTTGACCAGAAGTGACATCAGGTTGGCCTAACCAATACAGCATTTTGCATCCATGTTGTTTGCACAACCAAGTGGGTGATTAATGCTTAGCACTCTGGGTAAAACTTTCAGCAGACAACATATCAAAATAGCGTTCTTACAAGAAAACAGGATTTGACATTTCCTGCAAAATGTCTCCACTGGAGAGTTTGCATGAAATGTCAAAACCTTTTTTCTGGAAAAAGTTGTCTGCTGAATTAGCCCAGGGAGTGGTAAAGGTTAATTCATACTTTAAAATGTATCAGTGAATAGGGAAAGCCCTTACCAGACTGCCCGATTCTATTCCCATTTAGCCTATCATTATCACTTTTTTTTCAACCAAAAAATACTGATATTTTTTCTTATTTCTCCACGAAAATGTATGTTAAGCGAGGCGCTTCTAATGAGTACCACAATATATGTTTTCATGAAGAAATATGAAGAAATATTATGGGGTTATCCCTAGCTTATCTGGAGCTATGGTCCCTATATCAGAATGGCTGTGTCTATGCTCTGTACATTTTGCAGATACCAACTATGGACCTTGTAGATATAATATGTGAACCATATCACAGCAGTGGGCAAAAGCGAATTTCATATAGTCTTATCTGACTGGGTATGTAAGCAGTCAGTGTGTGGAGGGTAAGTAAGCAGTCAGAGCATGAAGTTTTCCCTATATTGCAGAGACTCGATGAGATGGGATCTTGTATAATGTCCTAAAATTTAGAACACTTTATTCCATTGTATTTTATGCTAAATTTTGTTTATTATGCATATGTTTTCTAAAATACTTAGTGGGCTGGAAAACAGTGTAGACTCTGTTCAGACTGCTCCTTCAGGAGCAGTCTGATCTGGGTCTGCACTATTTGCTTATATCATTTTGGCACTTTGATGTTTGAAATTTTAGGGCATGTACCAGAATTTTTTTTTTTTTTTTTTTTTTTCAATGAAAATATGTTGTGGGGACTCATTAGAAGAGCCTGTGCAACCTGCTAATGAGTACCCGCAACATATTTTTTTCAAAGAAAAATAAAAAAAAATATCAATACCCGGATCGTACTGTGCTGATACACATGCTGATTCCCATTAGTGGTTTAGTTCCCTCTTTTGCTTGTAGCTCAAAATATACAGCTGGATTGTCCCTTTTAACCTCTAGCACTGTCTATGTAAATTCACGGACAAAATATTGGTAATGCTTTTTTTTTCTAATTTTTTCAAGAAAATAGTTTTACATTTCATATAATTTGTCTAGTTAAGGAGACAATTTACATAAAATGCCAAGCCATTTTCTGGGGTAAAAATAAGAGTATTTTTATTTTTCTAGAAAATAGGGCTTGATATTTCATGCAAACTATTTTGTGTTAAATGTCAAGAGCTTTTCTGGGAAAAATGAAATATTTTCTAGTCTTTGCTGCTATTTAAATCCTGCAGGTAAAAGGTTAAACTTGTAAAATTTAAGATCTGTTCTTCTCGCATTGTCAAAACACCAGATATGTTCACATCTTTTTGTACTGTTTTGTTTTTATTCTTTTTATATGAGTATTTAATACATATAGAATAAAGATGTTATCATGATCCTGGTTTTGTTTTTTTTTTTTCTGATTGCTCCATAGTAGCACCTTATTAACCCTTGCCATGCTGAATAAATTAAGATGCCACGCCCACTTCTCATTGTCAGCCAACCAGATTTTTTTTTTTTTTTTTTTTATGAGTTTTACGGCCCTTTCAAGAATATTTCACTTATATGGAGCTGATTGTTCATCAAAGTTGGGTGAAAACCGGAGCACCCGGGGAAAAACCACCTGAACTTAACCTTAAGTAGAACATGGCTTTCCCACATGTGACCCAAGCAAGGCTCGAACCACAGCAGTGAGAAAACAGCCAACCAGATTACTTGACCCAGATTGTTGGTATAAATCCATGTACTGAATGACAGCGTAGATCAAGATCAGCTGGCTTTTTCAGAAGCCAACTGATCTGGATCTACACTGTTTGCAAAGGCAGGGCATATAAGTGTTCAGCAGGGCTAGGGTTAACATTAACATGCTGAGTAAAAAGATCAGTACATGACATTTTGAAATATCTTTTTCATATTTTTCCCAGAAAATAGAGTTTGACACTCTGTGCAATTTGTCTCTTATGGAGACCATTTTCATGAAGTGTCAAACTCTTTTTTTTTTTTTTTTTCCCAGAAAACGGGGTTGGATACTTCCCTAGGAGACAATTGCATGAAGTTGACTGTCAAAACCTATTTCTGGGAAAAAAAAATATATATATCACTCATTTGTCATCTGCTGAATTCACCCCTTTAATGCAAAAAAGTTTAAAAATGTGAAACACAGAGTATTTTTGGCTTACATATTATTTAGATAAAGGTAATGATTGTGTTGGGGTTTAACGACACATAAACCCTTGTGGGTCATTTTGTGTCATCTCCCAGAGACAGGGAGAAAAGAGATAGAAGAGATAGTAGAAGAGATGAAAGAGAGGACAGGGAAGAAAGAGGAACAGGAGTGAAAGTGAAGTCATTGTATATGCAGGAAAATTGGTTAGTTTAGAGTTTAACAGCCCAGCCACCACTATTAAGGCTATGTCGAGCCAGTCAGTTTACCCAGCCACACTTTTTCTGGGCCTGCTTAGTCCTAATAGCAATTAACCAGTTCTCATGCACATTCTATCACAGAAACAGACAACTGCCCTTCTGGAATCAGCAGAAGGGAGTGAATGGCTGTAGAAAATATTTCCTGATAAATCTCCACAAAAGAATGTTAACAGACCCAGCAGGGATCAAACCCGCAATTTCCTGATCACCAGTCAAATGTGCATCTGATGGAGCCACCAAGGCCTTCATAGGCAGGAAAAGAAAAAAAAAACAATGGCAATATCTTCACAAACTTTATTTTTATAAGAAAAAATACTTAGTAACATAATTGCACATACCCTGCATACCACCTGATCATAAAACACAGAAATAAGTCAACAAGTATATTTGCCAAAAAATAAATTACATGGGTAACAAGCGACAGTGACAAAAAATGACTCAGAAAATTGCTTATCGACTTCCTGTTATCTTGACTTTGCTTAACTCGAATAACCACTTATCTCGAAGGTAAAATAAGGTCCTGTTTTAAAGGCTCCATATTCCTCAAAAATAAACATTTTATTATCCAAGAAAGATTCAATAAATTGATATATGGTATTTATACAATCATACAATCGTAAAATGTGGCACCTGACTGCCTGTAAAACTTCAGTTAGTCTCTTGTTCTTGAAATGCATTGATTTTTTATCGTCTCGCTAGCATTAATTCAGAGATAGGTAAGTTTGTTTTGATTTGGGCTTGACGTCGCTTTCAACAATCTGTCAGTCATATCTCGGCGGTGTCTGGATGTGGCAGGGAGCTCAATGCTCACTTTTAGAGTGCTGCCTCACTGAAATATCACGCCCAAGACACTTTGATATGATATTCCACCCAATCACATTATACTGACACTGAGCTGACCAGTTCTGGCTCTACTTTCTTAATGCTGAGTGCCAAGGGAAAGAGCAGCTAGTAGCATTTTTAAAGTCTTTGGTATGAGCCGGCCAGGGATTGAGCCCGCAATCTCCCGGTCACAAAGCGGACGCTCCACCAATGAGCCACTGTGCCGGTTCAGAGATAGGTAAGAAATCATTTCATTTTTGATCCACTTAATAAATGAGACTAACTGTAATTTTACAGGCTGTCAGATGCCACAGTTTATGATGGTATTAATACTATATATCGAGTTATTAAACCTTTCTTGGGTAGGCTGGCCTCGGTGGCTCGGATGCGCCGTCCGACTGGAGACCAGTAGGTCGCGGTTCAACCCCCGCCGAGGTCGGCAACATTCTTTCGTGGAGATTGATCAGGAAATATTTTCTACGGTCATTCCTTTCCGCTGATTCGAGAAGGGCAGTTGTCAGTTTCTGGCAAAAGAATGTGCACAATACTGGTTAACCGCTTAGAGGACTAAACCTGCCCAGTAAACATGTGGTTAGGTAAACTGACCACACTTGACATGACCTCATTGGGTTGACTGGGCCGTAAAACCTCAACACAAACAAAACTTTCTTGGATAAAAAATGTATTTTTGAGGAATATGGAGCCTTTAACATGGAAATCTAACAACCTGTAATAAAATATTGTTTCCACAACATTTCAATATATCTCTAACTTCAGAAGTCAAATCACATATTCAGCTGTTAAATGTGGTTGTTCAATTTATTTTTTTCCTAAAATCTACAAATCTGATATGTCGAGGTACGGACATCTCAAAGTATTTCAGAGAGTCCCTTGGACTTCTAGATGACAAGTGTCGAGTGTATTTACCTTACTACTCATTACCATACATGACCTAATATTTCAACAAGCCCAGTTTACTGTTGATCTGTCTAAAAACTGCTGGATGAGTGGCAAACGATGTAAACCTTGGTCAGATGCTGCATTCTGCATATCTAATCTGGGTCTATATTGTTTGCTGAAGCCTGTCTGTCCCAATAATTAGGGTAAATAAGTTAAGCTTGGCAATGAAAAAAAAAGCAATGTTTTCTCGTGTGAAAATAAGAAAATGCTGACCAGTCTGCGCATTCTTGCAGTCTGTTCAGGATCTGCCCTATTCATCATACCAAGTCCCTTATTCTGCTTTATTCCTAATGCATTGTTCCTTATACTGTGTAGACAGTGAAGACATGCGCAGGCTGACCCAGTTCTTGCAGCAACTCATAGGTCCAGCCAGATAAAGGGATTGGTTTAAAAAATATATTCTGTTATTTTTGCACTAAAACAGCTTCTGGGTACTTACTGGAACTGCATCACTGAGGCAATTCCAATTTACCAATAAGATATGACATTGTTTTGGGGCAAAAATAACAAGCCCAAGTAGCATTGAGACAGGCAGGCCTGAGCAAACAGTGTTGACCAAGATTAGATGCTGCAGAATGCCGCATCTGATCAGGGTCTAGTGTTTGCCACTCATCTAGCTATTTTTAGACAAAAAGGCAGATGGAAAAAATTGACTTGTACAAGTTTTAGAACATGTATGGCAAGGAGTTAAGGTGTCCCAATATCATGGGTAAATATGATATGCTAAAAGTATCACCTCAATTATCACATTTGGACTATGCTTACTGTTCAAATACACAGGGATATTTTAGTTCTCCAACACTGGCAGTTTAAATATAGTGATTATGGTAACAACTCGGAGGATTTGTGAAGGTGAAGTATTTGATGAAAATTCTGGGATGATTTTCTCTAGTTCTCCATAAAAGCATATGTTGTGGGTACTCATTACAAGTGCCAGTTGCAGAGGTGCTTCTAATGAGTATCCATAACAAATGTTTTTCAGGAGAAATAAAAGAAAAGGTATCCCAGAATTATCATCAAATACCCTTGAAGCACTAAGCAAATTGGAGGCAGGTGACATTCTAAAATTGACTGTTATTTTGCAGAGAAAATAAGGCTTGAAATTTAATGTGAATCATCTGTTAGTCAGATGATTCACATTAAATGTCAAGCCTTATTTTCCCTGAAAAGAATATTGCAAAGTGTCATCTAGTATGGTTGTGATTAGCACTGTATGGGTTAAACATAAAAGATCCTGACTAGACTGTGCAGCTGCACAGAGCTTACATTCGGTATATGTCCTAAAATTTCATACACCAAAGTTTCTTATAAAATGGTATATGCAAACAGAGCAGACCCAGATCAGACTGCAGTCTGATCAGGAGCTACACTGTTTGTCATTTAAGAAACAATTGCATAAAAAAGACAAAATTTAGGCCAAGAAAGTATGGAACTAGAGCTGAAGTTTATGGAACACTATGCCCCAACTTCTTGCCCTAACACAGCTTTCCCTTTATAGTTTTTGAGATTCTTACAAGATTAAAATGCTAAAATTTTCAAAGGGCCATAACTCAAGAAAAAAATTTCAGAAGTTTTTAAAAAGTTAATCAGGTCATCTACTCATCATCCCCTATCAGCTTATCAAGTTTCAAGGCAATAGCCTAAATATTTATCTTGCTTACAAGGTTAAAATGCCGAAATTTTCACAGGGCCATAACTCAAGAAAACTAAACGTGTCCAAAGTACACAGATGCCCCCGCCCTATGGCCTTTGCCCATATGGCTGTTTCCTTTGGCCCCACCCCTAGCATGATCCAGTTTCCAAAACCTGGTCTCTGTATAAACTATTTCATCTGTGATCATTATACCCAATTTCTAACTTTCTAGGGCAAGTAATGGCACCAGACTTGATTCTATTGCTATTTTGCATGTGTTCAATATGACCTGTTATACATTCTGACCCCTGGCCCCACCCAGGGGCAACTCTACCATGAAGTCTAAGGTCTTGGTCTAGGTAAATATCATACCAAATTTCAACTTTGTAGCATAAAAGGTATCAAAGTTATGAGCAACTTGGACGTAAATGTGAATGTAAATATGCAGGTAAACTTGCACGTAAACTTGAATGTAAACTGTAACATTTGTTAGACTCTGGTTACGAAAGTGACATGTGCAGGTATGGTCGTAACATCACGGCAAAATGCTATATGCCCCACTCCTGCCGAAGCCTTCAGCAGGCGGGGGCATAAAAATTGTAGAATTTGTTGAGCAGTTTAACAGGTCATCTACTCATCAATCTGTAACAGCCTATCAAGTTTCAAGGCAATAGCTTAAGCAGTTTTTGAGACATTATGCTTACAAGGTTAAAATGCTGAAAATTTCAAAGGGCTATAACTCAAAAAAAAATTCAGAATTTTTTCAGAAGTTAATCAGGTCATTTACTTATCATCCCCTATAAGCCTAAAGTTTCAAGGCAAAAGTTGAGATATCTTGCTTACAAGGTTAAAATGCTGAACTTTTCACAGGGCAATAACTCAAGAAAAAAATTTAAGAATTTGTTGAGAAGTTTATCAGGTCCTATAACAGCCTATCAAGTTTCAAGGCAATAGCTTAAGCAAATTTTCGAGACATCATCCTTACAAGGTTAAAATGCTGAAAATTTCAAAGGGCTATAACTCAAAAAAAAATTCAGAATTTTTTTCAGAAGTTAATCAGGTCATTTACTTATCATCCCCTATCAGCCTAAAGTTTCAAGGCAATAGCTTCAATAGTTTTTGAGATATCTTGCTTACAAGGTTAAAATGCTAAAATTTACAAAGGGCAGTAACTCATCATTGATTTTTTTAGAAGTTAATCAGGTCTACTCTTCATTCCCTATCAGCCTGTTGTTTCAAGTCAATAGCTTAAATAGTTTTCGAGATATCTTGTTTACAAGGTTAAAATATTGAAATTTTCAAAGGGCCATAACTCTGGAAAAAATTTTCGGAAATTTTTCAGAAGTTTTATCAGGTCATCTACTTATCATCCTGTATCAGAATATTTACTTTCGATATAATAGCTAAAACATCTTTTGAGACATCTTGCTTACAAGATTTCATTGCATTTTTTTTTTTCAAAGGAGCATAACTCAAGAAAGGGGCATAACCCTGACAAGAAAAAAAAATACTGGTCAACTATTTATTCATGAGGAATCTACGTATGAAATTTCAAAAACCTAGCATGGATGCTTCAAAAGTTATGCTATGCACAAATAAGCATGACTAATGGACAGACGAATGGACAAGCCCAAAGCAATATGCCCAACCAACTTCTTTGAAGTTGGCAGCATAAAAAGTGTTCGAAATTGTAGGACATTTACCACTGATTTTCCCACATATGCTCCAATCACATGGTACAGATGATATGTATGCTAAGGTCAATGCCATCTGGTTATGTAAAATGACACAGTTTTCCTATAAAGCATAGCTGATCTGGCAAGGAAATGAATAACTATTTAAAAAATATATGTGTAACATACATGATATGCACCAATCAATGCCATCTGGGGCTTGCTATGGAAAAATCAACAATTCTCCATTTGTGCCTCTCCAAACAGAAAACAACCTTGACATACGAGACCAGAACAGGCTAGGATCAGCCTGCACATCCATGCAGTCTCATCAAGTCTTAAACATTCTAATAGCAAACATTGTAGACCCTGATCACTGTTGGATGTAGGCTGATCTGGTTATATACTGGTCACATATGTTAGTTTTATTCAGGTTTTATAATGGATGCGGCAGAGAGCTCAATGCTCAAATTTTAGTGCTGGCTCATTGAAATATTGCGCCCCGACACAGAAAGAGATATTCTATTCTGTTTTCTATTTGAACAGGATTACGTGTGATGTGTGCAGTCCAGCCTGGAACATTTTTGGGAACACTATGTATAGATTTTGATTAGACTCCTTAAAGCATTAAAGCAAAAAATTATTGTAGCAGACAAATTCTAATTATTGTTATCATTATTTTTCAAAGAAAATAAAACTTGGCATTTCATGTGAATTGTCTGCCTAGCAGATGATTCACATGAAATGTCAAGCCTTACTTTTCTCTGAAAAAAAAAAAAAAGAAAATTAAAGTCTGCTGCAGATGTGACTAGCACTTATAGGGTTACATTATGTGCAGGTTGGTCTGGACAATTATCCTTCATTATCAGGAAAATGTTGAGTTACCCAGAATGGCCTTTATTAATATTCAGTTAAAAAAAAAAAGACACTCTGTCTCCATAGGTCTAGATTTTCAACAATATATTTTGAAATTCTTTTATCTCACAATATAAGCATGTGTTCTAGGTTATCACTGAAATTCTCTCTCTAAGCTGGATCTAATAAGTGCTCACAACATATATTTCTGGGGAGATATAAGAAAAATATTCATATAGAGACTGTGATTGTACACATTTTTGCAGTTATTAATGTTTATTTAAAATCACATTTTACATAAAAAGCATGAAAATTAATACCTGACAATATGTTATTTCTATACAGATTAAGGAGAATGGATAGGCATGCTAGACTTTCTGCCAGTTTTACAAAGGCAGCAACTTCTTAAAAGGGATCTACTCTGAAAGAAAAGAATTTGCTCCCAAACGGAGCAAATTCTTTCCTTTCTAGAGTAGGTCCCTTTTCAGAAAGGAGGCAAAAACAATTTTGATAACTCTGAAAGCATAATTCCTCCATTCTTCTAAACTTTGTTAGAAGGATTTTGTATCCATGTATGGTAACTGTCCTAAAATTTTGTACACAATCTTTGTGACTGAATGGCAATTGCAAACAGTGCAGACCTAGATCAGACTGCTCCTGAAGGAGCAGTCTGATCAGGGTCAAAACTGTTTGACATTTCACGATGAATTTTGTTAGAATAAATGCACAAAGTACAAAATTGGGCAAAAAAGTATGAAATAAATTGTCTGCAATTTTAGGACACTTACCTTATCCATCCAAAATCAGAGAATACAAAACATCATCCCTGCAGAAGTATCCTCTTTTCTAAAGCTATGGAATTTGAAGCTTATAAGCATAACAACAAATCACAACCAACAACATGAGGACCAAGATGGTCCTATATCGCTCACCTGAGCACCTAGTATATCAGTATTCTTGGCTCTGACAAAGAATTTTAAGTGGTTTTTACCATATATGGGCACGGTGGTCATCTTAGCGACAGTCAATGGAGCATGATCATTTAGCACATAATGAAAGACCTTGAAATGAAATATACCACATGTATGTTCTAGTTTCTTTTAGCTGTGCTCAAGTGAGATCCATTGCAGAGACTCGGAGTATCTCAATGGGAACACTTCTGTCATAATGGAATATTTCTTCTCTTGGAGGCTCAGTCAGTTCATACTGCAACCCCTCAGATGCTGCAACAGATCAATACATACTCAGGTTTGACATACATGTACAAATTAAGCTTTATATTATGCTTTTTGTTTACTGTTAAGAAGTGTTTCATTTTCTAATGCTTTTCTTTTAACAATTATGTAAGATTTAAGATCTATTCAGGTAAGTTTAGGTAGCAGAGTTGCCACCTTTTTGGAAAAGAGTTGTCAACTCTGTTTGCCATCTGTTCATTTTATGGCTGCTTATTTATATTTGTCTGTCTTTACCTTTGGTGTTGGAGGCTTGATGTGGATCTGATTGTATCAGTTCCTGAGTTCTCTTATTTACATTATAGTACATCACATTTGGCAGTTATAATGCTATTCAGTTGTCTCTGATAATATAGGAATGAATTTTATTTCTCTGGATTTTATCGCTGTGCAAACGGCATCAAATCACCATAAAGTGAGTTTGTGAGTGAGTCACTGCATTTACATAATAAAACCCACAAAAATAAAGTTGATGTCTTTTAATTACAAAGAGTCATGTTTATGTTGAAAAGATAAGTAAAATAACTTACCGTATTCAACCTAATTACCACACCGTGCGCTTAGGTTTTTCAAAATTACTGGGAAAACTTGTGGTAAAATACGTATCCACTTATACTAAGGATTCACTTAAAAATAGATCAGAGAAAAACTTACCTAATGATGCTTATGTGATGTTTGTGGTTTTATTTTTTTTATTTCTTTTATAAAAGCATATGTTGTGGGTACTCATTTGAATTTGATAGAAATTCAAATGGGTACCCACAACATATGCCTTTACAAAGAAGTAGACAAAAAATACACTGGCTGTAATCTGAAGAATACGGAATTGCTTGATTGTGTGCTTATAGGGGTATGTGCGGTAATTAAGTCAATATGGTATAATGGCTTATTTTAGAAACCTACTCAAGGAAAACAGTTCCATGATTCCCGCTCAGCAGATTTATCAAGGTATAAATGCCATTTTGAATTTCAAGTTGTGCTGATAGTGGAAATTGAGTTGGAATTATTACTGCTTACTATCCTTATCCTGAAATTTGAAATCCATTTGACTATCTGGTGATCTGTCTAAAATGTTATGATGGAATGATGGTAAACAGTGTAGATGCTGATCAAAGTTTGATTTGAATCAAAACTATTACTCAGATTGAGTTGAGTTAGAGTTTTATGGCCCAGTCTACACTTTTAAGATCATGTTGAGCTGGTCAGTTAACTTACTCACACTTTATTCTCGGCAGGCTCAGTACTCGAAGCAGTTAACCAGTATTTGTGTGCATACTTTTGCTAGTAACTGACAACTGCCCTTCTTGAATCAGCAGAAGCGGGAGAATGAGTGTAGAATTTCATGATCAATCTCCATGTAAGTTATTTGGCCGAGCTGTGATCCACACTTGCGACCCCTGGACTTGCAGTCAGATGTGCTGTTGACTGCTATGGAGGTCTGCCTGCCCAAATATTTAGAGTCAAAATGCTAGTAAATTAAAAAGTAAATACAGTCGAACCTCGTTATCTCGAACTCGCTTATTTCGAAGTACCGCTTATCTCGAAGTAAAAATCTGGTCCCTGTTTTAACATGAAACTATGACAACAGGTAACAAAATAATGTGGAAAAGAGGAGAAATTGCTCCTTAGGAGCAATTTCTCCTCTTTTCCACATTATTTTATATATTTTTTTTTAACTTCAGGAGTCTAATTACATATTCATTTGTTAAATGTGGTTGTTCAATTTATTGTTTTCCGCATTCTCTCAACTCTGATATGTGGAGGTACCGATATCTCGAAGTATTTCAGTGAGTCCCTTGGAATTCGAGATAACGAGAGTCGACTGTATACAGAGTAGATTAGACCAGTAGATAATCACTTCGAGATTCTACCAGGTCAAGCAACTATGAGTGTTCTGATTTATTTGATTCTGATTTGGAGTTTTACAGCCCAGTCAACACTATTAAGGTCATGTTGAGAAGGTCAGTTAACCTACTGACACTTTTTCCTGGGCAAGCCCCTTTAAGCAGTTAACCAGCACTTACGCATATACTTTTGCCAGTAACCAACAACTGCCCTTCTTAAATCAGCAGAAGGGGGATGATGTCCACAAAAATATTTTCACCATCAATCTCCACAAAAGTTATGTGATCAAGCTAGGATTCAAACTTGCAACCCCTAGATCAGCCATCAGACATGCTACCGACTGTGCTATGGAGCCTGGAATGAGAGTTTTCATAGCTCCAGATAAGGCACTTTTTCCAGCCAAAAATGTACTGATATTTTTCTTCTTTCCCCACAAAAACATGTTGGGGTACTCATTAGAAGCACCTCACTGAGGTGCTTCTAATGAGTACCCACAACATATGTATACATGGTGAAATAAGAAAACATTTTTTTTGTAGATATCCCCTCATCTGGACCTATGATTCTGAAGAAGGGGATATTCAGTGTCATATACTTACACAAGCAGATAAGGAATTGATCTCTAGTGTCTTCATTCCGTATGGTTGATGCTATATAGGCACAAGGCCGTCTCTTGGCCTCACTACAAAGAAGACATTTCAACACAGACACTAGAGAAGGGATTACTGTCTTATCATACACCACATCTGAAATTAAATAAATTACGTTAAACAGCCTGTACACTAGAAAACAGCAAATATTGGGGCACTCTTAAATATTTGTATATAGCTCCAGTTAAGGTCTTTTTTTCAGAAAGTATTGATGTTATTTTTTTCTTATTTCACCAAGAGTATAAATGAAGCTACCTTGGAAAGACCACAATCATTAAGCACAACCTCCTCAAAAGAAGAGACGATGAACATATAATGACAAGATACAACGCAACAGTTGCAATAACCATAAAAATAAAGAAGAACTGCAAGAGAAGAACTGCCTTGGAATGGTCTTTAGAAACAAATGCTTGGGGTGGGGAGTGGGGGGAGGGGGGGGCTTATACTAGTTTAACTCAATCACCACTTTGCCTTTAATTCTTATGCAATTCGAAAATACAGACAACCCTCTTTATACTGTCACGAAACCTTCACTTAAGAGGTAATAATTAGACACAAATTATGCAACATATTGTATTTCATACTTAAAAGAATCATATGTTTTGGATATTTGTTAGAATTGCCTCAGTGAGGCAATTCTAACAAATATCCAAAACATACATTCTATAAGGAAATACAGTACGGCTCAGGTGGTTTTTCAAAATCCCCCCCCCCCAAGCCGGTGGGGAGTGGATTCGAGTGGAAAGGATTAAATTTTAGCATCCCACGGTGGTTTCACCCAGGCCGGTGGATCCGCTGCATTCCCGCGGTAAAAATCGCCTGATAAAATTACTTTCGAACAGGTAAAATTCAATGCGATTATGACAGGCAATTGAAACAGCCGCAAGGGCCACACGGTGTTTCCGCGATGAAGTGAGAAAGCTGTTTCCAAAGGGGCGTGGCTAAAGCCAGTCGTACTTTTTCGGCATGTATGGTTGAATAGGATCAAACTGCCGACCTGATCAAATCAGTCTTTTCAACTCAATGTGTGACAGCAATTAACAAATTTTGATTGTAAGCATTTCCATTCATCATGAGCGTACAGAATTGTTGGTATCTACGTACACAAAACGTACCGCAAATCTGGTGCATAAATTGCAATATTCGTATGTCCTGCTTGAGTCAGTTTTCGCTCATCAGCATCCTTTTGAATATTAATAAAGCATTGAAACACTGCAATTGCCGACGGACAATAACGAATGCATATGGCCAGTGCATAGAAACGGATGAGTTTTCCAAATTGCCACATTCCGATCCACAAAAATTAAGTTTTAATCCCTTGTTCTCTTGAAATATTAACCAATGCTGCCCTGTTCCTTGAAATATATTTGGGTGTTCCCTTGGTCCACAGAAAACCCCGGTAGCCCCATTCACTGTTCGAGCAGGTAACATGGGCCACAACAAAGCTCCATATGAAAAAGTACCAGAATCTGTGGCTTAGTTTGGTCCGGCCAACAAATGGGCACGGCATGGTCATTTTTACTTAATGTGCCGTAAAAACCAAAACAAACACTCAAAAATCACAAAGAGAATCAAACATCTGCCCTGAATCCACGAATTACGTATTTATGTTTGGTATTCCTGTTACTGCCTTTTCCCATGCAACAACCACACACGCTCAATATAAATGACGTACTGTGGTAAAAGACCGTACTGTGGTAAAAGACCGGGAAATTCTCACTCGTGTGCAGCAACCGCACGTGTCAATATAAATTTACTTAAAGGGGCGCTTCTGCTATCAAAGAGGCAATGAATCAATAAGACAGCCCATGCAAAAAGGGTGTCTGTCATACAAAAAAAACACACTTTACGAACACAAAGGGCCACAGAAGCTAATGACAATTCAAATGAGTGAGTTTTTTAACGTCCCACTAACAGCTAGGTCATACGGAGGTGTGGACCTTGGTTTAAAGTCCCATATGAAAGAAGCCTGGGGTCGAACTCATGACCCCTGGGTGACAAGGCACGCAGCTTTACCACTACACCACCGAGGCACCTTTCCCAATATTTCAACCCGTTAAATATCTAATAAAAGGGCTTCGGACATTTCACCATGCCCCAACACTGCACTTACATCAAACAAGTACCATAGCTGTTAATAAATTAATTAAGTTTCAAGAAAATATCGCAAACAGTTTTCAAGTTACAGAGCGGACACAAATATATTACAGAAATCACTAAAATAGTTTCAGTGTTCAAAGGGCCATAACTCCAAAAGTAGGCTCTATCGTCAAAGTATGAAAAAAAAGAAGGGCAGTTGTCAGTTTCTGCTGAAATGAATAATAGCTTATGAATAAGCCCGCCCCGGAAAAGCGTGCGGGCTCGAAAAGACAAAAATAGTATTGACCGGGCAGTTTAACTCCAGTTCAAACAAAAATTACGTCTGTACAAAGTTCTCATGTCTGAAGTATGATTTACAATGTACAAACTTTGAACCGGATAAAACCTACATTACTACAATGTATGTGCGACCAGCAAAGACTCAGGTTAGTCTGTGCATCGACCCACTAGATAAAGCAAGCTTCTTGCATACTGTAAGATCAGCGAAGGGTCTGAACATAATTTGCTGTTGCAGTCGCACTGTTTATTCCGCTTTGGACAGCCTGGCTATCAACGGTTAATACGATCAGCGAATGCTCTTATCAGAATGTACAGGCGTGTACTGACCCGAGTCTTCGCTCGTCGCACAAGACGTTTTGTTACACCCAGTTATCATAGGAGGTACTTACGATTAGCAAAGGCTCTGATCAGACTACTGAGATCTACTGATGTGCAGTGTCAGAGTGTGCAGGCTGATCCGTCTCTTCGTACAAGTTTTATTGTAGGTTTTGCCATGCACAGACTCGTGCGCGAGTTGGTTGTGCAAACCTTAATGCTAAGCACCCTGGGTACAATTTTCAGCAGACAACATTTTGAAATATTTTTCTCATTCTTCCAAGAGAACACGACTTGCACTTCATGCAAATTGTCTCCACTGAATGAAATGTCAAATCCTGTTTTCTTGGTAATGAAAAGAAAAAAAGAAGAAAAACGAATTCAATCTGTCGTCTGCTGAATTAGCCCAGAGAGCCAATTTTGATGACGCTTTCCCGCCGATGCGCTAGGTTTATACAATGCGTCTCTTTTACTCGTTAAATAAATTACGGTCTTGGTTTTGCATATCGCATATTGAAGCCACAAAAACAGAACACTTTACATGGAAACAAAAGTTCTAAAGATAGCTGTATAAGCCAATAAATATAATATTATTAATGTATTATACTGTAAGAGAATTACGTAACATAGTATTGATTTGTACCCTGATAAATGCGGGGTAAGGTACTCACACTGCAGGTTTACTGTTTTAAGGGAGCTAACTGTAACTGACTTAAAAGGGAGTTAACTGCAATTGCTTTACGAGTGTGATGTGTGAAATGGAATGGGGAAGCGCATTTTTTTATGAATCGCGCCAATACAAAGGGGGTGTGCTTATACAATAAGTGGTTAACCAGTACACTGAACACCTTTCTGCCAGAAACTGGTAACTGCCAATCTTGAAGCAGTGGAAGAAGCCAATGACCGTAGCAAATACATGTGTTTCATGATAAATCGCTCAATCTGTGAGGATCGAATGCACGATCCTGACCATCGGAGATTAATGTGCGAGGCATTATTCGTGTTTTTTTTTTTGTTTTTTTTTTGGCGGGGGTAGGAGTGGGGGTGGACGGGCGTTTCCGGATGATGCTCGTTGCTCTCCAAATAAAAGCCTCTAAGATAGCAGACGCGCCCCTTTAAGTACCTGGGTACAAGGTAAGAAATAAACAGACAGAAATACGTTATTTTTTATTTCTTGTTTTATTCATTAATTCTTTCTTTTTTTCTTTTGTTTTTAATCTCTAGGAGTAGGTAGAAATATTTTCCTATTTATTCAGCGGCAAATCAGCCGAATGATGCGTAAGCAAAAATAAAGGTTCCGATTTCCTCCCCATGCAAACTCAGAAAATTCGGAGCTGTCAATCATTCTGACGTCACTAATCTTTTATTGCGAGCTTGCCAGGTAAACTTTTGCCCACCACGGACTTCTACAGGTAAGTGGGTGGTATTGCAGAAGGAACTCGGCGGAAACACGGTGGAGGGAAAATCTGTCGCGGTGGGAATTGGAGTGGGGTATCAGCAAGATCCGCGGTGAGCTAAAAAATCAACCCCGCCCGTTTGGGGGGAGGGGGGGGGGATTTTGAAAAACCACCTGAGCTGTACTGTAAGATCAAAACAAGACCTTTCTTACATATATCAATCTGCTCATTAAGTATTCTGTACAACAGCAAATTCATTTTAATGGCAACATCGTTGGGAACAACTGCTGTCGTTGTAACGAGGGTTCACTGTATAAATATGTGTTTTGGTCTGCACTGGTCCTCTACCTTATCAGTGAAACATCAAAGTAAAACAGAATAATCACAAAATTGCAATGAAACAAAGCAGAGGGCTCAATAGCAATCTGAACCCAAGCCAAAGAAAACCACTTGTTGAACTCACTATGGGCCCTCTCACAGAAAGTAAAAGTCAGGTGCAAACTTTCTGAAACAGGCAGGAGCCATCACTCAGTCTCTAATGCCCAACTCACCTCCATGCAATTAAAGTGGGAGGCAATTAAAGTGGTACTCATTAGATTTTTGTGGATTTTATGGATATGTAATCACCAGCATTATGGTAAATGTCCAAAAATTTCGTACACCAAAGTTTCTGACAAAATGGCATAGGTAAATAGTACAAACCCAGATCAGACTACTCCTGATAAGGGTCTACACTGTTTACTATTCCACTAAGTATTTCAAGAGACAACTGCATAAAAACAAATTTAGGCATAAAAAGTAAAGTTTTCAAAATCCTAGGAAATTTACCATATTAAGCTGTGTGCGATTCTCCAGCACTTATATCTTGATAAAATCAATAAAATTCAAATTAATTCTTATAATAAACAAACCTGCAGCAATGACCACATCAGTTTCCAATATTAATTTCTCCATCACTGCCTCATCAGGGTTTTCCCAGTCCAGCTGTGCCAACATAACATCTTTTCTATCTTTAAGCACACTCACATTACACTGGGCCTCTGTCCAATGTGTCTCTGACAGTCTCATATCACTAAAATCTCCTATAGTATCACAATGACTCTCATCAGTTAAATCATTAAACTCATCTTCATCCCTATCACCAGACAATGAAGATTCACAAAATTCTGAAAATTCTGCTTCCTCGTCTTCATGTAATTTTCCTGATTTCAAACTTAACTGTCTCTTGATCCTTCTAAGAATTGGAGCTTCTTCATTTAAACCTGTTTTATCTGATGCATCAACATCCGTGGATGAATTTAAATCACAGAATTCTAAATTTTGCAGCTGACTAGAGTTTAAGATCTTTGCACCAAGATTCAGTTCTATATTTCTGGCAAGAAGATAAAGCACCTGTGAGTGGCAGTCTGTGAATGTAAATGATCTGCAATGACACTGTTTAACAACTGATATACCAGTGAGGCCAAGACCACTTCCTAGTTCTAATATATTCCTGAAACATAAAACAGATAAGAGCTACCTTTAATAAGATTAATTTAATGGGACTAAATACATTTGGTAGATTTTCTGTCATTTTTACAAGGGGGACTCGTTTTTACAAGGAAGACAACTTTTGTGACTTCCTGTATGCATCCAGTCACATCAATCCCCTTCTCAAAAGGGGTATGCTCTAAAAGTAAAGAATCTGCTCCCCTTTTCCAAAGGGAAGCAAAATAATTTTGGATTAGTTATCTCGTCTGAAAATGTATCCATTCCCCTTAAATATAAGTAGCCATGTTGAAAAATATGTTCATTATTTGTTTTCGTTGATCCCAGAATACAGGTCTTGATATTTCCTCCATGATTTGAACAAAAATGTTAAACTCTATTTTCTGTGAAGAAAAACCTGATATTTCTGCCATGATTTGAACAAAACATCAGTCTATTTCTGTGAAGTATGACCAACACTTAACATTTCTGCCATATTTGAACAAAATGTCAGAGTCTATTTTCTGTGAAGTATCAGCAGCCCCTGACATTTCTTCCAAGACTTGAACAAGATGTCAAGATTCTGTGAAGTACAAGCAAAACATGACATTTCCTCATTGATTTGAACAAAATGTCAAAGAAAATATCATCCACCTATCATCTATTAACTTTTGCCAAGCGAAAAGTCATGGTTAAGCCTTGATCACACAGACAAAAATTATTTCTTTCGAAAATTCTTTGTCACATCAAAAATTGCACACACATGGACATGGATTAAAATATATGCCCCCTCATATAACAAGAATTCCGCGGAAGGCGTCATCGCACCTGCTGGCGCAAAAGTCACAGGAGCCACAATCAGAATGTGGTTATTAAATAAGTTTATTTCATTCTTAGCAGTGCTTACTTGGAAACTGGGTTGAAAAAAATGTAGACAAAGTGCCTAGTGGGGCACATATATTCCAGGCCAGTCCCATTCCCTCTAATGGCTATATCTTCAGCACTGACTTTTCGTATCATACAGCCCAATGATAATGGAACATTGAATTAAAATGTGTAAAAGTCACTGGAGCATGAAATATAGGTCAAGGTCACGGGTCAAGGTACCTGCTAATTCAGTACATCAAGGAGAAGCACAATGCAAGGTATGGTGGTTGTAGGCCTTAAAGTTGAGGAGTTATCAAACATCAGCGTAAAATGTGTCAAATATAGGTCAAGGTCACTGGGTCAAGGTACCTGCCAAGCCAGTGCAATGAGGCTTGCACTATGCAAGGTTTAGTGGTTGTAGGTCTTATATTTGAGGAGATACCGAACATCAATATAAAATGTGTCAAAGTCACTGGAGTGCACAATATAGGTCAAGGTCACCAGGTCAAGGTACCTGTCGAGTCAGTACATCGAGAAGAAGTGCTATATAAGGTTTGGTGGTTGAAGGCCTTACAGTTGAGGACATATGGAAGGGTGACGTAAAAGGTGTAAAAGTCAATGGAGCGTGAAATATAGGTCAAGGTCACCCAGTCAAGGTACCTGCAGAGTCCGTACATTGAGGAGAAGCACTATGCAAGGTTTGATGGTTGTAGGCCTTATAGTTGAGGAGATATTGAACGTTGACGAAAAATGTATAAAAGGCACTGGAGTGCGAAATATAGGTCAAGGTCATCGGGTCAAGATACCTGCCAAGTCAGTACACATAGGAGAAGCACTATGCAAGGTTTGGTGGCTAGAGGTCTTACACTTGAGGAGATCTGGAACGTTGACGTAAATTATGTCAAAGTCACTGCAGCCAAATTATAGGTCAAGGTCACCAGGTCAAGGTATCTGCTAAGTCAGTACATTGAGGAGAAGCACTTTGCAAGGTTTGATGATTGTAGGCCTTATAGTTGAGGAGATATCGAACATCGACGCAAAATATGTCAAAGTCACTGGAGTGCAAAATATAGGTCAAGGTCACCGGGTCAAGGTACCTGCCAAGTCTGTACATCTAGGAGAAGCACTATGCAAGGTTTGGTAGTTGTACACCTTATAGTTGAGAAGATCTGGAACGTCAACATAAATTGTGTCAAAGTCAATGGAGCGCAAAATATAGGTCAAGGTCACTGGGTCAACATATCTGCCAAGTCAGGAGGTCAGGGAGATGTGTCATGCAAGGTATGATGGTTGTTGTAGAATTGTAGTTGATTAGAATACTAACTTCGACGTAAATGTCGAACTTCGACATAACAGAACTGTTAAGAGACAGACGGACGGACGAACGGACAGACGAATGGAAAAGCGGGCACCTATGTGTCGCAAAGTCAGGAGGTCAGGGAGATATTTCATACAAGGTTTGATGGTTGTTTAGTCTTGTAGTTGATAAGAATACTAACTTTGACATAAATGTCGAACTTCGACATAACAGAACTGTTAAGAGACGGACAGACGGACAGACGAACAGACAGACGAATGGAAAAGTTGGCACCTATGTCGCAAAGTCGGGAGGTCAGGGAGATGTTTCATGCAAGGTTTGATGGTTGTTTAGTCTTGTAGTTGATTAAAATACTAACTTTGACATAAATGTCAAACTTCGACATAAATGTTGACAGACGGACGGACGAATGGACAGACATACGGAAAAGCGGACGCCTATGTTGCAAAGTCAGGAGGTCAGGGAGATGTTTCATGCAAGGTTTGATGGTTGTTTAGTCTTGTAGTTGATTAGAATACTAAGTTTGACATAAATGTCGAACGTCGACATAAATGTTGACAGACGGACGGACGGACGGACGGACGGACGGACGGACGGACGGACGGACGGACGGACGGACGGACGGACGGACGGACAGAAAATCGGACGCCTATATCGCACCCTGCTACAAGCAGGTGCGATAAAAATCTAAGTGGTACAGATTATATACATGTGCAGGCTATAGAAAAATAATGAGATTTTTTTTCTTACATGTATTTCTTATTTATACATTGTCAGAGCTTACATGTATATGGTTTGTCTTGATGATTCATGTTTCTATGAACTCATGTGGAGTGCTTGACCCATTTCAGGACCAAAACACAAAGTGATTTCATCAAGAGGCTGAATACGAAGTAATTTCTCTTGAGAGATCACTTAAACAAAATGCCAAAGCCTATCAAAGAGAGGCCAGAGCAAACACAGTAGACCTACCAACAGCAGCAGCTGCTGCATGCAGTCAGGGTCTATACTGTTTGTCAATTATACAGCAGTTTTAGGCACATCAATAGGTAGTAAAACAGATTTATTAAAACTTTAAGACAAGTACGGGGTTTTGGTAAGGAGTTAAGATGTTTCAATATTTAGGGTGATTGTGGTAAAACTCAAAACAGTACCTGCCCTCAAGAACAGCTTGATTCTGTAAGGCCCATTCTGCTAGATGCTGTGCAGCCTACAACAGAAGAATGATTAATCTTTAACTTGATGGATTTACTGGACTGAAATATCAACAGATGACATTTTGAAATATTTTCCCAGAAAATAGAGCTGATATTTCATGTGAAAAGCCTCCTAAGGAGATAATTTACAATTTACAATTTGATTGTGTTGGGGTTTATCGACATGTCAACCCTTGTGGGTCATTTTGTATTGTCTCCCAGTGAAAGGGAGAAAAGAGATAGAAGAGATAGTAGAGGAGATGAAAGAGAGGGACAGGGAAGAGTGAGGAACAGAACTGAAAGTGAAAAAACAGAAGAAATAAAAACATTCCCCTATACCCTTACCTGCTACAAGGAAAGCAGGCCTTGCCCAACTGTAAGCCAATATCAGTTGGACGCCCCTGTGACGTTAGATACACAACACATTCGCTGCTTCGCACCACCCAACCACCCCTAAGATAATTCACATGAAACATCAACATAATACTGGAAAACAATGTGGTCATATCACTGCACATGCAAACTTATATTTTGTAAGCTTTTATACACAATTCGGATCATAAAAAAAAAAACAGCCAGTCTCCTTGAAGATCAGATTAGTGACATCAAAAAAGGCACCACTTCAGAACTGCTATACAAGTTTTTTATAAATATAATACATTGTTGTTAACCAATTTATGCTGAGTAGATGCTTCTATCACAACTCTTTGGACTGGTCTATTTCCAATAACAGGATGTCTGGGTAAGTTTTATTACTACTATGTTTTACAGAAATTTCTCAGCATCTGATCAGGGTCTGCACTGTTTGCCAATTACCCTTTGTGGGGTGTCTCCCACTAAAAAGGATTAATTGAATTTTTTTTTATCTAAAACATTTCTCATGAATTTCATTTTTGCCTGTTGGGTCATTGAAAATCTTGACACTTTATGATATTTCATGTGACATAATATAGAAACAGAGAAATAGTTTAAGAAAACAACATTCCTAAATGACCCAAAATAAGACACAGGCAGTTTCCAAGAAATCCATCAAAACCTCTTTATCACACTGTTGTGTCTTTATATCACTAACCGTGTTAGCTAAACAAATGTGTTGAAGCCAAAAAATGTAGAGATTATAGAGAAAAAATGACCATAAATGGTCATTTTCCTATATAATCTATACATTTTTGTCACAAAGGTGAATTTCCCGTAAAATACTTTGTGAAATGGGGTAATTTATTTTCATACTCGTTGCTCTTCCATTCATTGTTAAACTACCCCTCTTGGAATTGAATTTGACGGTGATTCCCCGTTGATATTTATAGCTGGTGTTTACGATAGTAATCCAATCAAAGTAAAAGGTGTGTGTATGTGACATAAAAATACTAACAACCAATAATAATGTGCATGTCACTTCATGTGTTTATTTCATGCGCACTTTTCTTTATTATTATGGTCATCCATAATATAAATCGACAAGATGAAGTAATTTCATATTACTACAAGTCCATTTATTTCAATAATCCAGGTACGATTATGTTTTACACTGAGAGGACAGTTATTCTATTTATATCTTGTGTTTTAACTATAACTGTCTATCTGGGATTCCAAATAAACACCATGTTGAAACTTTAGATGGTTCAGCGAAGACATTAAAATGGATAAAGTTTCGCTATCCTGGAATATATCGCTTTGCAGACAATTTCTATACATCTCGTAAGTTCTTTTAATTATAGTAACCACTGTCTGATATAAGCTGTAGTCCACTGCCTGTTGTCCGGTTTTCTATACAGATTGATATTTATAATACATGTAATATGTACATGTATGGTAATGTGTAAATAATGTTGTATTTTATTTTTAGGATACCCTTTTTGGTTGAATACCAATAAACATCATTCTTCATCTACTCATGTTCTGCTTATACTGATCACTGGGTGGTATTTTGTTTGGTTGTAACCAAATAAAATGTACATATAAATATAAATGCTCATTTTTCTATGTAATCTATACATATTTGTTTCGATACAACACTTATGAGGTCCACCTTAAAACCGTCTTATATCTGAGACTGTCTTATAGAGAGGTTCCAGTGTTCATGTAAATTTTTGGCAAACATTTAGTCTTCTAATGACTCACCTGCCATGTACTTAGTCCTGTTGTTCCACAGGATATCATATTGACAGATTCTTGCAGTGTTACTGTATTACCTGGGGTCTGTAAAATCAACCAGCATACAATATTAACCCTCACTAGTCAGACAGACATGCCTGAGCATACAGTGCAGAACTTGATCAAACTAAAGAACAGTTTGATCAGGTTCTACACTGTTTATTATATTGGTTGCCATCACTTTTTAGACAAGTAACCAAGTAGTAAAATGGATTTATGTTTTTAGAAAAGTGCAGCAATGAATGTTATGATGTCCCAATATTTAGGGTACGGCAAATGTTCTAAAATTTTGAACACTTTATTCCATAAGTTTTGGCTGGTGCTTTTTATACAGATATTTGTTAAATACTTAGTGGAATAGCAAACAGTGCAGATCCTGATCAGACTGCTCCTTCAGATCTGGGTCTCCACTGTTTGCATATGCCAGTTTGTCGGACACTATAGTGCACAAAACTTTAGGACATTTACTGTAATTATGGTAATTCAATGTGTACAAAGTTCTAAGACATTTACTGAAATTCACAGGCTAAATTGCACACATCAAAAACTCTCTTCAACAAAAAACATATTGGTAGTTTTCTAATTCTCCACAAAAATAAATGTCGTTTCTAATGAGTAGCTACAACATGTTTTAGTGGAGATATATGAAAAATGCTTATCTGGATACCATACCCATTTTACCTGGAGTGATATAACATAAAAATGTGCAATATGCATACAGATAATTGCATGGAGAAATCAATAAAATAAGGAGATACCAATATGATATCAATCTTTTGTCCTACCAAAAAAAACCCAATAACTAGACTGCAATTGATGGCATGCCATCGCAAATCCCTGTGCTCCATGCAAATGTTGCTAATAGCATGACAGACGGACTGACAGATGCCAAACTCACTTTTGCACACCCATATCATGAAAGGAAATCATGTAGCAAGTTTGGTTAAATTCCTTTCAGTGGTTTGGGAGGAGATAACATGACGGACAGATGGAAGGGGCCGGATGGAAAAATAATATTACTCTCGCACACCCTTACCACGAGGGGAAGTCATATAGCAAGTTTGGTTAAATTCCGCCCAGTGGTTCAGGAGGAGATAGCATGGCAGAAAGATGGACAACGCCAGATGGACAGAAAAATAAAGTTGCTTTTTACTATGAGGGCAAGTCATGTAGCTAGTTTGGTTAAATCCCACCTAGTGATTTAGGAGGAGATAGCGTGACGGACAAACAGGCGGACTGACAAAGGCATTCACAATATCCCCATCACTTTTTTACAAAAGCGTGGGGATAACAAACTGATACTGAAAGAAAGAAAGGAAATTCATCTACATGTACTAGACTTCATTATATTAATAAGTCTATGTACTTTAGACCCCCAGTTTCCCTCAAAAGTATAAAGTCAAAACAGGGATATGTAGGGGTCATCATTATGGGATTTTTCAGAATTTTACAATTTTTAATCCACTGTAGTCTGGAAATCCCTAAAAGGGTAATTGTCAAACAGTGTGTCTGTTCAGGGTCTCCACTGTTTGCACATAGTTTAGCCATTTTTCTCTAGGAATATCTGAATGTAATAGCCGGATGTACCTAAAACTGAAATTGGACTCTTCCAATTTATAGTGTGGGGGAGTATTTTCAGTCTACAATGGGTTAAACCAGCTTTATAATTTGAATTTTACTTCTTACACCCTTGTTTACTGCACAAAACTGTCTTAATGCACTCAACAATATAAATCTTCCTCATTTCCAATGTTATATGGTGAAAATGTCAGAGCTTTCATAGCACTAGATAAGAGAAGCAACAAGATAAATGTACTGTATGTAGTTTTCTCCACAAAAACATGTAGTGGCTACTCATCACAAGTGCCTTACAGAGGCACCTCTGATGAGTACCCACTACATGTTTTTTTTTGTGGAGAAAGGAGGAAAAGTGTAACATTTTTTGGGTTTATATAAAATTCCCTTATCTACAGTTTGCTCCATGAATTGTCACCTCTCAACAAGCCACCTCCTATAATACATATAGCAGCTTAGAGCTACATGTACTTTTCTGATTTCTGTTTTTGCAATAATTTAACCTCTCTACATTACAAAAACATGCCTATTCAAATATATAGAAAATTTCACCTCCAAAAAACTGAAAATTTTCAGATAAAAAAAAAAATATTTTTCATAATTCTTCTCAAAACATAGATTGTGGGTACTCGTAAGAACTACCTTGGTGAGGCAGTTCTAACAAGTACCCACAATCCATGTTTTTGAGCAAATATAAGAAAATAATATATCCCCTTGTGAACCCCAATTTTACTTATAAAAGTGGGGTTTAAGGGGGACAAAATTATATAGGCATGTTTTCATGATGTACAAAGGCCACCTCTCTACAAACAGCAGGTTTTGTGACTTCCCAAGCATAGCTGTTGTAGGGAGGATGCACAGTACATAGGCATGCTAATGTGATGTGAAGTGAAAATGAGAACTCACCAATGTGTAGGTTTTATAGCACAATGTATCATCATCTTCTTCCTGCTGTCTCAGTAGATCAGTGTAGGCCTCATATATTTCATCACAAATTTCAACATCAAAGTCTTCAAGCTGAAAAACATTGTACAGTAAATGTCCTATTTGAAACAGTATTAAATCCTTTTTTGCCTAATTTTTGCTTTTCATGCAGTTGTGTGTTCAGATACTTAGTGGAGGTGCAAACAGTGTAGACCCTGATCAGACTGCTCCTTCAGGATCTGGGTCTGCACTGTTTGCATATGCCATCATTTTGTCAGAAACTTTGGTGAACAAAATTTTAGGACATTTACGGTCAAACAACGCAGCTCTATATGAGACGCTGACACAAAATACATCCATCATTGGGTCTAATTTTTACTAAAAAAAAGTTTATACATGTAATTGTGGCATTAATGAGCCAGTTTCTAAAACTACACTGATACTTTCATCAGATAAGGACTGCGAGCAAGCTTCACGGAGTTACATGTATGATAGATAACAAAGGTCAGAGAGCTAAATGACTGTAACAATAGCATTACTATGGCTACCAAGGTCATGGCTGTGACTACCAGTATACCAATAAATAAAGTGCCCAAACATTGATGAAGATATGAATAATTTAGTAGTTAAAGAATGAACAACATTTGTTTCTCTGCAATTTTAACAAAAAGCTGTAACTCTAGTGTTACTAAGGTGATCTAGGTCATTATTACTAAGTGATTGAGACTTTATACCCATAAGCATTGCGGCCAAGTTTTGAGAACTTTCAATGAATTTTACAGAAATTAGAGAGTAGACAATGTGTTTTCTTTATTTTTTGATCTTTATCATTTATGATTTTGACTTGGAGCTTTATGGCCCAGTGAACACTGTCATTTTGAACCAGTCAGTTTACCTACTCAAAATTTTACTGGACAGGCATAGTCCTCTAAAAGGTTAACCAGTACTAAGTCTTGTGCACATACTTTTGCCAGTAACTCAGTAACTCACTGACAACTGCCCGTCTTGAGTTAGTGGAAGGGGGATATAATGACTGTTGAAATGATTTCATGATCAATCTCCATGAAAACTATGTGGTTGAGCTGGTATTCAAACCTGCAACACCTGGACATGGAGTCAGACATGCTACTGACTGCGCTATGAAGCCCAGCACATTATCTGACAAACAAAGGACTGTAACTCTCAGGTTAATTAGAGGATCTAGGTTATTACTAATCTTGGTAGGACTTTATACCAATATGCACTCTGAACAAGTTTCATGAAGTTCCCATGAATATTACCGAAGTAAGCAAGCCGGCAACATTTTTACTACATTTTTGACAAAGAGAATCATATTTAACTTGGGCAAGCTAGGTCATTAGCAAACTTGGCTGAGACTTTCCACCCACAAGTTAGTTTACCTAATCACACTTACTGAGCAGGCTTAGTCCTCTAAGCAGGTAACCAGTATTGTGTGCATTCTTTTGCCAGAAACTGACCCAGTTTTGCAAATGGGAGAGTAGGTAGTTCAATACATGCACATTTATGTAGACATATCAGGATCATGGAACTGTCTCATGATGTCCTTGTTAGGCATTTTTTAATACCACAGTATAATAATCTGATGCAAAATGGTCTGTGATAAGACCCTTGTCGTGGATAAACTGGTGCCAATATTAGGGTGACATTTCAAAACTGGACATGGCTGATAGCACATCCAGCCCTAGGGGAATAAACAACAAACAAACAAAATGCTGTATGTGGGCTAATGGTAGCTATCTTTTAACAGTGTTATATTCATGGATATTTTCACGTTATCTGTAACCCTTACATTACGGGTAACGCAAACGTTGATTGGTTCAACTGCAATAATCATTTTGTGGATTCCCATTATCTCCCCAGTGATACCTACTAACCTTTTGTAGAAATTTTTTTACGAATGCCCTCTGATAGCTCAAGGCAGGTGGGTACCTTTTACACAGGGGACTTAATACTGTGGACTCTAACAACTTCTTTTGCACATCTATACTCAGCAAGTCTGCAGATAATGGCATCTAAACAAACAAACAAAAATATGTCAGCAGTTACATTTCAACCAGAGCCAGAACTGAGCCTTTTATTCATTTTTTTTTTTTTTTTTTTTTTTTTATCTGCTGCATATAGGACTTGAAGAGAAGAATTTAATGATAAAGCTGGGATAAATTTTCTTATTTCTCATTCAGAGACATTTTTATGCAGAAATAAAAAAAAATTATCAAGAACTTGTTATCACCAAATATCCCATAACAAGTCCTCTGCTATTACAAGCCAAAGTATTATATTGATTCAGTATTGCAGAATCACATGATTACTATGGATAAGGTGCTTTAATAAACTGAAATATTACAGTCAACTCTCGTTATCTCGAATTCCAATGGACTGTCTGAAATACTTCGAGATATCCGTACCTCGACATATCAGATTTGCAGAACTGAGGAAAAATTAAATCGAACAACCATATTTAACAAATGTATATGTAATCTGACTCCTGAAAATAGAGATATATTAAAAATATTGTGGAAAAGAGGAGAAATTGCTCCTTAGGAGCAATTTCTCTTCCCTTCACTTATACTGCGAGCGAAAAAAAAAACTGTCGTTTATCAAAGTTAATTTCTTTTTATTTATTTTTTTATTGTTAGTTTTGTTTTGTTTTTTTTTTTTTTGACGCAGTTGTTTTCTTCTGAAATATTTATATCTACAGAAGTGTAAAATAAGCGGACTGTGATCTGTGTATCTTTGACAGAAACATTGTAAGACTACTGTCTTGTAAAATTTGCTGGTGTTGAAAAGGAGGTGGACCATTTTCCCCAGCTGGGCAAAATTAGTTTGTGGGCATCATTGACTGATTGAGCATTGAGTAGATCTATGTACTAAATGATGATAATGATTACGACAATTACGGCGATATAATTTATTGTTTGCCAATTATAATCAACGTGTGCGCTGACTGACACTAAGTGGATTGTTTGTCATATAATGCCTGACGCAACTTAGCGCCGGGATAGGTGCGAAAAATCAATTACCGGAGGCAGAACGCGTTTTTTTGTTGTTGTTTTTTCTGAAGTTAAATAAAACAACAAACATTTTATGTTTTTAATTTTTTTTTTTTTTTTTGCTTATGGAAAATTTGGGAGCCATGGCCTATTCGCGATATACTGGATTTCGCGAAATAACGGACCGCGATGTATTGGAGCTACACTGTATTTTGTTACCTGTTATCAGAGTTTCATGTTTAAGCGGGGACCAAATTTTGACTTCGAGATAAGCGGTTATTCGAGATAAGCGGTTATTCGAGATAAGTGAGGTCAAGATAACGAGAGTCAACTGTATTAATATTTTTCTTACATTGTATTTCTGCACAAAAACATAATGTTGTGCCACAGTGGCTACTCATTCAGTCATTGATTAGAAGTGCTTTGCCCTTGGCACGGAATCACTTGGCACTTCTAATGAGAACTCGCAACCTACGTTTTCATGGAGAAGTAAGAAAAATGTTTTCCTGATACACCCTCTTATCTAGAGCTATTTACAACAAAATGCTTGCTGGGCAAATCCAGTATACCATAGCTACAGATAAGAGGGGGTATCCACATATTATTTTTCTTACTTCTTGACGAAAACATATGTTGTGGGTACTCATTAGAAGCGCCTCGGCGAGGTGCCTCTAATGAGTACCCACAACATATGTTTTCATCAAGAAATAAGAAAGATATCAGCATTTTTCGGATGAAAAAAGTGCCTTATCTGTTGCTATGGTATACCTCACTCTTTTTCAAAGTTGGGGTATAAAAATGCACCACACAGAAGACAGCAATCGATTATCATTATTGATGATCTAGAAATACAGATGAGATATTGAGGATAAATTTGATACCAGATTTGGTTCCATTGTCTCGCTATAAAGGTGCACATGAGTCTCTGAGAAAGGTATATATTTGTTTTTCCATTAAACAGGGTTTCTAAGACTCAATTTTAGCAGTTTTTACCCCCAAAACCTTGTTCAGGACTCTTAAAAACTAGGGGAAAGGGTCCTGAGTGATGCATACAGAATCAAATCCAAAATTAATTTTATTTATCTATGTTCTTTTCATTTTAATCTATTCATGGTCTGAAGACCAGGAATTACCAATATTTGGGCAATAGTTAACCTATAAAGCACAATGCAAATTGTAGCAGAAAATAGTCTAAAATTGATTTTATTTTTTAGAGAAAAAAAGGCTTGACATTTCATGTGAATTGAAGACAATTCACATGAAATGTCAAGCCTTATTTTCTTTGAAAAAAAGTACAAAGTTTCATCCACTGCAGTTGCAATTAGTGCTTAAAGGGCCCTCTTTAAAACAATAAACCCATAAATCTTATTAAAGGACCCCTTAACTCCATATAAGGGAGTCCCTGGGACCCTCACTTTAAAACCCTAAGGGAAAACCCTGATTAAAGATACTACTGAGGCAAATTTACACTTAAGTGATCCAGCCTGCAAAACCAAGGCTGTAGTAACATAGAAAGAATAAATGAAATGCTGCACAGAATAAAATGCTACACTGAACTTATCTACAGTACGGCTCAGGTAAAAGAACCAATTTTTTTTTTTCATTTCGCAGACCAATTTTACAATCCGCGATTTTCTGCCGAGTGGTTTGGAGTAAACCACTCCGAGTGAAAAAGTTTTACTCAAAGTTATGCGCTCGATATTCCGACATTCAGCGGACCTCAGTGTACCCATGATATTCGGAGTGTGTGCGAGTATTTGCGAGTGGTGATAGATTATTCTGTGCAGGTAAGTTTGACCACTCAGATCATTCTCTCACACGACGATAATCAAACAAAAATTGTTACAACTGCGAATACAATAAATACCCTCTTAACTAGTGCTGGCAGCAGCAGGATCAGAATGCAAAATGTACCCACTTACATAAATAGTTCTGCTTCCGACAACCAACTCTGCGACTGATTTTTATGTTTCAGCTGCGAATATCAAAGGGTATATCCAAACGACAGCTGGTAGCCCCAATGCGCAAGGCCGGCGACGTATTTGGCCCAAAGCCTCGGATGATTTCTAATCGCCCAGTTTCAGTTTTGGATTAAGGGTGGTGGTCGCCTGAGTCTTCCTATATTCGTTTTCATGTGACAAGCACTTTTATCCAGGCTGGCCCATTTTTCCCGTGTCACTTTGCATGTGCTGCAGCTGCCAAGAAAATGGTTTGAACCCCCGAAGCACTGCTGAAGATTCTAGGGATATCGATCTAACTGTTTTAGTATTTTACAGTGAAAATAAGGCTGAACATTTCATGTGAATTGTCTGCCTAGCATACGATTCACATGTTACGCCACGCTTAATTTACACAGGAAAATACAAAAAAAAATGAAAATGCCGTCTGCTGAATATGCTAAGCGATTTGAGGGTTAAAGTAGGGATATATGTCATTTGACAAGGGAGACAGAAACAGACATGCTGGAATGTATCTACACTGCTCGGATCGAGGCCTGGACAATTGATGACTGGACCAGGGTTAGGACTGTCCATTCTAATCACCACTTAATGATGACGGTGACTTGGTGTCTTATGTCTCTTTCAACAATAACAAACAAGAGGCCCACGGGCCACGATTCGCTCACCTGAGTGACATAGCCACTGCAGACATGCAGATGTTATGCAACATTTTTCCAATCCTATCATCGCAACTAATGAAAATATCATCATTTGAGCAGTTCTTAGTTTTGAAGAAGAATATATGGGCCTGACAGTCAATGGAGCATGATCATTTGAATAAACTATCAATCACATTTCAACAGAAGGATCAATGTGAAATTTGGTGGAAATTGGCTAAGTGGTTTCTGAAGAATCATGATTTTATACATGTAAACAGCACAGTGGCAGGGAAATATTATAAATATAAACCAGATGATGGCCATCTTAGATTTCCAATCAGAACAATTTTAACTACTGTTGATCTACAAGTCACTTCGATACTTTCAATATAAATGTATATGGCCCAAATAGGGAAGCAAATTTGACCTTGGAGGCAAAAAGGTCAAATGTCAACATAGAATCATCATTTGAGCAATTTTGGTAGCTCTCCTGTCCCCCGTAATTTGTGCAAAGATTAGGACCCAGGGCTTATTTGGGTATGGAGAAAAAGATTTTTAAAGGTTTTTACCATATATGAGCATGGCAGCCATTTTGATCAATGGACCATACCCATTTTAGCAATCTTTCATTCTCCTGCCCACGGAGGCTCCGCATGAAATTTGAGCAACACTGGCCTGGAGGCTTCAGAGGAAAAGCCATTTGAAATTATCAACATTTTTCTATACAAATGTATGGGGCCCATACAAATGCATACAGAAGCAAACGACCTCGCCGTAAAAAGGTTAAATGTCAATGTATGACAATTATTTTAGCAACTTTGGTAGACCGCCCATTCCAGATGATATATGCAAAGATTCAGCCACAAGCCATCCTCAGTTTTGGAGAATAAGATTTTTAAATGTTTTTTTCCCATGCAAATGCATAAGAAAGCAAACTTGACCTTGCTGTAAAAAGGTCAAATGTCAATGTATGACCATTATTTTAGCAACTTTGGTAGACCCCCTGTCCCCGATGATTTATGCAAACATTCAGCCCCAAAGCATCCTCGGTTCTAGAGAAGAAGATTTATAAAGGTTTTTACCATATATGGGCATGGCGCCCATCTTGGTCAAAGAACCGTGACCATTTTAGCAATCTTTTGTTCCCCCTATCTAAGGAGGCTCCATATGAAATTTGAGCAAAATTGGCCCAGAGGCTCCAGAGGAGAAGTTGTTTGAAATTCTGAACATTTTTCCCATACAAATGCATAAGGAAACAAAATTGACCTTAACGTAAAAAGGTCAAATGTCAATGTACGACCATTATTTTAGCAATTTTGGTAGCCCTCCTGTTCCCAAAGATATATGCAAAGATTCAGCCATAAGGCATGCTCAGTTTTGGAGAAGAAGATTTTTAAAGTTTTTCCCATACAAATACATAGGGAAGCAAACTTGACCTTGCCGTAAAAAGGTCAAACGTCAACGTACGACAATTCTTTTAGCAAAGTTGGTAGACCTCACATCCCCAATGATTCCTGCAAAGGTTCAGCCCCAAGGCATTCTCGGTTCTGGAGGAGAAGATTTTTAAAGGTTTTTACCATATATGGGCGTGGCAGCCACCTTGGATAACGGACTGCGACCATTTTAGCAATTTTCGTTCCCCCACCCTAAGGAGGCTCCATATGAAATTTGAGCAAAATTGGCCCAGAGGCTCCAGAGGAGAGGTTGTTTGAAATTCTGAACATTTTTCCCATACAAATGCATAAGGAAGCAAAATTGACCTTACCGTAAAAAAGGTCAAATGTCAGTGTACGACCATTATTTCAGCAATTTTGGTAGCTCCTCTGTTCCCGAAGATATATGCAAAGATTCAGCCATAAGACATGCTCGGTTTTGGAGAAGAAGATTTTTAAAGGTTTTTCCCATACAAATGCATAGGGAAGCAATATTGACCTTGCCGTAAAAAGGTCAAACATCAACGTACGACAATTCTTTTAGCAATTTTGGTAGACCTCCCGTCCCCGATGATTCCTGCAAAGGTTCAGCCCCAAGGCATTCTCGGTTCTGTAGGAGAAGATTTTTAAAGGTTTTTACCATATATGGGCGTGGCAGCCATCTTGGTCAATGGACCGCGACCATTTTAGCAATTTTTTGTTCCCCCACCCTAGGGAGGCTCCATATGAAATTTGAGCAAAATTGGCTCAGCGGTTTCAGAGGAGAAGTCGTTTGAAAATGTTAACAGACGGACGCACGGACGGACGGACGCACGGACGGACGACGGACGAAAAGTGATCACAATAGCTCATCCTGAGCAGAGCTCAGGTGAGCTAAAAATAAAATAAAATAAAAGAAAATATTTAAGTCATATTGAAATTATAGAACGCAGCGTCTGGTCAGGGTATTCACTGTTTGCAAAAACAGTTTAGCCATTTTTCTCTAGGATTATCTAAATCTCATAGCCGGATGTACCTAAAATGGACGAGCCAGAATCTTACAAGTTTTGCTCTCTCTCTCTCTCTCTCTCTCTGGAAAGGTCTTTCATTTTACCCTCATGCAAATATGACATGTCTCCTTTCGAGGTAGAAGTTGTTTGCACTGACTTTATTGAAAAAATGATATCGCATCGGCGGGAATCGAACGCAATTCGATGATCCCCACTTATCATGAAACACATGTATTTGCTACGGTCATTCGCTCCTTCCACTGCTTCAAGATTGGCAGTTACGAGTTTCTGGCGGAATGGGCTTCAGTGAACTGGTTAACCACTTATTGTATAAAGCATGCATGTCCCCCTCTTTACTGGTGCGATTCATAAAAAAAATGCTGTTCCCAATCCCATTTCGCATGGACCATACTCATAAAGCAATTGCAGTTAACTCCCTTCTGATAGTCAGTTGCAGTTAGCTCCCTTAAAAGAGTAAAAACCTGCAGTGTGAGGACGTTACCCCACATTTATCAGGGTACAAATGAATATTATGTCATGTTATTCTCTTACAGTACAGTCGAGTCTCGTTATCTCGAACTTCACGGGACCTGATAAAAATGTTCGAGTTATCAGTAGTTCGAGACAACCAAATTGTGACGTCATAGGTATGACGACTGTTCGCCTTTCTGTTCGCCAAAACGTGCTTGGAAGGCACATGTATATGGCAATTTAAATAATTTCCACGTACTTCAGTTTGCATTGTTACTGTTTGTTTTAGGAGATGCAATGGTTCTCTTGGAATAATATCATCAATAAATGTTAATAATAATAAATTTTAAACGTCTCTTGTTGTCTTTTAATACTCCTGCAAATTTAGATTTCCATATGAGCTATAAATAAATTACTGGTTTCCGGGTTGTGTTAGCTATACATTATGAACTGGTTTGAATTAGCTCCCTTCGCATAGACGACTCGATAAAGAGTTGACTGGTTTCCGCTTTTGCAATAAAATGCTTACAATGTTAAGCGGCAGCTGTAAGCTAGTTTGGATCATCTCCCCTAGCATAAACGAACCATCTCAGCGCGGCAAACTGTAGATCCTGCAGGGAAAGCTCATTATGAACCGTCTCGTCTGGACCTACACTATTTGTGCGGGTATCCGTACCAGTCTACAGGGTTGGAAGGGTTAACATAGGTACCCACGTGTGATTCGTCTTTTTGAGGCCGTGCATGACAACTCCTATTAGAAGACTGTGCGACTGTCAAAGATTCGGATCAGCCTGCATGCCCACGAATTTTCCATTATACGCATGAGCCTTATCTGGGCTTACCAAAGAGCACCGCCTGACCAAAGAGTCGGAACCTGTCGCGCACTGACTTTTCTTGAAGACGCTATATCATTCAGACGGACAGTACTCAATAGTGAAGAGCATATCTAAACAATAAATTAAAGAAACTTCGTTGATTAATCTTCCATAACCAGTTCAGTTTTCAGATTTTTAACACTGCCAGGCAACTGAGTCACATAGAGGCAGCACCAGATAAATCTGGATCAGTTTTACTGGACTACTGGGTTGGCTTGAAACGGAGCCTAGTTATAATTCATAACTAGGTCACCTCACCCAGACACGGAGTGCGTGCACGTCTAGACCTCGTGCGTCTCCAGACCTCGTGCGTGAGTAGTAGTCCAGCCTGTAAGTTGCAGAATTTTGCGTATCGGTCGAAAAGTATGAGCTTTTAATCTAGTACCTAATGCGTGTCAATTCTGACTGCAAAATGCATTAGGCACTCAGCTCGAGTTGTGCGAAATTTTCGGACATAGGCCACGTCATCGATCGGTCGCCGGAAAGGGTGCAAGGTGGGTGTTCTCACCCAGGAGCCAAGTGGGTGTCCTCACCCAGAATCCGAGGAGTGGGTGTCCTCACCCAAGAGCAGAGAGAGTGTCCTCACTCAGGAGCCGAGAGAGTGTCCTCACTCAAGAGCCAAGAGGGTGTCCTCACCCTTGGACTTTTTGGGTGTCCTCACCCGAGTCCGCGTGCCGCCAGTTGACCTTCTTAGTAAGTCTTGCCAAGATAACTTGGCAGCACGAGCCGAAGTAGCGGTGGTCCTCCATCAACCTCTAAGGGATCCTGGTATGACTTTTCCAGGACGTCGTACCAGTGAGCCTTGTTGGTCTGTCTCACTGCCATCAGCATCTCAATGTTGGAGAACCACGGGTCATCGTAGAACTTGCTGGTTGGCCCCTTGATCTGTAGCCAGTGTTTGTTCTCTTTCTGGTAGATGAAGAATACTGGTAGATCAATATTGAGTTCTTCGTCTTCCCGGGGTAGTCTTGTAGCCTTGATGATGACCTTGTAGGTGGTGGCGTGGACGTCCTGGAGGTCGTACTTCTCGTGTAGTGAATATTCGAGGTGGTGGCGTGGACGTCCTGGAGGTCGTACTTCTCGTGTAGTGAATATTCGTCCTCTATTTTGACGTGGAAGTACCGTGTCGGCTGTTTACTGGTATACTTCGGCGACTTCGTTCTCGTTCTCTTAGCAGGTGGAATCTCTGGAGAAGGAGACGGTGTAGCTGGTTTCTTGATGCTTGGAGATGGTGTAAGCTGTGCTGTCTGTGGTGGTCTTGGAACTGTGATGGGGTCTGGTGTAATCTCCATTATCTGTAGTGCTGGCGGTGAGGTCTCCTTCTCTGGTGCTTCTTGGCGTACTGTAGGCTGTACTGTAGGCGACGATCTGGTAGGCGATGGTCGTCTAGCAGTTGTGGGCTGGCGAGGCCACTCGCCAGCAGAGGGTGCAGGCTGCCTCCTGCTTTTGGCCCTCTTCTTGAAGATTGGTTGCGTCGGTAGATTCTTGTGGAAGGTCAGTTCAACGCGAACATGATCCTTCCCGTCAGCCATCTTCCAGAGAGGATGACCAACAAACTTGTACTGACTCAGGGCCCTAAGTAGTACTGCAGGTATAACAGACTGATTCATGGTTATTCTTTAATTATTCAGCAGACGATGTTCACACTTTGAAGGTCGAAGGTGGAATCCTGATCTCTTCCATAACACTATTTTGAGCCGCTTTTTATCTTACAAATCAATGACATGAGACGGTGTTGAGCTCCGCGTGTCAAACCCGACTCGACACGCACGTGATTTCATAATTACGGATTTTAGACATTGTTTGTGTTGTTTGTAATTACCTGGACAAAGGGGAAAATTAAAATATTGATTTATTTATCAATGGCCTATTATGATTTTCACTAACTGAGAGACCGGCGGCGCCGCATCTTACATTTTTTTTCTTTCGTCATGGTCCAAGTTCGAGATACGCGGTAGTGAAAACTGTGAAAAATATATTCAGGGACTGAAAATGATGGACGAGATAGCCGAAGTGTCGACATAAAAGTAGTTTGACAGACGCGAAGCTGAAATGCAACAAATACATAGGGAAAATAATCAGGACTTAGAAATCAGTTCGACATAAGTGATAGGATCGAGATAAGAGGGGTCGAGATAACGAGAGTCAACTGTATATACATTAATAACATTATCTTTATTGGTTTATAGAGCAATCTTCAAAACTTTAGTTTCCATGTAAAGTGTTCGGTTTTTGTGTCTTGAACTTGCGATATGCAAAACCAAGACCGTAATTTATTAAACGAGTAAAAGAGATGTATGTATAAACCTAGCATCGGCGGGAAATAATTTTCAAAATGACATTTGTCTATAATATTATCATATGCCCTCACGGACATTCTAGGCAGAGTCTTCTTGGTTAGAAACCAATACTAAGTTATAACACTTGGTGCTCTCAGGTATCGAATTACCACTATCTGGGCTAATCCAGCAGACGACAAAAAAAAAAAATAAAATAAATAAAATAATCATTATTTACTTTTTTTTTATATTTCCAAGAAAACAGAGTTTGACATTCATGCAATGGAGACAAATGCAAATCCTGTTTTCTTGGAAGAATGAGAAAAATATTTCGAAATGTCGTCTGTTGAAAATTTTACCCAGAGTGCTAGGCGTTATGGTTTGCACAAACAAATCGCGCATTGGTCTGTGCATAGCAAAACCTACAATAAAACTTGCACGAAGAGACGGATCAGCCTGCACACTCTGAGTCTGCACATCAGTAGTCTGATCAGAGCCTTCGTTAATCGTATGTACCTCCTACAATCTCTGGGTTTAACAAAACGTCTTGTGCGACAAGCAAAGACTCGTGTCAATCTGCCAACTGCACATTTTGATAAAAGCATTCGCTGATCGTATGTACCTTCAATAGCCGGGCTATCCAAAGCTGGATAAACAGTGCGACTGCAACAGCACATTCTGATCAGACCCTTCGCTGATCGTACAGTATGCACCTTCTTTGGACTCCGGGCTATCCAGTCGATGCAGAGACTGATCTGAGTCTTTGCTGGTCGCACGTATATTGTAGTATTGTACGTTTTGTCCGATTCAGTGAACGTACATTGTAAATCATACTTCAGACATGAGAACTACCGACATAATTTTGGTTTTTGAACTGGAGTTAAACGGCCCAGTCTACACTATTTCGGTCTTGTCGAGCATGCACACTTTTCCAGGGTGGGCTTATTCAGAAGCTATTAATCATTTCAGCAGAAACTAATAACTGCCCTTCTTTTCTTTCATATACTTTTGACAATAGAGCTTACTTTTGGAGTTATGGCCCTTTGAAAACCGAAAATATTTTAGTGGTTTCTGTAATATTTCTTTTCTTTTCTTTCTTTCTTTTTTTTTTTTTCTGCTCTGTAACTTGAAAATTATTTGAGATATTTTCTTGAAACTTTATTAGTTTATTAACAGAGTCATGGTACTTGCTTGATGTAAATGTAGTGGCGGGTCATGGTGAAATGTCTGCAGCCCTTTTATTAGATATTTAACAGTATGAAATATTGGGAAATTGTGCCTCGGTGGTGTAGTGTGAAGCTTCTCGTCTTGTCACCCAGGGGTAATGAGTTCGATCCCAGGCTTCTCAAGCCTTTCATACTGGACTTTAAACCAAGGTCCACATCTCTGTATGACCTAGCTGTTAGTAGGACGTAAAAAACTCACTCACTCGTTTGAATTGCCATTAGCCTCGTGTGCATAAAATGTGTTTTTGTGTGACAGACACTCTTTTCACATGTGCTGTCTTGTTGATTCAATGCCTCTTTGATAGCAGAAGCACCCCTTTAAGTAAATTCATATTGACACGTGCGGTTGCTGCACGCGAGTGAGAATTTCCCGGTCTTTTACCACAGTACGTCATTTATATTGAGTGCGTGCGGTTGTTGCATGGGAAAAGGTCGTTACAGGAATACCAAATATAAATACGTAATTCGTCGATTGGGGGCAGATGTTTGATTCTCTTTGTGATTTTTGTGTGTTTGTTTTGTTTTCTATGGCACATTAAGTAAAAATGGCCATGCCGGACCCAGTTGTGTGGCCAGACTAGCTTAAGCCAAAGAATCCAGTACTTTTTCATATGGAGCTTTGTCGAGGCCCATGTTATGTGCTCGAAAAATGGATGGGGCTACCGGGGTTATCTTTGAACCTAGGGAGCACCAAAATATATTCAGGGAACAAGGCAACATTGGTTTATATTTTAAGAAAACAAGGGAATGGACCTAATTTTGGGGGATCGGAATGCAGAAATTTGGGAAACACTTTTGGGAGAATAAGACCTTTGTGATCAGTACAGAGTCTGATCAACCTGCACATCCACATGAGCGTGGACGATATAACCTTCACGCAGACTGTACAATGTACTATATGATGGAAAAATAAAGATATAAATAAATAAAAATATATTTATTAAAGATATATCTAAATAACTTTATTCATTAAATAAATAAATATATAAAAGTCGGACAGGTATTAAGTCAAATTACTCCGAGGAATTTCGCATCTCTTCACAAGAAATATTGCCTCCGGGTACAATATTACCATTCCGAGTAACTTCGCATAACTTCGCATAACACATACTTTCAGCAGACTTGCAAGTGGTGTCCGCCAAATATAACGTTTACTCGGTTTGATTCCAAGTGTTTTTGGGAAGTTCGCGAAACGCCGATATCCGGAGTAAAGAGTTTTTTTTGTTCTTTTACTGTACCTGAGCTGTACTGTAGTTTAGATAGTAAGAACATAGGCAGACAGTCCATCCCAATACATTTTTTTGTACACCATAAACAGTAGTAAAAAAGGAATACACCCTTGCCTTGTTATAACACGTTAGTCTGGATCCAAGTGCCAGACCATTTTAGTTAATCGAATGGACGTGGTCTAAAATTAACTCCCAGTCTTCGCTAAAAGTGCAGGTCTGCCTGACAAAACTGGCATTTTTTTCATTTTGTCCTGCAGAAACTTTTAGTCTGTCTAACAAATGTCGTGTGAATCTTAGCATAAATGCCTTCCATCCTGCAGATACTTATCTGTCCTGCAAAAGATTACAGTCTATCTGACAGCTCTCCTGCATCAGTAGAAAAGATTTCGTGAAGACTGAACTACCCGAGGTTCTTATGACTGAATAAGGTCTCGCCTTGCTTGTAAAAGCCAGTTTTATGCTTTAAAGCAAATACAATATGAAAACTTTAAATGGAATTGTAGACAATATAAGCAAACAGGCACTTCATCAGTCTGTGAAGAGCACAGATTGGAGCATAATTACAGGCAATTAAATGCTACACACAGTGTTTTTTTTAGGCGTGCGTCCTGCGTCCTATACGCATAATTTCACTAGACGCAAAAAATTGGCCTTGGTGAGTCCACGGGACTCATAAAAAAAATCTTGAATGTACGTACGTTTTGCATTTAGAAGTCTACTTTCATTTTTGGAAAAAGCGAATGCGCAAGAGGTGTTTCAGTACGGTATTTGGTAAAACCCAGTACTGAAAGGTGTCGTATCTCTACGGTACACCAATTTTACCTATACAGTCAAATAATCAATACCAGGTTGTCCAGTACAGCAGGAAACCTTAGCGGACACAAAAGTATTGGTTTTTAGTCTGTTGAGATCTTTTATCGTAACACCGTTTGACCTTGCAATTTTCAGGAAACCGCGATCGTTTGTTTTTGAAAGCACTCTCCTAAAAAAAATTTATAAAACTAGACTCCAAACAGCAAACGCTGTTCGGTAGGCTAGGTCAGCAAAAGCAGACTGACATGCAGCGAAGGCCTCCCAGTCTGAGACTGCCGATGATGGTGATCTCGATAACGAAAACTCCCAGTCCCAAACTGAACCCACGTCATAAACCAAACAAACAAACTTAAAACTTATTTTCACAGATCATTTGTTTTACAGTCTAGACAAAAAGTCTATGCTTTTAGTTTGCATATATTTCTATAATTACATTGTATCACAGTTAGTCTAGTCAAAGCAACACAAAAATGTCTGCTTTTGGTTTACAAATTTTGTATGATTATCACAGTCCAGTCAAAGTAACAGACAAGTCTGCTATATATCACAGTCTAGTCAAAACAGACAAAATGTCTGTCCTTAATCCTGTATCACAGGTATTTGATCATCTATCACTAAAACTGAAGTTTTATGAAAATATTTTCACAAATCTGTATGTGTTGTGAAAACATTTTCTTAATGTATTTCTTAACACTTCAGTTTTAATAGAAAATGGTACTATAGTTTCATATTTCTCGGGAAGTTTCGGTTTGGATGCGCAGTCCGACTGGAGACCAGGAGGTCGCGGGTTCAACCCCCGCCGAAGTCGGCAACATTCTTTCGTTGAGACTGATCATGAAATTTTTTCCACGGTCATTCTCTCCCTTCCGCTGATTCAAGAAGAGCACTTGTCAGTTTCTGGCGAAAGAATGTGCACAATACTGGTTAACCGCTTGGAGGACTAAGCCTGCCCAGTAAACGTGTGGTTAGGTAAACTGACCGCGCTCGACATGACCCCATTGGGTTGACTGGGCCGTAAACCTCAACACAATCGGGAAGTTTCAGGGAAAGAATTAAAACAACTTGGTCACAACTATTTACTTTTAAATTGCACATCCAATTAAAATATCAAGAAAGTGATTATAAAACACTGTTACACAAGTTTAAATTTAAAGCCTAGGACGCAACAAAATGTTTCACCACCAGTCCAAGGCTGGATGCATAGTTTGAGATGCATGAATTCTGGACCTAGCGAGTCCCAGAACCCATAAAGGCAAAATTGTAAAAAAATCACTGTACACATGCGCAGCGATAAAATGCTTCAAGATATACAACAACACCATCAAAAAAAAAAAAAAAATGAGAATATCATTCTGAGAGGTTGTTGTAATTTTTAAAGCTAAGTTCTAAATTTAGCCGCTCACCCAAATGACGTAATGAATATATAATAATAAACAGTACGAAACGACTTCAGTACGAATTCCATGAATCGTCGAAGGTACGTTAAGTCCGACGATTAGTGACGTTGGAGCTGTTAAGTTTATTACAGAATATTGTGCAATATTCATCGAAAAAAAAAAATGAAAAGATTGCTTAAACACTCACACTCCACTTCATTCTTCTGAGGGGTATCATCTCCAAAAATTGAGACGAAATTTGATGAAATAATACGTCGGTGTCCAGTTTGTCGGAGGCTGCCATATTGGATTTTCCTTCTGTAACGCGAATTCCAATTGGCCAATATTTTGGATAGTCGCAGCCAAGCAAATCAAAAAACGCGTATTATATCATTTTAGGAATATTTTCTGACGCTAACTCTTGACAGTGCAACAACAACAAAATGTATGGAATAAGTATCCATTGACATCGTCTTTCCTTCTCAATTTATTTGGTTTAGATCTTGTACAATCATATGGGAGATATTAATTGGATAAGTTTTTGTATCCTTTCAAAAGTCACTTTACCAACCTCTGAGTAATTCTCAAATAGGTGGACATAACGAAAATAGGTGGCTGTTGATGGTGTACATGTATGTAAAAACACCGGTCAGTGCTCCAGATAACGTCCGTACAGCCGTAAATTATCCTTTTGCTCAAAATAAGGTCAGTTTGAAAAAAAAAACAGCCAGTACTGAGTGCTAAGGCATTTTTACTGGTTGGGTACAGCATTTCTAGTAACCCATAAGACAGCAATGTAAACTACGGTAAGTCTTCCTTCTTCTTCCGGTAAAGTACAGACAATTCGGGAAGGCGTATTCTCGTACTGGCGCATAAGTGGTGCAGAAACATTCAACATAAAAGTGATGGCTAAAAAAAAACATCTATGTACAGTGCGGTTAAAAATCGTCCAGTACGAACGTAGTCTGATGCTCTGCACCTCCCCCTTGAAGCTATCAAAAGTCGGGCAGCTGACCACAGGTTGGGGAAGACTGTTCCATATCCTAATGGTGTCAGGGAAGAAGGATCTCTGATAGTTCTGGCATACGGCACTAGAAACCTCATGCTGTGGCCCCTCACTGATATGGTTGGTGTTAGGTGGCTTGCTGGGATGTCCACAAGATTATAGACTATACAGTACATCATGCATATCTTGGCTTGTGCTCTTCGCTCCTGGAGAGTAGGCCACTGGAGTTGTAGCATGGGCGATATGCTGGTTGTTAGTCTGTAATCGGATAATACCATGCAAGCTGCTCTACGCTGCACCATCTCCAGTCTCCGGATGTTCTCCTCAGTGAAAGGATCCCAGAAAACACTAGCATAATCTAGGCTCAGTCGTATGAGGGTCCTGTAACAGAGCTCCTTGGTTTTCTGTGGACACTGCTGGAGGAATGCCCGGGTATTGTTCGCCTTTTTAGCTGTGGAATCAATGCTCTGAAGCGTCACTCCCAGATATTTGGCACTTTACACTTCCTGCATTGTTTGGCCATGACTAGTGTAAGGTGCGTTTTGTAGTTACAGTACAGCTCAGGTAAAAGAACCAAAAAACTCTTTACTCCGAATATCGGCGTTTCGCGAACTTCCCAAAAACACTCGGAATCAAACCGAGTAAACGTAATATTCGGCGGACACCACTCGCAAGTTCGCCGAAAGTATGTGTTATGCGAAGTTACGCGAAGTTACTCGGAATGGTAATATTGTACCCGGAGGCAATATTTCTCGCGAAACGATGCGAAATTCCTCGGAGTAATTCGACTAAATACCTGTCCGATTTTTATATATTTATTTATTTAATAAATAAAGATATTTAGATATTTCTTTAATAAATATAGTTTTAATTATTTATATCTTTATTTTTCCGTTCATATAGTACAGTCTGCGTGAAGGTTATATCGTCCACGCTCATGCGGATGCGCAGATTGATCTGAGTCTGCACTAATCACAAAGGTCTTATTGTCCCAAAAGTGTTTTCCAAATTTCCGCATTCCGATCCCCTAAAATTAGGTCCATTCCGTTGTTTTCTTAAAATATCAACCAATGCTGCCTTGTTCCCTGAATATATTTGGGTGCTTCCTAGGTCCAAAGATAATCCCGGTAGCCCCATTCACTGTTCGAGCACGTAACATGGGCCTCAACAAAGTTCCATATGAAAAAGTACTGGATTCTTTGGCTCAGTCTAGTCCGGCCACAAAAGTGGGTCTGGCATGGTCGTTTTTACAAACACACAAAAATCACAAAGAGAATCAAACATCTGCCCCCAGTCGACGAATTACGTATTTTATATTTGGTATTCCTGTAACTGCCTTTTCCCATGCAACAACTGCACGCGCTCAGTATAAATGACGTACTGTGGTAAAAGACCGGGAAATTTTCACTTGTGTGCAGCAACCGCACGTGTCAATATGAATTTACTTAAAGGGGCGCTTCTGCTATCAAAGAGGCATTGAATCAACAAGACAGCACATGTGAAAAGGGTATCTGTCACACAAAAACACACTTTACGCGCATAAGGGGCAATAGAGGCTAATGACAATTCAAACGAGTGAGTTTTTTACGTCCTACTAACAGCTAAGACATACGGAGATATGGACCTTGGTTTAAAGTCCAATATGAAAGGCTTGAGAAGCCTGGGATCGAACTCATGACCTCCGGTTGACAAGACGAGAAGCTTTACCACTGCACCACCGAGGCACCATTCCCCAATATTTCATACTGTTAAATATCTAATAAAAGGGCTACAGACTGCACTTACATCAAGCAAGTGTCATGACTCTGTTAATAAACTAATAAGTTTCAAGAAAATATTTCAAATAGTTTTCAAGTTACAGAGGGGACAAAAAAACAAAAAAAAAAAAACAAAAAAAAAAAAAAATCAGAAATCACTAAAATATTTTCGGTGTTCAAAGGGCCGTAACTCCAAAAGTAAGCTCTATCGTCAAAAGTATATGAAAGAAAAGAAGGGCAGTTATCAGTTTCTGCTGAAATGATAAATAGCTTATGAATAAGCCCACCCGGAAAAGTGTGCGTGCTCGACAAGACCGAAATAGTGTAGACTGGGCCGTTTAACTCCAGTTCAAATCAAAACTACGTCGGTAAAAAAATCTCATGTCTGAAGTATGATTTACAATGTTTGTACAGTGAACCGGACAACAAAACGGACAATAGTACAATGTACGTGCGACCAGCAAAGACTCGGGTCAGTCTGTGCATCGACCCACTATTTAAAGCAAGCTTCTTGGATAGCCCAGAGTCCGAAGAAGGTGCATACTGTACAATCAATGAAGGGTCTGATCGGAATGTGCTGTTGCAGTCGCACTGTTTATCCCGCTTTGGACAGCCCAGCTATCGAAGGTAAATACGATCAGCGAATGTTTTTATCAGAATGTGCAGTTGCGCAGACTGACCCGAGTCTTCGCTCGTCGCACAAGACATTTTGTTAAACCCAGAGATTGTAGGCGGTACCTACGATAAGCGAAGGCTCTGATCAGACTACTGCTGTGCAGGCACAGATTGTGCAGGCTGATCCGTCTCTTCGTACAGGACATCGTAGGTTTCGCCATGCACAGACCCATGCGCGATTTGTTTGTGCAAACCATAACGCCTAACACTCTGAGTAAAATTTTCAACAGACGACATTTTGAAATATTTTTCTCATTCTTCCAAGAAAACAGGATAAGATTTCATGCAAATTGCATGAATGTCAAATCCTGTTTTCTTGGTAATTAAAAAAAAATAACGATTTTTTTTTTTTTTTTTTTTTTTTTTTTTTTCGTCTGCTGAATTAGCCCAGATAGTGGTAATACGATACGCTCGAGCACCAAGTGTTGTGTCTTTGAGCAAGACACTTTGTCCTCGTAACTTAGTATTAGTTTCTAACCAGGAAGACTCTGCTTAGAATGTCCGCGAGGGCATATGATAATATTATGAACAAATGTCATTTTGAAGATTCTTTCCCGCCGATGCTATGTTTATACATGCGTCTCTTTTACTGGTTTAATAAATTACGGTCTTGGTTTTGCATAAATGTTGAAGACACAAAAACAGAACACTTTAAATGGAAACGAAAGTTTTGAAGATTGCTCTATTAACCAATAAAGATAATGTTATTAATGTATATACTGTAAGTGAATAACATAACCTACAATGTAATATTCATTTGTACCCTGATAAATGCGGGGTAACGTCCTCACACTGCAGTTGGTTTATTCTTTTAAGGGAGCTAACTGCAACTGACTATCAAAAGGGAGTTAACTGCAATTGCTTTAAGGAGTCGGAGATTGGGAACAGCATTTTTTTTTTATGAATCGCGCCAGTAAAGAAGGGGGGTTGGTGGGGAGGGGGCATGCTTATACAATAAGCAGTTAACCAATACACCGAACCCCCTTCCGCCAGAAACTTGTAACTGCCAATCTTGAAGCAGTGGAAGGAGCGAATGACCCTAGCAAATACATGTATTTCATGATAAGTCGGGATCGAATCATGTTCGATTCCCGCCGGTGCGATATCATTTTTCCAATGAAGTCAGTGCAAACAACTTCTAGCTCGAAAGGAGACTCGTCATATTTGCATGAGGGTAAAAAGAAAGAGCTTTCCAGAGAGAGAGAGAGAGAGTGAGAGAGAGAGTTTGCAAAACTTGTAAGCTTCTAGCTCGTCCATTTTAGGTACATCCGGCTATGAGGTTTAGATATTCCTAGAGAAAAATGGCAAACAGTGAATACCCTGACCAGACGCCGCGTTCTATCATCTCAATATGACAAATATTTTTTTTTGTTGTTGTTGTTGAAAGAGACATAAGTCACCGTCATCATTAAGTGGTGATTTGAATGGGTAGTCCTAACCCTGGTCCAATCATCAACCGTCCAGGCCTCGATCCGAGCAGTGTAGATACATTCCAGCGTGTCCGTTTCTGTCTCCCTTGTCAAATGAAATGTATCCCTACTTTAACCATCGAAGCGCTTAGCATATTCAGTAGACGGCATTTTCATTTTTTTTTTTTTTTTTTTTTTGTAAATTAAGCGTGACGTTACATGTGAATCGTCTGCTGGATTCACATGAAATGTTCAGCATTATTTTCAGTGTAAAATACTAAAACAGTTAGGTCGATATCTCTAGAATTTTCAGCAGTGTTTCGGGGGTTCAAACTATTTTTTGGTAGCCGCAGCACGTGCAAAGTGACACGAGAAAAACGGGCCAACCTGGATAAGCTAGTCACATGAAAACGAATATAGGAAGACTCGGGCGACCACCACCCTTATTCCAAAACTAAAACGGGGCGATTAGAAATCATCCGATACTTTGGGCCAAATACGTCGCCGGTCTTGCGCATTGGGGCTACCAGCTGTTGTTCGGATATGCCATTTGATACTCGCAGCTGAAACATAAAAAAAATCAGTCCCAGAGTTGGTCGTCGGAAGCAGAACTATTTATGTAAGTGGGCACATTTTGCAGTCTGATCCTGCTGCTGCCAGCACTAGTTTAGAGGGTATTTATTGTATTCGCAGTTGTAACAACTTTTGTTTAATTATCGTCGTTTGAGAGAATGATCTGAGTGGTCAAACTTACCTGTACAGCATAATCTATCGCCACTCGCAAATACTCGCAAGCACTCCGAATATCATGGGTACACTGAGGTCCCCTGAATGTCCTCGGAATATCGAGCGCATAACTTCGAGTAAAACTTTTTCACTCGGAATGGTTTACTCCAAACCACTCGGCGGAAAATCGCGGATTGTAAAATTGGTCCGCGAAATGAAAAAAAAAATTGGTTCTTTTACCTGAGCCGTACTGTATGTGGAGAACCTGGCATTTCAAGGGATGGAATTCCAATCTTTCTCCCACTGTTGAAGTCTATCCAGGTCATGTTGAAGATCTCGAGCGTCAGACTCGGTTTCTATATTCCTGTATAAAATGCAGTCATCTGCGAATAATCTGGCTTTCGAATCCGGTGATATATACTCTGGCAGGTCATTTATAAATAGGAGAAAAAGCAGGGGGCCTAACACGCTGCCTTGTGGAACTCCTGATTGCATAGGAGCTGAAGTTGAGGTGACCCCATCTAGCAGAACTTGCTGTGATCTGTCATATACTAAATGATAATTTTGGGGTATGTATTCCTGCTTTGTTGTGTATCTGTAGTGAAAATTTCATCCCAGTGTACAGTGTGACCATTCTTGCATCAAATGTCTGTGCATAATTTCTGCGCACAAGCATGATAAGTGCAGTTGCTTTTTTTGGATGATTGAAAGTAAATAACTATTGACAGCTTTCACTGTTTACACTCACCAAAGAAAGTAAATAACCATTGACAGCTTTCACTGTTTGCACTTGCCAAAAAACTGCAAATGCTCAGTAAAAGTTAAACTATGCATGCTCTTAAAATTTCACTGGCATTTTGCGACTGCTAAGTCAATTAAACCTTTTCTTTGAAAATAGCAGGTGGGTGCTTAATCAAGGTGGCCTTTAAAACAGGTTTAACAGTATGCACTCTCGTCTCCTTACATACCTGCCAACTTTCACCTGTTGAGCATGAGTTTCATGATTTTTCCACGTTTTTTGACCTCACGATTGTGTTGGCAAAATATGTCCAAAATCACGATTTTACAACAACTTCACGCCCATTTTTTCTATCAGCTATATCTTTTTATTTTTATGATATTTTGGTGTGCCTTGTTCACTCAAGGCAAATGTCTGAGGATCGCCGGTTGATTATTTGTAATTTCTGGTCACGTGACTGTTGCTAGGCGCTTCTTTTGTTTATGATCTTTTTGGTGCACATTGGATTTCTTCCTTATACGTAAATGGTCTTTTTGGCACACCTTGGATTTCTTCCTTGTACGTAAAGGTAAAAACATCCCAATGATGCCGAATTGTGGGATAACCTGAAGGCATGTGTACAGATACATCAGGTTTTCCCAAAAATATATAAATGACATGTATTCACGAGGTATTGTGATTGAAAACAGATAACACAGGTAATCTTGAAATAGTTTGTGGTAGCTGAGTTGATTTAGTGAATGCCGATAATCCCGATTTTTGTTGGCAGTAGAACAGGTAGAAAACAGAAGTGGTAGAGCGTCCACTTTGTGACCAGGAGGTTGTGGGTTCGATCCCCAGTCGGTTCATACCAAAGACTTTAAAAATGGTACTAGCTGCTCTTTCGTTTGGTGCTCAGCATTAAGAAAGTAGAGCTAGAACTGGTCGGCTCAGTGTCAATATAATGTGACTGGGTGGAATATCATGTCAAAGTGTCTGGGGCGTGATATTTCAGTGAGGCAGCACTCTAAAAGTGAGCATTGAGCTCCCTGCCACATCCAGACACCGACTGAAAGAGGTTGAAAGTGACATTAAGCCCAAATCAAACAAATAAGCAAACAAAACAGATAGAAATCAGATATCGAGAAGAAGAAAAAAATATTCTTGTAAATTTAAGTCTGAGTGGAAGGCTGGATTTCAGGAAAGCAAGTATTTCCAGTACTGTCAAAATGGCCATTTCAGTTTAGCAACAGTGATTGTGAAAGGACTTTTTTCTGCTTTAAAGAAAACCCAAACTGATCTCAGGTCTGATTTGGAAAATGACACAATAGCAGCTCTCTTAAGCTGCAAGCATAACTCCAGCGCTGACTGTATTTCATTTACATGTATAAGCCTACACTACAGACCAGATACAGGGTTCACACTAGGATTTTTTTCCTTTCACCACCATTTTTGCCAATTTGATTTTTTTTTGTGCCATTTTCTTTAATTTTGAGCCAGATTTTGAGCTAAATTTTGGCCATTATTCGCCAAAGAATTATCTTGTCAGAAAAAAGATGTTCTTTTATTGATTCCTTTAATTGCAGCAGTAGATTCAAGAATCAGTATAGTGTGAAATGTGTTGGGGACTAGAAATTAATTCTCACACTGATTTTTATTGTTGTTGTTGTGCGGATTTTTAACGCTACCAGGTACCCGAGGCACATAGAGGCAGCGGCGATTGCTATGATGTACATTTATTTGTACAGCCTTGCTTTCATGGATCACCCATGCACACTTGGTGCCGGTGTCTGTCACCAAGCGCCGCCCTCTCCACTTTATACTCAACACAGGGCACGTCGAGTAAAACTTCTGCTTAATTACATGTACAATGTAATTAATGACAATGTCATGAATTAATAATAAGTCTTTGTTTTGCATATCGATTGTTGAAGGCAAAAATAGAACACTTTACATGGAAACGAAAGTTCTGAAAAGTGCTGTATAAGCCAAAAAATATAATGTTATTAATGTATTATACTGTAAGAGAATAACGTAACATAATATTCATTTGTACCCTGATAAATGCTGGGTAAGTTTCTTACACAGCAGGTTTTACTGTCTTAAGGGAGCTAACTGCAACTGACTTAAAAGAAAGGAGTTTACTGCAATTGCTTTACGAGTCGGGTCTATGCGAAATGGAATGGGGAACAGCATTTTTTTATGAATCGCGCCAATAAAAAAAGAGGGGGCATGCTAAAACATAAGCGGTTAACCAGTACATTGAACACCCTTCCGCAAGAAACTTGTAACTGCCAATCTTGAAGCAGTGGAAGGAGCGAATGACTGTAACAAATACATGTGTTTCTTGATAAAGCGCTACAATCTGTGGGGATCGAAAATTGATCCGGACCATCAGAGACGGATGTGTCCTCCGCGCGCGCCTCCAAGGCATTATTCGTGTCTTTTTTTTTTTTGGGACGACGTTCGATGATCGCCAAATAAAATTAAGGCTCATAAGAAGGTACCGAAACATGCTTAATTAAAGTCGGGACTGTCAAAGTGTACTTACAGCTTTAATACACCGATCCGATTAATGACAATAATTATTTCACGTGTAATCAATTTGTTTTCCATTTTTGTGTTTGACATAGGGATCCACGTGATTACATTCTGGGTAAATTTCCGTGATGTAGGCGATGCGACTCTGACATTAATTCCTGATTGGTAGTTTCGGCAGAGCGTCATGAAAAGTAAGGACGAAAGGCGTGGCAAGTGGGCGGTGCTACTGTCAAACTGCGCATCACGGCACATGACCTTATATCGCTTCCATCAAATTCAGGTTAATTTGATCAGCTACCTTTTTCTGATCGATAATTGAGTTGTTAATTGGCGAATTATACAATCAAGGAAGGTGCGATAGACACGCGCGACAATTATATGGCTCAGTAGCAGGTAATTCAGGTGATTTTTTTTTTTTTTTTTGCCACTTGTTTTCGCCAATTTATGATTTTTTGTGCCAAATTTTATTTTTGGCGAGGTCTGGTGACAACCGGCTGTCAGCAGACTTTTAGGTCTAGTGACAACCGGTTGTCACTAGACCAAAAGTCTGGTGACAACCGGCTGTCACTAGACCTAAAAGTCTGCTGACAACCAGCTATATTTTCTAATAAAATTATGGAAAATTTGTCCTTATCATTGAATAATAATGAATAAAAATATAATAAGTTTCCATTGACAGTGTTTTCAAAGAAAAATACCAAATAACTTAAATGCTTATACAATGTAGCTTGCATTTTAACATTCAATTATTTTCTGTCAGCTTATTTAATACTAGCATACTTTTTATGGAACAGATAAATGAATTTATATATAAGACAAGAAATAGAAACATGCACATGCACACAGGGACCTTTAAAACCATTAAAAACATTTAATTTTGTTGAAATCCTTTAAAGCCTTTAAAGTTGGCTGAAAAACCTGTATTTTGATGAGAAAAACTTTATATTTGGCAATTGTAAATGCAAGAGAAGGGCAGAGTAAATATGTAGCATTTCATAACAGCAAATTAGAGTTCTGTGACTTAAGAGTAATATGTTCCTAAACAGAAATGTAAGTTAATATTGTCATTTCCATTTAAAGATAAAAATATCAGATTTTCTCTGCAATTTTTTCCCTATTTTGCTTGAAAGGTGACGGCGAAAGGATTCTTTTGCTTGGGATCTGGCAAGAAATTTAACCATCAAATGCTCTTTATTTTGTACAAAATTCATCCTGAAAAACTTTTATTTGGCCAAAAATAGCCTTTATAAAAAGCCTTTATTTTTAAGAGATTCTCCTAAAGGGCCTGTATACATGTAACAGGAAACAAACTACTTCTAAATAACATGTTTTTTGTAGTCATGCAAATTTGAAGGTTTTGGTTGAAGTATATTTCAGTTAAATAACCAATTCATAAAAGTTCATAAATAATGAACCCATCTTTAAATCTATACTGGTTTCTTTTCTTAAAATCAGAGCTGTCAGAGGATCTCACTACATCCCCACTGCAGCGCTATCAGAGGAGAAAAACTTATAGTGTTGAAATATTTTTCATTCATGCTTACCAGATAACATCACTGTAGGATATGGTTACATGGCAACATAAATCTATGAAATGATTTAAATCCATGAGTTATGGGCCCTTGGCCCTGATTCCGGCAGCGCTTGCACTGTAAATATCAGAAAGTCCCAGGACTTCCTAGCTCCAATATCTGGAAGTCCTGGGGATCAAATTTTTTCACTCACTGAGAAATTCAACCTCAATATTCTTAAACTCTCATAAATTTATAGAGTAAAACCCCCATTCTTAAGCTAAATAACACATAAATTCATTCTAAATTAAAACTGGGACAAAAAAGTTCCATTAATGGCAAATTGTAAAACCTATCAAGGGATGTAACTTTAACATATTTCAAGACCATTTTTATAACAAATTACAAAGACCTAAAATGTTACTGAAATACACTGATCACTTATATGACATACAGGGGCTTCTACAAAGGCATTATTACACAAGAAGGAAGCTCTGGAGATAATTTTGAACCTGTTTTCCAAGAGTATTAAAACTTCCAAGCTGTGGCTTATGCATTAAAATAGTATTATGTCAGATACATATGATATTGAGAGGCAAGTACAATGTATAGCGATACATATCATATCATGAGGTGACTATACTGTTGCAACCCTAAATGTTAGTCAAGTTTACATCTATGTACTAAATGAAGATACCCTCTCTAGATACAGTGATTACTTAAAGGAAAATGTACATAAACTATTAAGCATGATTGGCTGAGTAATTTGGTGAAAAAATTATGAAAATTGGTTGGTAAGTAAGGAAGTTGTTGGATTTTAACATTCTATAAAATGCTGTCATGGAAGCTGCCATTTTTTGTGAGGGAGTGATGTCATAACCACCCAATTAAATATGCAAAAATAGTAACATTTTGTTGCTGTCTAACCGTAAATGTATTCATTTGCATAAAAACAAAGAACTATTTCATATAAGCAGAATATTCCTGTCCATAGACGACTTTTAATTGTGTTTTAAAAAGCTAAACATTTGATTAAATATTCAAGATATTTAATATTCAAAATGGCAGCGCCCATGCTCAGGGTTATATGAAATATAAAATACATGTATATCTTTCTTATTTCCTAACCGGTTTTGATCAAATTTGCTCCAAAATTCTTGTTTTTTTTTCTAGAGCTTAATACTTTCAGACATACCTGTACATTGCATTTAGTGGGTGTTTCCCTTAATTATTGTATTGGAAAGGAAAAAAGTTCAAAGTAAAACTGAATAAAATAGCGGTGCAGATGCTATTAAAACAATGAATGCAGTCTTCTCAAAACTGACTAGATTACAGTTTATATGCAAAAGCTCCATAGCTCTGATCGCTGAAACCAAATATGGTAAAACATTGCATTTAACATTAAAAGTCTTCCATAACAGTCAAAGAAAAGTAAACATACATGTACAGTCCTTACTTCAAATGCTGGGGCGATCTCTTATAACTTGGACCACAGCTGATCTACTCCCAAACCTGGATAGGAGCGAGTGATGATGCGGGGTCTTAAATGTATTCATGTAAATATTTAACCTGGTTATGTCCTGTGATTAATGCCAATTTTTGCCTCCCACCCCTAAAATAATAATATTTAAAGATCTTGACTCTATGAGATACTATTTGACTGATAAGTACAATGAGTTAAATATTGTTTGGATGCCTCACTTAAATGATTAATATACCAACAACTGTGTTAAAAATCTTATATAAAAGAAAAAAAAATAGGAAAATAAATGCCTGAAAATGTAGAATTAACTGTGAAACCAATAATTATTACACAGGATTATTGGAAAAATACAGCTGGTTGTCAGCAGACTTTTTGGTCTAGTGACAACCGGTTGTCACCAGACCCAAAAGTCTGCTGACAGCCGGTTGTCACCAGACACTTCCTTTATTTTTCTGCACAAATGGCGACTATGGCAATCGGTAACGCGAACCCTGAGATATTATGCATGGCAACAGGGGCAACAGGGGAAAATAATAAATCCATTACCACTGTGATATGATGTAATGTGCTGTGATTTAGTTATGCATTCTTTAATTCTTATAAAGGTTCCAGTATTTTAATCTTATATGAGAATGAGATACAAGTATAATATATCATTAGCAGTTTTAAGTAACAGCATTTTGCCGGCCTCAGTGGCTCAGTTGGATGCGCCTCCGACTGGAGACCAGGAGGTCGCGGGTTCGACCCCCGCTGAGGTCGGCAACATTCTTTCGTGGAGATTGACCATGAAATATTTTCAACGGTCATTCTCTCCCTTCCGCTGATTCAAGAAGGGCAGTTGTCACTTTCTGGCAAAAGAATGTACACAATACCGGTTAACCGCTTAGAGGACTAAGCCTGCCCAGTAAACATGTGGATAGGTAAACTGACCACGCTCAACATGACCCCATTGGGTTGACTAGGCCATAAAACTTCAACGCAAACAAAAACAAAGTAACAGCATTTTAGTCATAAAAGGATCCAATTTTAATCAGATAAAGATATACATATAGTTTATTATTAGCATTTTTAAGTAGCAGCATTTTTTGACAAAGCGAAATATAGTATTAAATATTTGATTTTTTATTCTATTGTTCTCATTGCAAACCTTCCCCATGAGAATTTCCAGCGATGTTGTTGAAAAAAGCCGTTTCACAAAGAATCTCCCCCATGAAAAATTTCAAATGTTGGCAGATATGTCCTCCTGAGTGTCAAGGTTCTGATTTTTTTCGGGACCTACATGTTTATGTTTTCACTTATTTTCAGGGTTCAGAGTGGCAGCAGAAGTAAGGAGCGGCAGCAAGAGAAAAAGAAAAGCACAGAGAAAGTTGATAAGGATAAGACAGCAACAGAAAGACCAAGTAGAGACACAGAGAAAAAGAAGAGAACGGCTTCAAGTTCCAGTAGCAGGTAATTCTCAGTAATTATTATCTTCATATATCCAGAGAAGGCAGTTTAAGGCAGTTATCAACTGAAAAGTATTGATATTTTTTCTTTTTATCCCTGCAAAATTGTATGTTCAGGGTATATGTTAGAAGCACCTCAGTGAGGTGTTTCTAAATAGTATCCACAAGATGTGTTTTTATGGAGAAAATTATTATCTGGATGCCCCATCTTATCTAGAGCTATGCCACTTTTCATAACAGAAGCATAGCTTTAGGTAAGTCACTTTTAGTCAACCAAAAAATGATATTTTATTTTGAACACTGTAAAAACAAAGGTGTGGATACTCATCAGAAGAGACTCCCGAAGCACTAATGAGTATCCAGGTTTTGATAGAGTGGAGAAATATCTTAGAGGTGTGGGTTTCAAGCATTCGAGAAAATTTGAACATTTAATGACCTTCAGTATCTTGTTTCTGACTGGGTAAGCCGGAATCCCATTGTTGACAAGAACGTTGTTTTTTTTTTTGTTTGTTTTTTTGTTTACCTGCAAGTCCTGCTTCATATACCCATAATTTTTTTTCTGGGACTCTCAAATTTTATATATGCAAGTCCAAAGATTCACAAAAGGGGGTACAGTAACTGCTCTAAAGTGTTATTGACTCATGATTTTAGCATGGGGCTCAATGAATTTCATTCATTTGAGTCCTTGGATTCAATAGAACAAACTGGAAATAAGTCGCTGAGAGAGCATCAAATCATATCTAGCAGGTACAGTACCACTTGTGCTAAACTGAGCCAGTTCCAAGCATATATATGTTTAGGGTTGCTACGGTCAGGGAAAAAATTCTGGAAAATGAAAATTTTTCCAGGTCAGGGAAAAGTCAGGGAAGTTTGGTTTGAGTCAGGGAAATTGGCAAAAATTGGAAAAAGTCAGGGAATTTCAAAATTTTGTCAAAACTGAGATCTATGTCATGTAGCAGTTTTCTTAATTTCCAGGAATTGATAAATTTACATAATATTTTTCATTGTTTTGTTAAATAATGTTTAAATTCTTGGAATGCATGACAGATTGTTTGACAAGAATGCTATACTAATAATTTCAAGCTGTGTTTGAAAAGAAGACAAGAGTGTGCAATTTTTCAGTAATTAATGAAATAAAAGTGCTGTCTTGTAAGATTTGGTGACTGAGAACGGCCGTCAAAAAAGTCTGGGAAATGGTGCAGAGTCAGGGAAAAACGTCATGGAAAAGTCAGGGAATTTTGAAATAGAAAATGAGTGGCAACCCTGTGTTTGTTTTTGGGCAAATTAGGTGTAGCAGAAATGAATTTTTGGTCTGTTTGCCTTAAAAATCAGTAGTATACATTTTAATGCATCTGCCTTGTCTGGGCATTACATTTTAAACAACCCTATATACAGATAGAAACTGATAAACCCTGTATAATTCTTTTCTACAATGTACATTTTGCCTTAGAAGAAAGCATCTGGGTGGCCGAATGGTTAGTGCTGGACTTGGGATCACAATCTGGGGTTGGAATACCGCTGGAGTGCTGGAATTCAGATCATGACTATGCCACTTCATTGCACAGAGCGTTTCATTATCGCCCTTCCCATCGTTTCGACATGACTTAAATAATGTTTAAAGGGATATGATATGATAAACCAACATGAATATTACCTAGGACTTCAGAAACTTTATTTTGGTGAGAGAAATAATTCTGTTTTCTTGATATTTCACAAAAAATAAAACTCTCAACTTGTACTTTCAGAATTGTTTGAAATAAATCTAATGAGATTAAATGACATCATATTGATACTTTATAAGGATATATTAATGATACAGCTGGAGTTCCTGGTCTGCCTGTATTCTGGTTACAGGTTTGCCATAAAAGTATGTGCATATATAATAGTGTCTTAATTTTCTTTTCATTGAGGTCTGGATTGTGTGTCTGACTACAGGTCCGGAGATTGCAAGTTCGAATCCCAGCTCGGCCACTTAACTTCATTGAGATTGATCATGAAGTCATTTCTGTGGTAATTCTCCCCCGTCTGCTGATTCACGAAGGGCAGTTGTCACTTACTGGTGAAAGTATGCGCACAAGTACAGGTGACTGCTAAGAGGACTAAGTCTGTTGAGGGAAAAATGTGTAGATTCTGATCAGCTCAGAATGACCTTAATGATGTTGATTTGGTCATAAAACTCCAGCTCAACCCTTTGAGGCCTATCCCCACATCTGCTCAGCCTGATGAGTGAGGGAAAGTTAGATTAATTGATCAGCTCAACATGACCTTAATGATGTTGACTGGGCCATAAAACTCCAGCTCAACCCTTTGAGGCCTATCCCCACATCTGCACAGCCTGATGAGTGCCTACAAAATCTAATACAAAATGATACGTCTTGTGAAGACCCTGATTAGACTGTGAGAATGCACATGTGATCTCTATAGTCACTGTTCCTATTTGGAATAGAGGAGTTTTTAAGGAGGAGTATTTGATGGTCATTCTGGAATACTTTTCACTAGTTCTCCATGAAAAGGTATTGTGGATACTCATTAGATGCACCTCTGTGAGGAACTTCTGATGAGCACCCATATTTTTGTGGGGAAGTAAAAAAAAAAAAAAAAAAAAAAAATACCCATATTCAAAATAATCACCAAATACCCTTAACACCTAGCTTTCTGGATAAAAAATTCAGCAGACAGTATTTTAAAATATTTATTTTTTTTTTTGCATTGGAGACAATTTGCATGAAATCTCAAATCCTGTTTTCTAGGAAAATAAGTCTTAGTTATACCATGGTTCGTGCGCATGTACGATGCGATAATGCACTAGCGTGAGCGAGTGCATTATCGCACGTACATGCGCAGAACCATGGTACAACTGATTTATCACATTTGCATGCATGTAAGTCATCTAAATCGCAAGATATTTCATGCTGAATGTTGGGAATTTAGGTCACTATGTGATAAGAAAAATTTCATCAATTTGTCATCTGCTGAATTAGCCCAGAGAGTGTTAAAGCTTAACAAACCGTCTGTTTTGAATGAACATTATATATTTGTATAAATATATTTTTGTGTTTATCTTATAGTTCATCACATAGCAGATCTAACTCTTCATCATCATCTGGAAGTAGTTCATCAGGAAGTAGCAGTTCAAGCTCATCAAGATCAGGAAGTTCAAGCTCCAGTGATTCCTCCAGCAGTGAGAGTAGAAGTCGGAGCCGCAGTCGGACTAGGAACAGAAAAAAGTCAGGAGAGTAAGTTCACCTCTTTTAACCATTAAAAGGCTAATCACATCTGCAGTAGAGGACATTTTGATATTTTTTTTTCACTTCTAATGAGTACTACAAAACTTGGCATTTCTTGTAAATTGTTTACGTATAGATATTTTCTGTCGTTGATTTATTTTTAGCTCACTAACTTTGCTGCAGGTCAGCTTATGCTATGGCCTGTTGTCCGTCGTCATTAGCTTTTCACATTTTTGACATCTCCTCCAGAACCATAAGTTGGATTGAGCTGAAACTTAGTCAATAGTGGGAGGCATTGTGGCAACATGGAGATTCAGAATTGCTAAAATCGTTCAGTTCCAAAAACTGAAAATATTCAGATAAAAAACTCTGATATTTTTCATATTTCTGCGGGGGGCATGGATTGTGGGTGCTCGTTGGAACCGCCTCGATGAGGCGGTTCTAATGAGTGCCCGCGGTCTGTGCTTTTGGGGGGAGATAAGAAAAATAATGTACACCCCTCTAGACCCCAGTTTTACTAAATGAAGGTGGGGTTTAAGGGGGTCAATATTATATAGACACGTTTTCGTGATGAATATTCACAGTGTCCTGATCCCTGTATGCGGGCTTTAAGTGTCAACTAATTAGGTTAACACACAGCAGTCTATGCCGAATTTTGAAAACCGAAAGCTTTGGGATAGACTGATGTGAGCAGGAAGTGCAGACCCGGATCACTTTTCCAGTCGGATCCGGACCTGTACTGCTAGCCATTTGGGCTGCATCTTTTGGATACATTGTTTGACCCTCGGGGTGCGGAGCGCGGCTGCAGCTGGCGACATTATGCATTTTTTTATTTTTTGATATATGTATAATTTTTTTTTTTTTTTTTTTTTTTTTTTTTTTTTTTTTTTTTTTTTTTGTGGGGGAGGGGAGGATCTTGCTCTTTCATAAGAGTCGTCTGCTTGGAAGGCAATTCAGGTTGGGTATCAGGATTTGCTTTTTATATGTGACTATAAGGAATAAAATGGGATGTCGCCGGCTGCTGGCTTTGCTTGGCACTTTGAGGGTTAAAGGAAGAATTTTACTATCAACCCATAAATTCGAAGGTAATTTTAGTATCGGATGAAAGCAGAGGAATTTGACACTTGTGGTCAGTCTGTACAGCAGAACACGACACTGTAGTAAAAGAAACTTTAGACAATTACTCCTTGAAAATAATACTATATATAGGATATCCTGAGTAATGTTGCCTAGTATGAGCAGAAATAATGATTAAACCCATATTTTTATATAAATTTAAGCATTTAGATTCATGAGGTGTAATGATATTGTCATTATAAGTTTACCTTGACCCTTGACGCAAAGCGGGTTTTGTGATGGACGACATTTCATATTTTATTTATTTATTTATTTTTTTTATTCTATTTATTTATTTTTTTTTATTTTATTTTTTTATTTTCTTCAGGGAGGACCGGTTGTCATATTTCATGTAGGTCGTCTGTCAAACAGACGATCTGCATGGGGTGTCTGGATTTGCTCTCTTTGAGGAATCAAAGGGGAATATTTCAAAATGTCGTCAGCTGCAGTTGTGATCTGGGCTGTAAGGGTTAATACATGATTATGACTCTAAGGGAGGCAATTTAATTTTCACAGTATTATAATGAAGTTAAAGTTAACTTTTCACCCTTAGTTATGGTTAAACATAGTGCAATGATCCAGTGCCTGAGCGAGCAGTTCAGTCCTGGATTAGAATGCTCCCAGGGGAGTGGTCTGATCAGGGTCTGCACTGTTTGCTTTTCTATGAGCATCTTTTGGACTCATTTCAGCACAGTAGAACCAAAAATGTTTACATTCTAGGATAATTTAAATTATAGCATTTTAATGGGTGTCAGAATATTCAGGCATCCTAAAATTCTTCATAATAGTTATGGTAACAATGTACAGGCATGATGGGTTGTGATATTTCCTAAAATTACTTTGAATGCACTATAGTATTATAGGAGTAAAAATTTGAGGAAATTTAAATTGAGGGTCTTCAAAAAAATTTGGGTATTTACAGTAGTGTATTTACTTTTTTAATATTGGGACACCTTATCTACTTGCCATATTGCCCTGAAGTTCGAAACAGTCCACTTTGCTACCTTTTGATGTGTCTGGAGTGATGTTGTATATATAACAAACAGTGTGGACCCAGATCAGATGCCACATTCTGTGATATCTGGTCTTAGTCTACACTGATTGCAAAGGCCTATCTGTCCCAATACTTAGGATTATTGCGGTAAATTAGATAAGCTTGGTTTACAGAGGCAGGGGTTCCTTTGCCAGGGTTGCAGGTAGGGCAGTTGTGTTCATCAAATTTCAAAGGAGTTGCAAATCATTATCATTGAAATCTCATAGTGAGTCGACACTGACAGATAAAATCTCTTTGAAATTTGATGAAATGGATTGGCCGGCTTGCGGGTTTTGGCTGGGAAGCCTTGCTTCTACTTTGCAAGCATAGATTTAGTTGAAATGACTTAATAATCTTGAAAGAGCTATATACAGTTCATTAAGACCACATATACTATACCTATAGACAGTCTCTGAGCTTTGATGATATATGTATACTGTAAACTTCCATGAATATTAGATAAGAAGGAGGAACAGCGTGAACCTAAATTGGAAGGCTACCACAGGAGCAGTCTAATTGGGCCTACGCTGTTAGCCAATACATTTACATATCTCATTATGATCAGACCATGGTTATAGAAGTCTAGGATGACAAGTGATGATAGAATTCTGGAATTTTGCATATTTAAAAAAAAAAAAAAAAAAAAATGTATGTAATGGTTGGATTGTTATAGACTCAGATCAGACAGACCAATTAAGGTATACACAATCTGTTATCCCAATATTGTCAGTCTGATTTGGACACACTTTAACTATGTCTAAGTTACAGCATAATAAAATACATGAAAACCACACTATTTTGGCATGTTGGGCTCTAAGGGTTAACACTTGATTATGTATCACCCCTAGATACAAGGATACATGTCTACAGAGTATTTATCCCTTTGTTTATATTTGAGCCGTGGTGCGGGGCAGTGGTGCTTTTCATCCTCCACTGGGCAGTCCTCAAATGTGCATATGCAAGTATCTAGTGTGGCTGGAAAGCTGGGTCCAGGTCCAAGTCTTGGTTTTGTTTTAAACTACATGTGAGCGAACAGGGAGGGCTCTGGTGTGAGCCTTGCTGTTCGCAAGTGGGATAGGCGCCATTGTCATGTACATGTACGGTGGCTTGTGTTGTATTTTATTCTACTTTATTTATTTTATATATATATTCTTTTTTCTTTTTTTTTTTTTATTTATTTATTTATTTTTTTTTTTTTTTTAATTTATTTATTTATTTTTTTTTTTTTTTTTTTTTTTTTTTTTTTTTACAGATTATCTAGCTCTATGTTCCTGGTTTATTGATTAAGTGTTTGTTACACTTGTGTGTGGGGGTGGTATCAGCCAGTAACCACGTACAGCAAAAATACATTTTATACATATGGTACAAGTTGTACCAAATGTGTAAAGTGTATGAGTTTCTCAAGTATTTCATACTAATATGCTACATGCGTTGCATAATGGACTCTTTGTAACACAATCGTTGCAGTCTAAGACAGAATATGTTCTGGTTGAGCAGTTATGTTGAATTCAAATGGAAATGTATATGGATTGTATGGGAAGACCAGTTATCGTCATTTTCTATATGATCAGTACATTTTTAGGATCCATCTTAGAACTCTGTTATATCAAATACCACATAATAACAAACAGTGTTATAAAGAGTTTATTTTGTATAGAATCAATACTTACGGACGTAACAATTAAAAAAAAAAAAAAAATGTACAGGAAATGGAAAGCAAAACAAAAAGAAGATAAATTCCTGATTTTTGTCTTGCAATTTTCGCCTTTTCGGCAAGGCAAAATTGGGGGATTAAACAAATTTGTACATGAAACCCTGCATGGCATGTTCTCTTCTTTACGGAGCTCCTACGGATAATGTAGGGGTTCTTTAAAATAAATTAACACCATTTCAGTATTGAGGAAGCTAAAAGGGGGTAGGAAATACGAATAATGTATCATTTTTACAAACAATAGGTACGTATACATTTTAGAGAACCAAAAGTATAATCGAGACAGATTCTTAGTTCTTAGTTGTAGCCAAAGGGAAAGCTATCATGAAAATCTTTACAACTTATATTTAGGTATAGCTTTTGATATTTGTAAAACAAAAATCCATGTATCATTCTATGTGCTGCAATACAATAGCTGCAAGTTTTCCAAGAGCTAAAACTTTTGTTATATGTGGACATTATGCCACTCATATTTTGTTTTATTTTTGTTGTTTTCTTGTTTAAAATAAATTCTGCTGTTGTGCATGACTTCTTTGCATATGTGAACATAAGGGCTTTAGTATGGTTAACTTTAAACAAAAAGTGGTTGATTTGATAACTGTCTTTTCCCAAAATTGTCGAGGCCTCAAAAATATGCAAAAAAGAAGAGACTTATTCCAGTATATTCGTTCAAAAAAATACAATATAGCATGCTTACAAGATGTGCATATTGACAAAAACATGTATTCATATGTAAAAGCAGAGTGGGGACATAATCTTGTCTTGAGTGCAAAGAATGGAGTAAATGCTAGCCGAGGAGTAATGATCCTAATAAATAATAACTTCCATTGTGATATAGGACAAATTTTAACTGATCCAGAAGGAAACTTTGTCATAATGGAATTAAACCTCCATACAAAGAAAATTACACTAGTAAGTATTTACGGACCAAATGACGATAAGCCAAATTTCTATAAAAATATCAAACAAAAAGTACTAGATTTTGGAAATGAAAACGTCATTTTTTGTGGTGATTGGAATTTAGTTCTGAATCCGGATGTTGACACTGAAAATTATCGTCATATTAATAATCCAAGAGCACGGTCAGAAGTTTTAAAACTTATTGATGAAGATAATTATATTGATGTATTTAGAAGTTTACATGACAGCAAAGGCTTTACATGGAAGAAAATTAATCCTGAGAAAAAACAAGCACGTTTGGACTTCTTCCTGGTCAGTTAGGAAAGCTTCAAGCTTGTTTATGACTGTAATGTGGTATCAGGATACAGAACAGATCACTCAGGAATTATACTTAAATTAAAACTTAATCAAAATGAACGAGGAAAGAGTTATTGGAAATTCAATAATTCACTTCTGAAAGATAAAGATTATATTCAACTTGTAAAGAAGTCAGTAGAAGAGGTGAAAAACACATATAAAATTGTCAATATTCAACAAAACAGGGTTAACTTAGATAATAATAATAATAATAATAACAATAGTAACAATAATGATAATAACAATATCTTTAATAACAATAATAATAATATACATAATACGTATTCTATAAATGACCAGCTTTTGTTGGAAATGATACTTTTAGCTATCAGGGGGGAAACAATAAAATACAGCTCAAGAAAAAAGAAGGAAAACAGTAGACAGGAAAAACAGCTAGAAGATGAAATATTAAATTTAGAAAGCAAAATTACTGAGACTTTACAAACAGTCAGTCAAGAAGACATTAACTTACTGAATGATAAGAAAAACAGATTACATGAAATAAGAAAAAGTAAAGTTGAAGGAGTCATGTTAAGATCACGGTGTAGATACGAGGATTTAGGAGAGAAACCTTCTGGCTATTTTCTTAATCTTGAAAAGAGAAATTTCACAAATAAAGTTATCACAAAAATAATAGAGGAAAATGGCCAAGAATGTTTGAGCACAGATGAAATATTAAACAGCCAGAAAACATACTTTAAAAATTTGTACAGTGAAAATATCATTATTGATGATACTCCAATTGAATCCAAAATAGGAGAAAATAGTTCTAGACTGACTGATAATGAAGCTGAATTATTGGAAGGAGATATTAAATATTCAGAGCTTGCAGAGGCATTGAAAAATATGAAAAATTTAAAAACACCTGGAAATGATGGATTTACTGCAGAATTTTTTTAATTTTTTTGGACTGATCTGAAATTTTTCATATTAAACTCATTAAATTATGGTTATAGAACTGGCTCATTATCAATAACTCAAAAACAAGGTATAATCACCTGCTTACCAAAACCAAATAAATCACCCTTCTATCTGAAGAATTGGCGACCTATTTCCCTTCTTAATGTAATCTATAAATTAGCTTCCTCTGTTATTGCTGCACGCCTTAAAACTGTACTACATAAACTGATACATGAAGATCAAAAAGGTTTTATTTCTGGAAGATTTATAGGAGAAAACATAAGACAAATTTATGACATTCTTTTTGAGACAAAACAACAACAACTACCAGGTTTGATACTTTCTATTGATTTTCAACAAGCATTTGATTCCGTTTCATGGAAATTTATACACAAAACACTCAAATACTTTAATTTTGGACCATCCTTTCAACGGTGGATCAAATTATTTCAGACTGGTTCTGAGTCATGTATATTACAAAACGGTCATATGTCAGAGTTTTTTGGACTACAAAGAGGCTGTAGACAAGGAGACCCTATCTCCCCATACATTTTTCTCCTATGTGCAGAGGTATTAAGCCAAATGATCAGAAAAGACAATCTTATCAAAGGGATAATAATAGAAAATAAAGAATTCAAATTGAGTCAATATGCTGATGACACTCAAATATTCTTAGACGGATCAGAAATATCGCTAAAAAAAACTTTAGATAAATTAAAATTATTTTATTCAATGTCTGGTTTAAAAATAAATGTTGAAAAAACAAGAGCAATATGGATTGGATCAATGAATAGATCAAATCGTAAGTTATGCTTGGAATATAATTTAGACTGGAATCAAGAACCTTTTAAAATCCTAGGAGTGACTTTTACTCCAGAGGTTTTTGACATATGGGATCAAAATGCAACTGATGTCCTTAAAAAAGTGGAAAATATTATCAAGTCTTGGTCAAGAAGAAAAATTACATTGCCTGGAAAGATAACTGTTATTAAATCATTAGCCATATCAAAATTTGTTCATTTATTTCTGGCTCTACCCAACCCACCAGGAAATTTAGTACAAAGCCTAAATAAATTATTTTATAAATTCCTGTGGAATTCTGGGCCTGACAAGATAAGAAGAAAAATTATAATTGAAGATATAACACAAGGGGGTTTAAGAATGATTCAAATAGACAGTTTTGTTACAGCATTAAAAGTTACATGGCTAAGGCGACTAATTTCACAACCCAGTTGCACATGGAGCAGTCTTTCATACATAAATATGGATAGTCTTTTTACTAAAGGAAATAATTATGCAGGCATAAAGGCAAATGAGCTAATAAACCCATTTTGGAAAGATTTACTAATAAGTTGGAATAACTTTTGCAAAGCAGTCAAAATCGAGACACTTGAAGATATTTTATATTGCCCAATATGGTTTAACTCAAATATGAATGGGGGACAAAATTTATATTTTAAAGAATGGCATGATAAAGGTATTAAAAATGTAATAGACTTACTTAATGGAGATGGAAATTTTTATCAATTTGATGAACTGAAAGAAAATTATGGTATACATGGGACTTTTTTAGACTATCAATCAATCTTAAGAAAGTTGCCTACGTACTGGAAAACTAAAATCAACCAAAATAATTTTGTATGTAAGAACAGGAAACAAAATGTTGCTCGAAATTGTTATCTTAAATTATTATGTAAAGACAAAAAAGGTAGAAGAACATTATATAATATTATTGTTGGAAACCAGGATTCAAGTCCACCATCTCAAAAGTGGGTTAATATATTAGGAAATATTACACAGGAAGAATGGAATAGTTATAATGATACAATTAAAAATATCAAAGAAGTGAAATTACAAGAGTTTCAGTTTAAAGTAAATAACCATATACTAGTTACAAAATCTTTTCTTCACAAAATAAATAAAGTAGACAATGACAGATGCACTTTTTGCAGCCTGGAAACTGAAACAATAATACATGTGCTTTTCAACTGTAATAAGGTGAAAGAATTTTGGTTGGCTATGAAGAATTGGTTAAGAATTCAAGCTAATGTTATACTTCATTTAACCATAAAGAATGTTATTTTTTCTAAACAAGAAAATAATGAACTACTTAACTACATACTGCTATTAGGTAAGTACTTTATCTACAAAACAAAGTTTTTGGCAAATAGCATTAGGCTGGAAAATTTTATTACCTACCTGAAAAGAAAATATCAGAATGAGAAATACATCTCAAAAATTCATAATAAACAGAATAAATTTCAAGCCAAATGGTCACTTTTAAGTCACATAATGGAAGGTACAACTGATACGCCATAGCCAGAAAAAACAAAAAAAAACAAAACAAAAAAAAAAACAATATTTTTCCACAAACATCATCTTCAAAAAAGGCAGTTGCAGGAACTATTAAACCATTAAACTTAATAAAGATGTAGCCGATACCCAAACTCTTAAACTTAATATCTTTTGTAGCCATAAGCCATACAGCCCTAAGTTTATGTTCAGGTAAGCAAACAAGTAATGCAAAGCAGATTAGAATGTTTATGTCTTCATCAAGTTCGGTTAGTATAGTATAATCAGCTGCATGTATATATATGAACATGATCCTTTTTCAAAGCACAAAGACAGTTTTGATAACTTATGGTTCCTATATCAAAATAAGCAGAAAGTATAAACAGTTTTTGTGGTTGCGAAGAGGGACTATAGCCAATGAAAAGTTGTTTCATATACAAAAGCAGACATTATTAATTAAAAGAGTCTCCTTGTATATGAATACTGAAATATTATTGTACTCTGACAGACAAAACAATAGTTCATATAGCTTAAGAAGGATGAGAGATAGAATGAAAGCTTATCAATATATCAGTATCTATTATGTATATGTATTACATGCATAAATTAATAAAATAAAGATGTGGACAAAAAAAAAAAAAAAAAGTTGGTGAATATCAAAAGAAAAAAAAAAAAAAAAAATTGTTCAGTTCCGATATCCAAGATGGCCCCCACAGCGGCAATCTTGAAATTCTTCAAATGACATCTCCTCGCAAACCGTAAGTCAAATTGAGCCAAAAGCAACAAGAGATTCAGAATTGCTAAAATTGTTCTGTTCCAAGATGGCTGCAGTGAAACTTACATCTCCTCCTAAACGTTAAGTCAGTTTGAGCCAGAAGTTGATTGGAGGCATCACAGTGACAGAGAAAATTCAGAATTGCTAAAATTGTTCCGTTCCGATATCCAAGATGGCCGCCACGGCAAATTATTCTGTTCCGATATCCAAGATGGCTGCCATGGTGGCCATCTTAAAATTGTTCAAACGACGTCTCCTTCCAAATCCTAAGTCGGATTGAGCCAAAACTTGATTAGAGGTATCGGAGTGACATACAGATTCAGAATTGCTAAAATTGTCCGTTTCGATATCCAAGATGGCTGCCATGGTGGCCATCTTGAAATTCTTCAAATGACATCTCCTCCCAAACCTTAAGTTGGATTGAGCCAAAACTTGATGGGAAGCATTGGAGCTACATAGAGATTCAGCATTGCTTAAATCATTCTGTTTAGCTATCCAAGATGGCTGCCTTGGCGGACATTTCGAAAATTTTGAAACTATATCTGCTCCCGAACCCTAAGTTAGATTGAGCCCAAACTTGGTGGGAGGCATTTTGGAGATTTAGATTAACTAAAATTATTAATTTCAAATACAGTACAGCTTTCACGATGGTTATATCGTTCGCTCTAATGCGCGATCGCGGAAAAGATTAAATCCCACGCTATTCCCGCGCTTATCCCACGCTAAACCCGCGCTAAACCCACGCTAAATCCGCGCTCAGCTCGCGCTGGGATATCATGCAGCGTGAAAACGATCACGCTCGCGCTAGCTTCCACTCTTATCCAGGCTCACCTTATGCAGTCTCAGGTAAAAATGCTCGAGTTATCTGAACGTAAAATTTTGAATATAAAAAAAGTATGTGCAAATTTCTCCTAACATACATGTACAACAAAATAGAATAATGATTTATAATTGACTTATTATGTTTAGTCAGAACACAAATAAACTACAAAGTAATGTGTGATTTTGAAGTGTTTTAGTTGTAATTTTATTCTTCCCAAAGCGAAGCCCCAAAACAATCTGCACAATCTGGTCAGGGTCTTCGTTGTTCGCCTTACGTATTCTACACGGTCCCTAGAAGAATCTTAGCAGAATGTACAGGTGCCGACAATCACGTTTTCCCCTAAACCTAACAAATTCTATATTCAGGCTGGCTCATTTTTCCAGTGTCACTTTAGCAGCGGAAATGTCCCTTTTCAAACCATCTTATTGTTTGTTTACCAATTTATCATGCTTCTCTTCCTAAGTCGGAAATTCCCGCCTTTCACCCATTATTTTCAAGGTTAGCATATGCTGCTGCTGCCAAGAAAACTGTTTGAACCTCTGGAGCGCTGCTGAAAATTTTAGAGCAGATGCCGATCTGTTTTCAGTATTTTACAGCAAGAAGGCTGAACTTTTCATGTGAATCGTCTGCCAAGCAAACGGTCCATATGTAATGTCACGCCTTATTTGCCCCATTATTTGCACTGGAAAATAAAGAAAAAAATATGAAAATGCCGTCTGCTGAATGTGCTGAGCGCTTCAAGTATTAAGGGAGGCCTTAAGGAGTATGGATACATTTCATTTGTCATGGGAGGCAGAAACGGACAGGCTGAAAGGTATCTACACTTCTCGTATCGAGGCCTCGGCGGTTTCTCATGATGACTGGACCTTGGTTAGGGCTGTCCATTTAAATCACCACTTAATGATGCTGGTGATTTGATGTCTTATGTCTCTTTCAACATAAATTATTTAATTCATACCGAGATTATAGAACGCGGCGTCTGATCAGGGTCTTCACTATTTGCAAAAAAAACAAAAACAAAACAAAACAAAAAAAAACAAACAAAAATCAGTTTAGCCATTATTCTCTAGCAATACCTAAATCTAATAGCCGGATGCACCTAAAAGGGGTGGACTCTCTCTCTATCTCTATCTCTCTCTCTCGCAAATATGATATGCCTCCTTTCGAACTATAAGTTGTTAGCACTGACTTTATTGGAAAGAATGTCGCACCGGCGGGAATGGAACGTGAGACCTGAATGCGGATTTGATTCTTGAACCCAACAGATTGTGCGGTTTATTAGTAAACACACATGTATTAGCTATGCTCATTCGCTCCTTCTGCTGCTTCAAGATTGGCAGTTATAAGTTTCTGACGGAAGGGTGTTCAGTGAACTGGTTAACCGCTAATGTAATAAGCCTGCCCCCTCTTCATCCCATTTCGGATGGGCCCCGACTCGTAAAGCAATTGCAGTTAGCTCCCGCTCCCTTTAGTCAATTGCAGTTAGCTCCCTTAAAACAGTAAAACCTGCAGTGTGAGGACTTTGCCCGGCATTTATCAGGGTACAAATAAATATCTTATGTTATTTGCTTCCAGTATATACATTTAAAACATTATATTTAAATCTCTGAGCGAAAAACATGTGCATATACCAGGATGTCAGAAAAATGGGCCCTTTCACATAGGAAACCAGAAAAATCGGGCCATTCATATACTTTTTGTTGAAAAAAGGGGGCCAATCATATACCTGGCAGTGCTGAAAAAGGGGGCTATTCGGCACGCACATCTGTACTATGCCATATATAGGACCCCCGCCCCCGAGGATCAGACCCTTCGATGATCATACAGTATGCACCGTCTGTGGACTCAGGGCTATCCAAGAAGCTTGCTTTATATAGTGGGTCTATGCACAGACTGACCTGAGTCTTTGCTGGTCATACATACATTGTAGTATTGTAGGCTTTGTCCGGCGCGGGCTCATATTCAATGTACGCACATCGTAAATTATACTTCAGGCATAATAACCTTGTACCGACGTAGACGGCCCAGTCAAAACTATTTCGATCTTGTCGAGCCCGCACACATTTCCGGGGCAGGCAGACATTAGCTGTTAATCATTTCAGCAGAAACTGACAACTGCCCTTCTTTTCTTTCATATACGTTGATGAGTGAGCCTACTTTTGGAGTCATGGCCCTTTGAACATCGAGAATATCATAGTGATTTCTGTAATATATTTGTGTTCGCTCTGTAACTTGAAAACAATTCAAGATATTTTCTTGAAACTTTATTAATTTATTAACAGAGTTATGACACTTGCTTGATGTTAGTATAGTGGCGGGGCATCGTGCAATATCTGCGACCCATTTATAAAATATTTAACAGTATGACATATTAGGAAAGGGTGCCTCGGAGTCGGTGGTGTAGTGGTAAAGCTGCTCGCCTTGTAACCCATGCAGGGGTCATGAGTTCGATCCCAGGCTTCTTCAGGCTTTCATATGAGACTTTAAACCAAGGCCCCCATCTCTCCATGACCTAACTGTTAGTTGGACGTAAAACACTCACTCACTCATCTGAATTGTCATTAGCTTGAAGGTGAAAGACACCTTCTGAAGTCACCAATATTGGCTTTAATTAAGAAAAGCATACACTCGGAGGATGATCTTGAAAAGCCCAGAGGCCAAAGAAGCTCATACAAACGGTGAAGACTGATTCGCAGGTTGATCTTAGTATTCACTGGTGGCACAGGTCTCATCGTCCTAAAAGTGTTTTCCAAATTGTCATGATTCCTGTTCCCCCAAATTAGTTTCATTCCCTTGTTCTCTGCGGCGTCTAATCTGGGTCTGCACTGTTTGCATTGGCCTATCTGTTCCAAGGTTCTTTATATTTTTAATACGTGCCAGTTTTGTGTACATTTCTGACGAGAAAAGGCTCCATAAATTAAGTTGTGTTTTTCTCCCGAAGCGGTTTCCCGCCACGATTTCACGTGACGTTACCGCTGCGAGCACGTGGTTTCTTCATGCGGGGCAAGGGAAAGAATGTTGCTTCGTGACTTGCATTTTCTGTGTATTTTAATAATCCTAATGTTCTCAATATATAGATGATGTAAAAGAATTAACAGTGCCAATATTTATTTATACCCTGGTAAATGCGGGGTAAGGCCCTCACTCTGGGTTTTACTGTTTAAAGGGAGCTAATTGCATATGCCTTGATGATGAACTTAACGAGTTGAACACAGCATTTTGTTTTATGAATCAGGGGCGGATCCAGGACGATTTCTGAAAGGGGTTCGATTTGATCTAATTTCCGTACTTACTCTACGTATTCGGACAGACATACCTGAGCAAACAGTGTAGACCCAGATCAGATGCCACAGAACGCATTTAAACCTTCACTGAAACGGTGATGTATTTAACCAGAGATTTGTAATCTCTTCAAGAACTGAAGTTTACATGTACATGCCTGTTTGTCACCACAACCGGCAAAATCTGACCGCCCTTGCATCGGAAGATGATCTGAGTCTTCACTGGTCGCACGTCTTATGTCCTAAAAGTGTTTCCAAATTTCCATGTTCCCTGTTCCCCCTCACTAGTTCCATTCCCCTTTTCTCTGCGACGTCTGATCTGTCTACACTTTGCATAGGCCTTTCTGTCCCAATACTTAGGTTCTACTTTTTATACATGCCAGTTTCATATGCAGTTCTGACGAAAAAAATTCTCTATAATTTAACGCACATAAGTGTGTTTTTCTCTTAGCGGTATCCGCCTCGATTTCTCGTGACGTTACTGTTACGAGCACGCGGTTTCTTCATGCGGGGCAAGGGAATGTGACTGTTGCATCTTCCGGGTATCTCCACTTGTATTTTTGTAATCTATACTGGAAATGCGAACGTCCCAGAATTGTGTCGTCGTCTGGTGGCGTATCATTGCAACTTTGGTAAATATTTTAAGAGAACAAGGGAATGAACCTAATTTCTGGGGACACGGAGTGCGGCGATTGGGAAAACTCATTTGGTACAATGAGACTTTTGCGACTAGTGCAGACTCAGATCAACTTACGCATCCGCATGAGAATGGACGATATAACCTCCACGCTGACTGTACTATATGATGGGAAAACAAAATCGGCCAGGTATTTCGTCAAATTACACCAAGGAACTCGGGTTAACGTCGGGCTGTACATGCTGGTCGCATATGCAATAACTCATCTAAACCGCTAACAAAAAAAAAAAAAAAAAAAAGAAAGAAACATTTTATTGCCAGATTGTGAAATACTTCCCGACTGGACATTAATTAAGTTGAAGGGGAATCTCAATTTCCCGACGGACAATTTGTATGTGTCATGTAGGCATTGAGATCATAAATAAGCGAAATGATATAAAACAAGGAAGACTCGGCTCAGGTTGCACGTCCACACATACATGTAGATAATGTGCAATTTTATTTATTGTTTTCTGTCAACAGAATGAGAACTTCTGGATCAAAATCTACTGCAAAAGTACCGTGAATCGATCTTTACTCACAGACTAACCTGTGATAGAAATATTTTACTACTGTCGTTAATCCTTTCCACGCTTGTCACGTTCGTGCCAGTAATACGTTTTGCACTACGATTACGTAACCTCGCGTTCCATTCTTCACGCTTTGCGCAAAACCCGCGCTAAACCCACGCTCATCCCACGCTAACGAGCAAAATTTTTTATCGTGGAGCGCAAACGATATAACCTTCGCGAAACTTGTACTGTACCGGTATCCAAGACAGTCGCCATGTGGGCCATCTTGAAAATCTTCAAACAACATCTCCTCCCAAACTGTAAGTTGGATTGAGCCGAAACTTGATGGGAGGCATCGAAGCAACATAGAGATTCAGAATTACTAAACTCATTCCGTTCCAGTATCAAAGATGACCCCCATCTTGAACAGAACGGAAGTCTGATTGAGCTTAAACATGATGAGAGGCATTGGGGTGTTACGGAAATTCAGAATTGCTAAAAGCATTCTGTTGCAATGTCCAAGATGTCCACCATCTTGAAATTCTGCAAACCACATCTCCTCCCAAACAGTAAGTCAGATTGAGCCGAAATTTGATGGGAGGCACTGGGGTGACGTGGAGGTTCAGAATTGCTAAATTGTTCAGTTCCAATATCCTAGATGGCGGCCATGGTGGCAATCTTGAAACTCTGCAAACAACATCAGATTCTGACAGATACAATGAGGCTGTGTAGTTGTAGCAAATTTTGCATTTTGTCACAAGTCCTGCAGTACTTTCTTTTTTCTTTTTTTTTCTGCAATTTTGTGTGTGCTCAATGTAAAGAAAAAAGAAAGAAAAAATCATCAAGGATTATCCTCTTTTAAAAAAAAAAATAATTTTCCATGTTCAGTGCGCCATTTGCTATGAGGCATATATTATACTGTGCTGTCAAAACTCGTATTTACTGTCCAATATTTAATGGACAGCAAGAAAAAGCTGCTGAAATTGCCAGTATCGAGGTAAACATACATATGGCTCTTTGACATTTTTATTTCAACAGAGAATCATACCTCTAGATTAGAGGATTCTTTAGATAAATAGATATCTTATTTCTTGACAAAAATTCCTTTCAGTCTCCCTCAGCTCTTTGCTTTTTCTTCTTTCAGGCTTTCAAGTGGGCCCTTCTTTTCCCTACTTTTTTTTTGTGCTCCTACTTTTTTTTTGAACCTACCTTTTTTCTGAAAATGCCTTACTATCCCTACTTTTAGTCCAAAAATGTTTGAAGGGAACAAAAATAGTAATTTTTTTCCTCGCTCGCTCAGAATTTGTAATATCAGATCAACTTAATCTGAGCAGCCGCAATGCAAAAGTTGATAAAATATTTTTACTTCAGTTGTAATTCCTTTTTTGGAATATTTATTTTGTCATTTCCTTTCCATTTTGTAATGCAGTGTTATTGATCAGAGAAAACACTGTTCGCTTACTACATGTATATCTTTTTCTAATTCTGAAAACACTCAGAAAGCCCCTACTATCCCCACTTTTCATGATTGAAATTTCTACTTTTACCCTATTTCAAAATTTTGAGCCCTACACTTGAAAGCCTGTTCTTTTATCCTACTAAATCTATCTTACCAGCCAGCCTCGGTGGCTCATTTGGATGCGCCGTCCGACTGGAGACCAGAAGGTCGCGGGTTCAACCCCCGCCGAGGTCAGCAACATTCTTTCGTGGAGATTGATCATGAAATATTTTCTACGGTTTCTCTCCCTTCCGCTGATTCAAGAAGGGCAGTTGTCAGTTTCTGGCGAAAGAAAATTTGCACAATACTGGTTAACCGCTTAGAGGACTAAGCCTGCCCAGTAAACGTGTGGTTAGTTAAACTGACCGCGCTCCACATGACCCCATTGGATTGACTGGGCCGTAAAACCTCAACACAACAACTTACCAGCTCCTATTAAACAGTAAGACAACCAACCACATTGTTATATTGCATGATGAAGTGTTAGTTATGTGACTGGCAATTACACAAGTTTGTAGCATGTGTAGAATTATTGCATAGTTAGGGAAATGTATTTAAATAAGTCTTTGGACTTTATTCTGGATCCTTTCTATGTAATTTTTGTAGTTGTGACATATGTCATACAAATAAAATAAACTTCAAGATGAGTTGATACACTTTTTGGAGAGGCAACTCTGTCTTAATTGTGATGTCTCCTTCTGAAAAAGAGTATTCTCGTAGGGAAAGAATTTGCTCATTGAGCTTTTTTTTTTCCATTTAAAATAAATCCTTTTCAGAGTGGACATAAGGCCGGTCTCAGTGGCTCAGTTGGATGCGCGTCCCACTGGAGACCAGGAGGTCGCGTGTTCGACGCCCGCCGAGGTTGGCAACATTCTTTCGTGGAGATTGATCATGAAATATTTTCTACGGTCATTCTCTCCCTTCCGCTGATTCAAGAAGGGCAATTGTCAGTTTCTGGCGAAAGAATGTGCACAATACTGGTTAACCGCTTAGAGGACTAAGCCCGCCCAGTAAACGTGTGGTTAGGTAAAACTGTGCTGGACATGACCCTGTTGGGTTGACTGGGAAGTAAAACTTCAACACAAACAAAAAGAATGGATATAAAGCATAGAAAAGTGAAAAGGAAGTCACAGAAAGTTGTCTCCCTTGCAAAATAATGGCAGAAAATCAACCATTTGTGTCCAGTCCCTTTAAATAAAAAAAAGGCAAACAAACATCTTATAATTTGTGGGTAGTCATGAGAAGCGTTTCAGCGAAGCTTTCCTAATGTGTATCTGCAACTTATATTTTCATTGAGAAATAAGATTAATACTTTTTTGGTTGAAAAAAAGCACAACACCACCTTATGTAGAGCTATTGCGGGTTCTGCTTTGCTAAGCCTAAAAGCTTGCCTGCCCCTGTTTTTAATAATTAATGAATTACTGCTTTTGTTCTGTTACTCTGATCAGTCATAATTTTATTTTGTAGGTCACCACGAAGAAGAGAAAAGAAAAGAAGTCCCACTCCCAAACCAACAAAAGTTCACATTGGCCGTCTCACCAGAAATGTTAACAAAGAACATATACACGAGATATTTTCTGTGTATGGGTCAATAAAAAATTTAGATATGCCATCAGACAGAATTCACCCAAATGTATCAAAAGGCTATGCTTACATAGATTATGAGAAACCAGAGGAAGCTGAGAAGGCTGTAAAACATATGGATGGAGGTAAGGATAAACAATTGGACAGCAGATAAAAAGAATATACAGAAAACATTTTGTAATCCCAGGCTTAGCCCATTGTATACTGAATAGATTCTCCCACACTATATATTGGAAGAGTCCAATTTCAATTTTAGGTACGTCTGGCTATGAGATTTACATATTCCTAAAGAAAAATGGCTAAACTATTTGCAAACAGTGGAGACCTTGATCAGACGCCGCGTTCTGCGGCGTCTGATCTGGGTCTGCACTGTTTGCCAATTACCCTTATATGGGTCTCCTGACTACAATGGGTTAGGGAGTTGAATTGATTATTGGAAACAAACATCGATTTATGCATATGCAGTCTGACAAAGTAGCACAAAATGTGCACTTAATAAAGAAAAAAAATAATAATAATAAAAAGAAAGATCATTCACTGCTTTAGTTGGCTGGAATGAATTCACTTCTTTCTGTATTTACCCTAAATATTTGGAACCATAATCCATTAATTACTGTGCTTGAACGAGTGCATTTTTTTATCACACTACCTTAGCAAGCAGGTGCAGTATAGGCATCCATTTTTCATCAGTGTCCGGTTTGTCAACATTTGCTACCACCCTAACATTGAAGTCCATTTATGAAGAACTATTACATTCATCTAACAAAAACTCAAACACTGGGGTATAATTTTTGTGACCATGACCTACATATCATAGTCCACTGACTGTCATTCTTTACTTGTAGCTAACTTGTTTATAATACTGACAGGCCCCTGATCATATGCAACATCTGATCTGGGTATACATTATTTGGTGAGACTTGTTTGTCCAAGTATGTTGGATAAATACAGTACATGTAGTTGGCAAGAATGGTCAGAAATGAACCGAAAGAATGTGCACAATACTGGTTAACCGCTTGGAGGACTAAGCCTGCCCAGTAAACGTGTGGTTAGGTAAACTGACCGCGCTCGACATGACCCCACTGGGTTGACTGGGCCGTAAAACCTCAACACAAACAAACAATCAACAAATAGATTTGAAATTACCATAGTGCACAAAACTGTTATTAACCCATTGAAGACTAGAGCCCCTAAATGGGTAACTGGCAAACAATGCAGGCCCAGATCAGATGCCGCATTCTGCGGCTTCTGATCAGGATCTCCACTGTTTGCAAATAGTTCAACCATTTTTCTTTAGGAATATCTACATATAGCCTGACATACCTAAAATCGAAAATGAACTGTTCCAATCTATATTGTGTGGGTGAGTTAATTCAGTCTTTAATGTGTAGATTTTCCTTGTTAACTTGCAGCAATAGAATATCAGACTTTATTTTCAAAGGAAAAGGGGAAAATCTAGACTTCAGGAACTTATTGATGGCCGTCATTGTTGGATACACCACATTCTCTGTACATGTAAAAAACACTATTGCAGGGATCTAAAGCAAAACCAGAGGATTTATTAAGGCAGTCTTTGCAAAATTCATACGACTGCCAGACATGTGAGACAAAAATTTGTTTTGTCCAGAGAATTTCAGGAAGACCGACTTTGAAAAGTTTTGACATGTAGTCTGTTAAAGAGGAGTATTTGATGGTAATTCTGAGATAATTTTCTCAATTTCTCCCTAAAAACACCTGGTCTCAGTGGCCCAGTCGGATGGGCGTCCTGACTGCAGTGATTTTTTTAGGCGTGCGTCCTGCGTCCTGTACGCATAATTTCGCCAGAGGACGCAAAAAATTGGCCTCGGTGAGTCCCGTGGACTCATAAAATTCTCGAATGTACGCACGTTTTGCTTCTTGAAATCTACTTTCATTTTCGGAAAAAAGCGAATGCGCAAGCAGTGTTTCAGTACCGTGTTTGGTAAAAGCCAATACTGAAAAGTGTCGTATCTCTACGGTACACCGATTCTACCTATACAGTCAAAAATCAATAGCAAGTTGTTCAGTACCGGAGGAACCGTAGCGGACACTGAAGTATTGGTTTTTAGTCTGTTGAGAACTTTTATCGTAACACCGACATTGACATTGCAATTGTCAACAGGAAACAGCGATCATTTTTTTTTTTTTTTTTTGAAAGAAGAAAAAGATGCACCCTAAAAAGATAATAAAACAATAAAACTAGACCCCTTACAGCAAACGCTGTTCGGTCTGCTACGTCAGCAAATCAGACTGACACGGACAACAAAGTCTGTGACTGGCGATCTCGATAACGGAAACCCCCAGTTCCAAACTGAACCCACAAAGCAACAGACAAAAAAAAGTCTCTGCTTTGTATTACGGTCTAGTCAAAACAAACAAAATGTCTGTCCTTAATTATGTATCACAGGTACTGTATTAATCCGCCTATAAGACGGGGATTTTTCAAAAAAAAAAAGCCCCCAAAAATCCAGACCCGTCTTATAATTGAGGTCTTTGGCCATATCGGTATTTTGGGCAAAGTCCGGTGGTGCCACGTGGTCACGGAAAATGCCGATCTTCGAAACCGGTAGAAGGATATAATGTTTACCTTCGTCCCTTGATAGAAATAGCAGCAAGGTAATTTTTTAGGTGAAGTACCGAATTTTTCTGTGTATTACATGCACCCGTGTATAACACGCACTGAATATTTGCTAAATAGTTTTGAAATAAAAAAAAAAGATGTTCCTATGTAAAACACAAAGAATTTATCCGTGCATTATTTACTAAGTTACCAGATACTAAGTGTGTCAAATTTCACTAGGATTGAGTTGAAAATGGCCGAATTCGGAAGGTTTAGAGTAGAAACAGGTCGAATTTACGATAATGCTAACTGAATTTTCATTGTGCAGCTCTGTTATCATGGGCCTCAGGCAACTTGATGTAGTGTAGGCAGTTCTTTGCTTCCCCACTGCAGACGCTATGACAATAAAAATGTAGTTATTTCTTTTGTGTTCTTATAATTAACACCTTCGTTGTGTCACTTTGTGTCACTTTCTTAACTGAGACGTGAAATTATCAACTCAGTGCCTCAGGGCAATGCAAACAACAACTAAAGTCGCCTAGTTGTCATTCTGACTGCCAATTAACCAATTAAGTGCACAGATGTATGCTGGTAGTTTTTTTTTTTCTTTATCATAAACATTGTTTATTTCAAACAATTTTTTTGGTAAGTTGGAAGAAAAGTTAAAAAAAAAAAAAAGATAAACGTATGGTAAGAAAATAAAAGATAAAATGCAAATGACCGATCTACCTACCTCAAAAGCCCAGTTGGTTTTGTTTATTATCAATAATTTTAATAATTGCAAAAAATTAAATACTTTTTTATTTTTTCAATGTATGATCGTTTGTGCCAATATTTATGTTCTACCAAATTTATTTCCTATTTTGAACTACAATAAATCAGTTGTGCAGGCTGATTTATTCAAGTTACGGTGTGAGACTTGTCAAAGTCCGGTAATCAATACAGATTCATATGCATATGCCTGTTTGAGTAGTTTCCCTTTGAAGAGATCACATGATCAGCAAAATAAAAAAGCGTAAACAAAAAGAGCATGGACATGAAAAGGATATCAAATTACTGCAAATCAGATGGAGCTGCTTGTTTTGAGCTGACAGAATCATGGTATGGGCGAGATAGGTATAAAAAATCATGAATATCTCATAGCAGTCATTCTATTTCGCATTTTTAACGGGCGATCGTGAATGTCATGAGTTTTCGCGACCGATTATCTTGGCGATTTCTGTCCCGATTTTGGTGTTCCTATAAATAATACACATCGGATTTTTATAAACGTTTTCTGGGTAAATAAGGTGCGTGTTATACACAGTTAAATACGATATGCATGCTTGTAAGTGGTGTTGGAAGTTTTTTTAATTGCTGCTCTATGATAAATCTGACCAATCATCGCCGATGTCTTAATGTACTTTAGGAATTTCTGAGTGCCAGGGAATATCTCCGACAGGCGACTTTTTTAACCCGTCTTATAATTAAGTAAAAGCAAAATCCTGCCCGGGAAGGGCCCAAAAACAGCCCCCGTCTAATAAACAAATCGTCTTATAGGCGGATTAATACGGTATTTGATCATCTGTCACAAAAACTGAAGTTTTATGAAAACATTTTCGTAAACCTGTAGGTGAAAACATTTTCTTAACACTTCTGTTTTAATAGACAGTGGTACTATAGTTTCATATTTCTCAGGAAGTTTTCTGGAAAGAATTAAAGCAACTCAGTCACCACTATTTACTTTTATTGCACATCTGATTAAAATACTAAGAAAGTAATTATAAAACACTGTTACACAAGTTTAAATGAAAAGTCTAGGACGCAACAAAATATTTCACCACAAGTCCCAGGCTGGATGCATAGTTTGAGTTTGGGATGCATGAATTCTGGACCTAGCGAGTCCCAGGACCCCTAAAGGCAAAATTGTAAAAAAATCACTGTGACTGGTGATCAGGAGGTTGTGGGTTTGATCCCCTCCAGGTCCGGCAACATACTTTCATGGAGATTGATCATGAAATATTTTCTACATTCATTCTCTCCCTTCAGCTGATTCAAGAAGAGAAGTGTCAGTTTGTGGCAAAAGAATGCACACAAGCACTGGTAAACTGTTTATAGTGTGCTAAGCCAGCCCTGGAAAAGTGGTTAGGTAAACTGACAGGCTCGACATGACCATAATCATGTTGACTGGGTTGTTGAACTGAAAACCAGATCAAAATCCATAAAACATGTTATGGGTACTCATTAGAATAGCCTGGGTGAGGTGCTTCTAATGAGTACCACAAGATGCGTTTTTATGGAAAAATAAGAAAGTATTCCCAGAATTGTCATCAAGTTCTCCTTAACAATTCCTCTAAAAAACTTGTTAGATTTTAAAACAGCCATGTTGAGTTCAAACAAAAATGTATAGATTATGTAGAAAACAACCATAAATAGTCATTTTTATGCCCCCATATCGGATGATGCGGGGGGCATATAGTTTTTCGGTTTTCCGTACATGCGTACGAATGTACGTCCTTCTGTACGAATGTGTGTATGTACTTACTGTATGTATGTATGTATGTACATATACACAGTAAGTACATACACACATTCGTACAGAAGGACGTACATGATCCTGTTAGACTCCGGTTAAGGCATTTGTACCAGATAGAATTTTGCAGTTTTATAGTCAGGTACCCCATAGCGGGGACATCCGTGTACTGTGGACACATTTCTAGTTCTATATTATATATACATTTTTGGGGTGCGTGTTTAAACTGTGGTATATTCAAAACCTTGCTATAATGAACTGTTTTAAAGAAGTACCTGTGTATATGCACATAATCCAGACCGTTGACTCACATATAGTCTTTGGTTTGGTAGCGGGTGCAAAAGTGACTTCCTCTGATTCTGGCCCAGATCCTGTTAAAGGGCTTGTGGTGAATTTTGAGGGATACAGTTAGAATTTGATCTTGCAATATAAGCAGTCGAAACATTGCATAGCTCTAGATAAGATTTTTTACTGACAAGACAAGTATTGTTATTGTTTTATTTCTGACACAGAAGTTATTAGCAACTCTACCGCGTCGTTTTAAAAGCCGGCTTATACCGCAAAGCAGTACAAGTGTATCATATACCTAGCACAACTACGTTTTCCCCCTCCGTTTTTAGATTCGTCTGTGAATCTCAATTTGAGCAACCACTCAATACCAGGCCAACAAGCCTCTTGGGCCATCAAGCCCATCAAATGTGGTATTTACGTAGGGCACCAGATGTAACAGGTGAAAAAATTCTAATCACCAATTCCACGGTAGGGAATCGAACCTGGGCCGTCTGCGTGACAGGCCAACACTTGACCCCGCCGCTATAAAAGCCGGCTTGTACCGCAAGGCAGTACAAGTGTATCATATACCTATCACTACTACAATGAGTATATACAATGTAAGTTTTTGTGGAGAAATAAGAAAATATATTTGTTGGGCTACTCATCTTTGTCTAGAGCTGTGCACATTGTGTTCACTGGCACAAGAAAAATGACATTATACCATAGCTACAGATAAGGTCATAATTGACATAAAGTTTGTACCGTGATAACTCTAAGTATTGAGACAGATAGGGTTTTACAGTGTAGACTCAGATCAGATGCTGCTGAACACAGCATCTGATCAGGGTCTACACTGTTTGCCATACATACAGAAATAATCTAGACAGACAAAGAGGTAGTAGAATGGACTATTTCAAGTGTTAGGACAAATATGATAAGTAGATAAAGTGTCCCAATACTTAGGGTAAATACAGTATGTCTAGAACCTTTTAAGGTGAAACTTGTTAAGGAGACTTGATTCACTTGACAGATTTTCCACCGTTTTTGTGTACAAGGGAGACAACTTTTGTGACATCCTGTTTGCTTTTCTGCACATTGTACCCTTTTTGAAAAGGGTCTAAAAGAAAAGAATTTGCTTCCTGTAGGAGCAGTCCTTTTAAAGTAGACCTTTTTAACAAGGGAGACGAAAAAAATATTGATGGGTTTCCCCCCTTGAAACTGTATCATTTCCCCTAAGTGGACTGCAATGAGTGAAAAGGCATCATTATGTGGACTGCATATACCCACATTATGTATCCCACCATCCAATAAGAGTATATGTTGTTTACTATTTAGTTCCTACAGTTTCTTAGATTATGAGCGTAAAATGTGCATTTTGTTGTTAATGGCTGACCTTAATCTTCATCACATTATACATATAAGTATGCTGTAAAATCTCTTTGATTCGGAGTGACCCATGTATACCCTATAAAAGTTCTGTTATTTTTTCTCCAGAACTTACCTTGTGGGTACCTCTTGGGATGTCTTTATAATTTTAGCACTAAAACATAGAACCCCTCAGAACTGCCTTGCTGAGGCCATTTCATAGAGTTCTCAAGATTTTTTTTGTGCAAATTTTATCCAAGTTATTAATTGCCTTATCAGGACTATATTATTAATTGCCTTTCCAGGACTTTTTGTGTACTGAAATTTTATTTCGTCCTTGACGAAACAGTATATTTTTCAGCTGTCAAACTTTTTCTTAGGGTGCATATCTTCAAATATGGTGCTTTTCTTCAACCAAAAAGTTTATAAATCATTTTTAGCTCGCCTAAACAATGTTCCCGGAGAGCTTTTGTACTACCCTTGGCGTTGGCGGCGGCAGTTAATTTTTTTGTTAAAGTTTTTAAGACCTCATTATTTTCTAACCTTATACCCCATTTGATTCATCTTTGATGTAAGGATACACTTTGGTCCAAAACTTTGTGCAGTACCATCCCCACCACCCTAGGTCATGTCAAGGTCAAGGTCACAGACTTAGAATTTTCATGTTAAAATTTTATGTCAAAGTTTTTAGGATCTCATTACTTCTACACTAAATGATGGATTTAGTTCCCATTTGGTATTATGATAGACACTGGTCAAAAGTTTTTAATCAGCACTCATGACCTTGACCTTGAGGTCGAGGTCACAGACTTAGAATTTAAATGTTAAAGTTTTTGTTAAAGTTTTTAAGACCTCATTATTTCCTAGCCTTATCACTGATTCAATTCATCTTTGGTATGATGATACATATTGGTCCAAAATTTTGCCCAGCTCCAACCTAGTTCATGTTAAGGTCAAGGTTGCAGTCATGTCAAAATTTTCATGTTAATATTTTACGTCAAAGTTTTTAGAACCTCATTCTAAACCAAACGATGGATTTAATTTATATTTGGGATCATGATAGATACTGGTCCACAGTTTTTATCAGCACCATCAGCACTCATGACCGTGACCTAGGGGTCGAGGCCACAGACTTAGAATTTTAAAAATGTTAAAGTTTAAGACCTCATTATTTCCTAACCTTACCACCGAATTGATTCATCTTTGATTTGATGATAATTTTGCACAGTGCAATCCCCCCCCCCCCCACCCCCACAACCCCTCTCAGACTTAAAATTTTCCAGAAACAAAATGTGCAATATCAGGTGAGCTATCCTGTCTGGTGACAGGTCTTGTGATTTTTTCATGAAAATGTGTTTTGTTGTATGTTTTAAAAGTGCCTTATCAAAGTGCTTCTGATAGGCTGATGGGTACCCATAACAAAAAGTTTGGAGAAATAAGAAAAATATTTATTGGGAAGCCCCCTCATTAAAATCCCATATTTTATTTAGTACTTGCCTTTCAGGTCAAATAGATGGTCAAGAAATTACTGCCCAGCCTGTGTTGGCACCTCGCCCAGCACCCAGACCTCCACGTAGAAGTCCACCTAGAAGAGGGCCACCACCACGATGGGGGCGGCCATCACCGCCTAGGTTCAGAGACAACAGAGACAGAAGGTGAGTGGAGTAGTCTTTTTTTTTTTTTTTTTTTCTTTTTTTTTTTTTACCAGAAAATAGGATTTGACATTTCATGCAAATTGTCTCCTTGGGAAAATAGGATTTGACATTTCATGCAAATTGTCTCCTTGAGAGACAATTTGCATGAAATATCAAAGCCTATTTTCTGGTACAAATAAGAAAAATATTGTCAATTTGTCATTTGCTGAATTAGCCTGAGAGTGTAAAGGTTAGATCTAATTATAGAAGGTAAATCTCCTTAACAACTGTTAGAACATTCTTTGCCACAAAGTTATTGATTCTGAGCAGAAGTAGCCCAGCTCTAGATAGGGTGCTTTTTCATCTGAAAACTTCCGATATTTTTATTTTGTCCTTTTATTATTTTTATAAGACACTTTTCACTTGACACAGCTCCTATCATCCTATCATTACATGTACATGCATATATAGTGTTTGTGTTTCATCCTCTGTACATTTTGTATTTGCAATTTGATGTATTCATGAAGACTGAAAAGGTCTCATTTTATCGGTGAGGTATTAATGTCGGGGGTGGTAGGGTGATGCGAAGGTGTCATGTATCTTGTGTCACGGGCATCCTACTGATATTGGCTTACAAATGGGCAAGGCCTGCTATCCTAGTAGTAGGTAAAGGTAGAGGGAGAATGTTTTTATTTCTTCTGTTTCTTCCATTTCTTTCCTGTTCCTCTTTCTTCCCTGTTCCTCTCTTTCATCTCTTCTACTATCTCTTCTATCTCTTTTATCCCTTTCTCTGGGAGATGACACAAAATGACCCACAAGGGTTGATGTGTCGTTAAACGCCAACATAATCAATGAGGTATTAATGTCAGTCACAGCTTTTATCCTGTAGCAATCTTAATGTTCTTGTTCTGTACAAGATATATTTTGTACTTTAATTATTGGATCAGGGTTCAAATTTAGCACTCACATACTCTCAAAATGTGAGCCGATTTTACAAAATGCAAGTTAAAAAATCCAAGACTGATTTTCTTTGCAAGTCCCATTTTCCGTCCATTTTTATATAGTGCAAACCGAAAGTAGAAATCAGGAAGTGAAAAAGCGTGTTTATGCGCAATAACGATGCACAGTTAATAGCTTTGTCACCGAGACACTTGCCAATGTATGTATTTTTTTTCCAATAATCGGCGCACCTCAGTTCAGCATGTTTGTCAATTATCATAGCATGGATATTGTGTACAATGAAAGTGTCTGTATACATTTTATCAATAGGCATCGAAATCGAAAGTTGAAATTGAAAATAAAAACAGGCCTTCAAAATCATGGACAAGAAAAGTTAAATTTGAACACTATTGGATGTGTCAAATCTAGGGGAAAAAAAAAACAACAAAAAATTAGACCCTGCTGACTTAAACAGACATGTTCTTTTGTAAGAAAAAGAGTACAGAGATTCTGAAAAACAAAAAAAATAGTGAGGTCTTCAATGTTTTTGAGGGAAACTACATAAAACACAGCTATTTTAGACAGCGGTCAGTGAGCAGTGCCAAAAAATAAATAAAATATCTGCAGTTAATGATATTTACTACATATCATTTTGCATACAAGAGCTTTCATTTAACAGATGACAATGGAATTTTTTTCAAAGCCTTTTACAGGGTTTGTTGAAGTTATGTAATACTGCATTTATGCTAAATGTTCAGACAGACCCCTTTACTACTTGCAACCGGCCTCGGTGGCTCAATTGAATGCGACTGGTGATCAGGAGGTTGTGGGTTCGACCTCCGCCAGGTCGGCAACATTCTTTCGAGGAGATTTGATCATGAAATATTTTCTACGGTCATTCTCTCCCTTCTGCTGATTCAAGAAGGGCAGTTGTCAGTTTCTGGCAAAAGAATGTGCACAATACTGGATAACCGCTTAGAGGACTAAGCCTGCCCAGTAAAAGTGTAACTAGGTAAACTGACCGCGCTCGACATGACCCCATTGGGTTGACTGGGCAGTAAAACCTCAACACAAACACAATTTACTACTTGCTTTAAAGTTTGAGTGTCTAAAAACTGCTCCAAAGTGGCAAACAGGGAAGACCCTATATCAGACCCCAGATCTGGGTCTTCATTGTTTGCTCAGGTCTGTCTGTCTGAACACTTTGGGTAAATATGGTTCTTAGTATATAAGACAGTACAGAAAATTTGGCCTGATTGTATTTCATAGGGACTTTGTGAGCTTTAATTAAATGTTTATTTACTTTTCTAAATGCTTCCTCAGTTGCTTTATTCATTTAATTTCAGGGCATCTCCTCCACGAAGAAGAACACCTCCACCTCGTAGACGGTCAAGAAGTAGGTCACCTGTAAGACGTCGTAGATACAGCAGATCAAGTTCAAGCTCCTCAAGATGATGCGTGTCATAATACTTTAACACTTAGTATTCTGGGTAAAAATTTCATTTTGAATTTTTGTTTTATCATTTGTCACAGAAAATAGACTGACATTTCATGCAAACTGTCTTGTTTATAGGAGATAATTTGCATGAAATTCCAAAACCTTTTTTCTGTAAAAAAAAAACAAACAAGCAAATGATCAATTTTTCATGTGTTGAATTTTCCCAGAGAGTGGTAAAGATTAAATGAAAGAAATGAACAGTAAATAGGGCCCAAGATAAGACAGTGTTTTGGACACAGAATACAGTACCTATTTCTCCATGAAACCATTTGTTGTTGAAACAGTCATAGCTCTAGATCCAGTAAATATTTTCCTTATTCCTCCATAAAAAAACATATTGTGGGTACTTATTAGAAAAGCCTCAGCAAGGAAATACTAGTGAGTACCCACAGCATACATTTTGATGGAGAAATAAAAATAATACAATTTGCATGGAATAATATCTTAACTAGGGCTGTGGAATCTGTTAGAATCATGTTAGCGGAACAATTCATTTAATATGAGATTTGTATGCTGTTTTCATTAAAATATTATTTATCCATAGCTATTGATAAGATGCTTTTTTTAGCGCAAAAGTATTGATATTTTTCTTAATTCTCCACAAAAAAACATATATTGTCAGGTACTCATTAGAAGTGCCTCCATGAGGCGCTTCTAATGAGTACCCACAACTTATGTTTTTATGGAGAAATAAGAAAAAACTTTACCTAATACCCACTCTTATCTAGACCTGTGCTTATCTATTTGAACACTCTGCTTATTTGGAGCCCTGGTACTTAAGTTGGCCACAAGAGAACAGATTGACTTGTTTGAGATCGGATTCTTGATCAGAATGTGAATAATACAGACATTGAATGCAAATTCATCTGTCCATCTCCTGTCAGTTACAGTATTAATGGTTTTCATCCAGCTAGATAAGTTTGCTAAAAGCATATTTGCACTCAAGAAAATGATAAATCTTCAAGAACAGATGATCGCTGCAAAAACAGTATCTTCTGATTTTGTTCCAGTTTGACTCTTAAAACGACATTGAAAATTGTAGCAGATGGCGTACTAAAATATTTCGTTATTTTTCAGAAAAAATAATGCTTGATATTTCATTCGAATTGTCTGCCTATACATTGGAGACAGCCTTATCATTCTTGTAAAGATTTAAAGAATTTAAATGAACTGGCTATGCAAAAAGACTTCTTTAGGCGTCTGCTTATAGCCAAAGTCTTGATCAGACTACATTGTAACTGCCGGATCAGGGCCTTGGTAGTCTTCTTACAGAATCAATGAAGACAAGAATTTATCAGTACAGACTGTGCGGCCTTGCTGTCTGATTGGCCTTCACTGTTCACATATGCAGCGAAGATGTATTTTTGTATGCTATATGCCCCGGCAAGGCACTTCCAATGAGCACTCACAACATGTTTTTATGATTAAATAAAAATATCCCAGGATTATCAGCAGATACTCCTTAAGAAGCCCTTTTCGACAGAGTCCTGGGTGTTTGCATATACATGTAGCATTTTGTAGAATATGTAGTGCACTGCACATCTCTTCATAGTTTAAATACCATATTTATCCTTAATAGTTGGACACCTTACCTCCTGACAATTCTAGTCCTATTAATATGTCTACAAAAATGCTGGCTCAGTGGTAAACAGTATAGATCTTGATCAGATGCTGCATTTTACGATGGCTGGTCTGTGTGTACGCTGTTTGCTCTGGTCTGTCTGTCCAAATATTTTGATATGGTGTGGTACAGATATTTTACTTTCTTAAACATGTTTTTCTTTTATTTTTATCACAATTCATTGTTTATTGTGCATTTATTTAGCTGTATATATTGTACATAGAAAAATGTGTATGTATGCTTTACTGGGTTGTGTGTCTTTTATTTTCTGATAAATATTAAAGGTTGATACGTCCCAAACTATCTTTGATATGCATGCAGTCTTACTTAACACTCTTTCAAAATGAAATTGAACTGTCCCTAGTTTGCTATAAAATGTTACTGAGGACTGGATAATAAAGTGTTATGGGAGAAAATATTGTCTAAATAGGTACATGTACTTTGCTAACAAGGCTAAGTATACAAGTTAGGTAGTTTGCTAACTAGGCTATGTAGCCAAGTTAGGTCAAGGGAGACAATTATGTTATCAGTTTTAACCTTTGTCATGCTGAATAAATTAAGATGCTATGCCCACTTGTAATTTTTAGCCAATCAGATTGCTTGATCCGGTTTGTTAATACAAATTCACATAATGTCAAACAGTGTAGATCCAGATCAGTTGGTTTCTGAAGAAGCCAACTGATCTGGATCTACACTGTTTGCAAAGACAGGGCATATCTGGGTTCAGCAGGACTAGGGTTAATACTGGTCAAGGGAGACAATTATGTTATCAGTTTAATAATGTTGGCAACTACAACTCATACTATATGGACTTGAGCAGTCATGAAATCATACGGCATAGGCTTATAACTTCAAGATGCCTTGAAGAAGAATTGAGGAATGATGGACATGCAGTTATGGTAACCAGGGCCTTCTGTTCTTCACACCAGAGACACATGTCACTATAGACCAGTCTAACAGCCATATATATTGAGTCTGTTCATAGAAAAAATGGTTATGAACTTTCAAAAAATCTGTGCACACCACCTAAATCATGAAATATGTGTGTGTTGATTTTATCTTATGATGAAGAATATGTGCGAGGAAACTACCGAGAGAATATTACAGCCAGTTTACAATCGACCAATTGACTTCTTAGATAAAAATATAACTTAAACAAGATCATTTTACAGAACATTTTTTGTCATGACTAATTTAGCAAGCAGGAACGACGGATCGCTGTACGGAGTTGTAGTTGTCAGTGTCAACAATGTAAAGTCTGTGCATTCAGCTCCCAAACTTCATACACACATCCCCCATGATGCAGCTTACCCACTGCCATCTACTGTTACTGACCTTGACCTACTTTTTATGCTTGACTGAACAATGTTTAGTTTGTGAATTTCTTGTATTTAAAATTATTAGTCTGCAAAAATGTCACTAGAATAGCAGATTACCGAAATATTTTCATCCAGCAATATTTTACATGTATCAGCAGGTAGTCAAATGGATCTCTCTAAATTTCAGGACAAGTATGGTAAGGAGATAAGGTGTCTAAAAACTGCGGGTTAATACAGTATGTCTTAATTGTTATGGGAACTTGCAAACAGTAGAGGCCTGCTCCAGCAGTGGACCAATTCTGGTTTTATAAGCTTCCTCCTTTTTGCCCTGATGATGGGAAAACCATAATTACCAAAATATTTGGACACCTTAAATCCTTACCATATTCTTCCTAATTTTGAATAGCTTCATCTGACTTATTGGTGATACATCTAAAATATTGTTATTGAATGACAAACCGGATAGCCACAGATCAAACAGCTCCTTTACTATGATTATGAAAACATCTATTTTCATGTGTATATCTATTTAAAGAGGAATAATTATAGGATTTGTATGGAACAATACAACAAAATGCATGTGAAGGTGCAAAAATACTGACCAGCTGCATATAGATGTGTACCTTCTGGTCTGGACCTTCAATGTTATCCCTTGTCCTGCTGAACCCCGATATACCCTGCCTTTGCAAATAGTGTAGGTCCAAATCAGTTGGCTTCTGAAGAAGTTAACTGATTGGATCGGTACTGTTTGCCATTATGTGAATTTATAGCAACAATTCAGATCAAGTAATCTGATTGGCTGAAAATTAGAAGTGGGTGTGGCATCTTAATTTATTCAGGAGGACAAGGATTATAGGCTGGTCTGGAGCTTTGCATTTTCATGTTATCTTGTCTTTCTATTAGTAAATCCTAACTTAGTATATTAATGCTTAGCTTGCTGGGTAAAGATTTCAGTAGACAATATTTCGAAGCATTTTTTTTTTTTTTTTTTTTTTTTTCTTATTTGACATTTTATGCAAATTGTCAAGCCCTGTTTTCTGGGGAAAATAAGAGAAATATCACAAATTTGTAAAGTTAAGATATGTGTTGGATGAATAATTGATGGTAAAAATAAAACAGTGATTAAAAGTAACTGTTTTGTTGCTTTCTTTTCCGTCTTATCAAGCTTTGCACATTTCATATTCAATATACACAGGAACATTTTTATAACACTGTTCATTATAGCATGGTTTCGTATAAACCATGGTTTAAAGATGAGTCAAAAATGTAGCCAAACAAAAAATGTATCGGTATATAATATATAGAAAAATTAAGAATGACCATTTGTGGTTATTTTTCTATGTAATATCTTTGGTATTTTATCAGGGGTCAAGCTGGCTCAGAAATTTAGGGAGAAGTGACTTCTCCCTCCAGACAAAACAGGGAGAAGTTTTATAGGATGAGGGAGAAGTCAATACTCGGTTAACCTATCACCTTACTGAAAGCATGACACTTAGGGACTCTCGACTCACTTTACTGCATTGTCTTGGGAATTAACAAAAAAGGAAACAATTTTTCCTGCAGATCTGTTAATTCTTACTTCTAAACCAGTTAAATGATCCACAGAAACACAGACGTGAGTAGGGCAAATGCATTATATCTGCACCCATATCTTTTTGGAAATTGATTTTCTCAGTCAAAACATCAAGATCTGATAAGCTATAAACATAATGATAAAAAGAAATTTGTTAGCTAAAATGTCTGTCAACTTTTAAACTTAGTTCTTAGCATTTTTAATTCTGTTTCTGACCAATTTTCAGCAAGTAAATGGTTCATTTATGAAAAAAACGGACACCCACGAAAACTAATGACATTGACAAAAACGATCTTTTGGTCACTTAGTAGGCAAACAGTTTTCCTCCAAAACTTGTTAGCCACATTAGACTTTTATTCTGTGGCATTTCTGATACTTCTAATAACCTTTTTTCAAAAGAATTTTGCCTTTGCATCTTTGTTCAATTTTCACTGGATTTCTCCTAACAAAAAAGTTTGTTTTGCCCAGTATTACCTTTTTTAAAAGTTGCAAAAATCGAGGGCGAAGTTATTGTCGCCCTCAGGGCGACTTAGAGCCCTCAAGGGCGACTATTTCGCCCCAGTCGCCCTGTAGCCTGACCCCTGTTTTATTCTATATAATCTGCACATTGATGGATACAACAGTTGTTTAGCTGACACAGTTTTTGCTTTGGATTCCAGCAAAAGTGTTACATAGAGGTTGCATTGTAGACCATATTATACAGAAAATTGTGAAGCGTCTAAATGACCGTTAGCACTCCTGACTCGGATCTCAGGTCTGAGTCCTGCTAGAGGCAGAATTCATCTTATGCCTGCATGGTGCTTCATTGCGCAGAGGCTTTCATTATCACCCCTTTATTGTCTGGATATGACTTAACCTTTGTCCTGCTGAACCCAGATATACCCTGCCTTTGCAAACAGTGTAGATCCAGATCAGTTGGCTTCTGGAGAAGCCAACTGATCTGGATCTACACTGTTTGCCATTCAGTATGTGAATTTATAGCAATAATCCAGATCAAGTCATCTGATTGGCTGAAAATTAGAAGTGGGTGTGACATCTTAATTTATTCAGCAGGACAAGGGTTAAAAACTTTGAAAGAGAAGTAAAACACCAGGCCGTCATCATCAGAAAATTGTAGTCCCAGGTCAAACTGGATGCACAAAATCTGGCTGATCTTACTCTTTCATATCCATTTATGTACATCTCTTCATATGCAATGAATTAATAGGAGATACCATGAGCACAGTATATATACCCTAAGTTTTTTGGACAGAAAGGCCAAAGCAAACAATGTAAACCCAGATCAGAATAGGCATCTGATCAGGGTCTACACTTTTTGCCATTCATCCAGCAGACATCGACAGATGGTCAAATGAACTTAAGTTTTAAGTTTTCGGACATATAGGCATGAGCAAACAGTGTAGACCCAAATTATTGTTTGCCACTCATAGAGCAGTTTTTCAGACACATTAGATGGTCAGATAAACATAATTTATGGACAAGTATAAAAAGGAGTCACTGTATGTGTCCTAATACTTGGGGCAAATACAGTACACACAAGTTATGTTTTCATGCAGAAACAAGAAGTTTCTGGATACTTTCTAGAGGTGTGCTTCAAAAATACTATTTGCAAACTGGGAAAGGCTAGACCAGTACACAGGAACCAGTATAAAACCCTTTTTCAGAGTCTATAGGGTTCTAGTGTATATATTTATAAACACTAGGGCCCTATAGACTCTCAAAAAGGGTCCCTGTGGTCTAGTATACCTTACATTTGTATTTACTAAGTATTTGGATAGACGGACCTGAGCAAAGGGTGATTTGACATTGCAAAACATGGCTTCTGATCAGAATCTGCACTGTTTGCTCACTACTGTCATGATATCAAGAAAGCATCCCCTTTTCAACAATCTATCAAAGAAGAATCTGACCGCTAGCAAAACAAAGCATCACCGGGGCGTCCAACTGATATTGGCTTACAGTTGGGCAAGGCCTGCTATCCTTGTAGTGGGTAAGGGTAGAGGGGGAATGTTTTTATTTCTTCTGTTTCTTCACTTTCATTCCTGTTCCTCTTTCTTCCCTGTCCCTCTCTTTCATCTCCTCTACTCTCTCTTCTATCTCTTTTCTCCCTTTCTCTGGGAGACGACACAAAATGACCCTCAAGGGTTGACGTGTCGTTAATCCCCAACACAATCAATCAAAAACAAAGAAAACACTACCCCCACAATTAAGACAACAAGCATTCCATGGAAGAACTATTATAACCAGTTAAAATTTCATGTAAAGAATGACAAAGTAATTGAACCGTGATATGCAGGTTCATGGTCACAAAATGATACTGCAGTTTTTCAGTCCCTTAACTTCTTGCTATACTTTTCGTAAAATTTGAACAAGTCCAATTTACTACCTGTTGCTCTGTCTAAAAACTGATGGATTGGCTTCAGTGGCTCAGTCGGATACGCGTCCGACTGGTGATCAGGAGGTTGTGGGTTTGATCCCGGCCCTGTCCGGCAACATTCTTTTGTGGAGATTGATCATGAAATATTTTCTACTGTCATTCTCTCCCTTACACTGATTCAAGAAGGGCAGTTGCTAGTTTCTGGCAAAAGAATGTGCACAAGTACTGGTTAGCCACTTAGAGGATTAAGCCGGCCCAGGAAAAGTGTGATTACATAAACTGACAGCGCTCAGCTTGACGCTAATGAGTTGACTGGGCTGTAAAACCTGAACTCAAACAAAAAAAAAACTGGAATGAGTGGCAAACTTTACAGACCATAGTTAGACACTGTGTTCTGTTGTATATGATCTGGGTCTGTGCTATTTGTTCAGGCATTGCAATCTTTACCCCAAGTATTTGCATATTTAGCCTTTACCACTCTATGTGCAAGTTCAGCAGATGGCATTGATGATATTTTTCAAAAAAAAAAAAAATAGGCTTTGACATTTCATGCAAATTAATTTGCATGAAATGTCAAGTCCTAATTTCAGGGGAAAATAAGAAAAATACTAGTTTGTTGTCTGCTGAATTAGCCCAGAGTAGTAAAGATTAATTTCTTACCATATATATCATAAACTTTGAACAAATCATTTTACAACCTGGTGACATCTCTGAAATATGCTGGATGCATGAGTAAAGCAATTTAAAAAGTGCCTGATGTATGTGCACAGAGCAAAGGCCCAGGTCAGATACCACATTAATGTTGTCCAATCAATGTTTTATAGCCGGCCTCGGTGGCTCAGTTGGATGCGCCGTCCGACTGGAGACCAGGAGGTCACGGGTTCAACCCCCGCCGAGGTCGGCAACATTCTTTCGTGGAGATTGATCATGAAATATTTTCTACGGTCATTCTCTCCCTTCCGCTGATTCAAGAAGGGCAGTTGTCAGTTTCTGGCGAAAGAATGCACAATACTGGTTAACCGCTTAGAGGACTAAGCCTGCCCAGTAAACGTGTGGTTAGGTAAACTGACCGCGCTCGACATGACCCCATTGGGTTGACTGGGCCATAAAACCTCAACACAAACAAACAAACAATCAATGTTTCATTTTTCATAAATTTTTTTATCTGAAAAGCATTGATATTTTTCCAACGGACAAAAGTACTGCTAACCTGTTGTCGCAACCATCCAGTCTCATTAGGTAATAAAAGCTTTGCAGACACTGCATGATAACCCACCGCTATGAGCAACAAGTATGTAATTATTCTCAAGCAGATTCATAATTTTGATGTCAATCAAGGGCCATAACATAAGTCCATTGAAAAGTAAGGGGTGGTTGGGTAAGGCAAAGGTGTCGTGTATCTTACGTCACCGGGGTGTCCAACTGATATTGGCTTACAGTTGGACAAGGCCTGCTATCCTTGCAGCAGATAAAGGTAGAGGGGGAATGTTTTATTTCTTCTGTTTCTTCACTTTCATTCATTTTCCTTTCTCCCCTGTCCCTCTCTTTCATCTCCTCTACTGTCTATCTTCACCCTTTCTCTGGGAGACGACACAAAATGACCCACAAGGGTTGAGGTATCGTTAAACCCCAACTCAATCAATCCATTGAAAAGTAAGAAATACTGGTCCATTTTCTATCTCTACCCAGTTCTAGTTAGTATCAAATTGTACATCAAAATTCATTCTCAAGATATTAGCAAAAACCCAACTTTGATGTGAATCAAGAGCCATAACTCTGTAGAAAACTAATGAAATTGGCCCAGTTTCAATTCCACCCTAGATCTAGTCAATACCAATATGTATTTAAAAGTGGATCAAAATTCATTTATTCGTTCTCGAAATATTGAAAGGAAACAAAATTTTGACATCAACCAAGGGCCTTAACTCTGTTGAGAAATAATGAAATTTCCCCTGTAACAATTCCAAATTACTCCTCCCAAATATCAATGCCAAGGCAAAGTTTCAAGAAAATTTGTAAACAAGTATGTAACCTTTGTCAAGACATTAAAAAAAGTCACAATTTTGATGTCAATCAAGGATGATAGTTTTTTCAAAAAATAATGATATTCACCCATTTTCTACCTCAGCCTGGTTCTAGTCAATATCAAATTGGCTTATTGAGAGGAATGGCTAACAGGCATAAAATTTATTTTAATGTAAGCCTAAAATTCGAATAAGTCCGTTTGACTTCCACCTAATTTTTTGTCTAAAAGGTACTGGCAGAATGGCTTCAGACCTTGATAAATATGCTCTTCATTAAACTAACCCGGGTCCTGCTGAACCTGGATATACTCCACCTTTGCAAACTGTAGATCCAGATCAGTTGGCTTCTAAGAAGCCAACTGCTCTGGATCTGCACTGTTTGTCATTCAATATATGAACTTGTATCAACCACCTGGATCATGCAATCTGATAGGCTGACAATTAGGTATGGGCGTGGCACCTTAATTTATTCAACATGATGAGGTTTAACACATCTATGTAAAATGTATGCTTCCTAGTCAAAGTGCTAGAAAAGTCAAATTTTCAACAAAAAATGTAGATATTTTTTTCTCATTATGCCACAAATATGTATGAGCTGGCAATGTCAGAAAATATATCTTTGGATATGTGCACCCAGCAAAGACTGATCAGCCTGCACATTCATGCAGTTTGATCTGAATCTTTACTAGGCATAGCCAAGAATGCAGTTTCTTCATGCAGACAACAAAGACTGATCAGACTGCATGGATGCACAGGCTGATATGAGTTGTCATTGGGTGCATATGTCAGAATGTACATTTTCTCACACGATGGCTTATATGTTGTGGGTACTTGTTAAAAGTATCTTGGGAAGGCATTTCTAATGAGTACCCACAACGTGTTTTTATGGAGAAATAAGAAAAATATTTATCTTGATAGCCCTCTTATTTAAAGCTATGGAATCTCACCATTCAATATGGGAAAGAAGATTTTTATTGCACCTGCTTGTAGCAGGGTGCGATATAGGCATCCGCTTTTCCGTCCATCTCTCAACATTTATGTCGACGTTCGACATTTATGTCAAAGGTAGTATTCTAATCAACTACAAGACTAAACAACCATCAAACCTTGCATGAAACATCTCCCTGACCGCCTGACTTTGCGACACAGGCGTCCGCTTTTCCGTTCATCTGTCCGTTCATCCGTCTGTCAATATTTATGACGAAGTTCAACATTTATGTCAAAGTTAGTATTCTAATCAACTACAAGCCTAAACAACCATCAAACCTTGCATGAAACATCGCCCTGACCTCCTGACTTTGCAGCATAGGTGCCCACTTTTCCGTTCATCTGTACGTTTGTACGTCCATCTGTTAACAGTTCTGTTATGTCGAAGTTCAACATTTATGTCAAAGTTAGTATTCTAATCAACTACAAGACTAACAACAATCAAACTTTGCATGAAATATCTCTCTGACCTCCTGACTTTGCGACATAGGCATCCGCTTTTCCGTTCGTCTGTCCATTTCTCCATCTGTCTGTCTGTCAACATTTATGTCGAAGTTCGACTTTTATGTCAAAGTTAGTATACTTATCAGTTACAAGACTAAACAACCATCAAACCTTGCATTAAACATCTCCCTGACCTCCTGACTTTGCGACAGGCGTCCGCTTTTCCATTCGTCTGTCTGTTCATCCGTCCGTCTGTCAACATTTATGTCGAATTTCGACATTTATGTCAAAGTTGGTATTCTAATCAACTACAAGACTAAACAACCATCAAACCTTGCATGAAACATCTCCCTGACCTCCTGACTTTGCGACATAGGCATCCCCTTTTCCGTTCGTCTGTCTGTTTGTCCATCCTTCCGTTTCAACATTTATCTCGAAGTTCGACATTTACGTCAAAGTATTCTAATCAACTACAATTCTACAACAACCATCATACCTTGCATGACACATCTTCCTGACCTCCTGACTTGGCAGGTACATTGACCCAGTGATCTTGACCTATATTTTGCCCTCCAGTGACTTTGACACAATTTATGTTGACGTTCCAGATCTTCTCAACTATAAGGCGTACAACTACCAAACCTTGCATAGTGCTTCTCCTAGATATACTGACTCAGCAGGTACCATGACGCGGTGACCTTGACCTATATTTTGCGCTCCAGTGACTTTGACACATTTTGCATTGACGCTCGATATCTCCTCAACTATAAGGCCTACAACCATCAAACCTGGCAAAGTGCTTCTTCTCAATGTACTGAATCGGCAGATACCTTGACCTATATTTTGACTGCAGTGACTTTGACATAATTTACATCAACGTTCCAGATTTCCTCAAGTGTAAGACCTCTAGCCACCAAACCTTGCATAGTGCTTCTCCTAGATACACTGACTTGGCAGGTATCTTGACCCGGTGACCTTGACCTATATTTTGCGCTCCAGTGCCTTTTACACATTTTACGTTGATGTTCAATATCTCCTCAACTATAAGGCCTACAACCACCAAACCTTGCATAGTGCTTCTCCTCAATGTACAGACTCCACAGGTGCCTTGACTTGGTGACCTTGACCTATATTTTGCGCTGCATTGACTTACACCTTTTACTTCAACCACCAAACCTTGTATAGTGCTTTTTCTCGATGTACTGACTCAGCAAGTACCTTGACATATATTTTGCACTCCAGTGACTTTGACACATTTTACGTTGATGTTCGGTATCTCCTCAAATATAAGACTTGCAACCACTAAACCTTGCATAGTGCTTCACCTCTTTGCACTGGCTTGGCAGGTACCTTGACCCGGTGACCTTGACCTATATTTGACACATTTTACGTTGATGTTCGATAACTCCTCAACTATAAGGCCTACAACCACCTTATCTTGCATAGTGCTTCTCCTTGATGTACTGACTAAGCAGGTACCTTGACTCGGTGACCTTGACCTATATTTCACGCTCCAGTGACCTTTACACATTTTACGTTGACGTTCCATTTTCATTGGGCTGTATAATACGAAAAGTCAGTGCTGAAAATATAGTCATTAGAGGGAATGGCACTGGCCTGGAATATATGTGCCCCACTAGGCACTTTGTCTACATTTTTTCAACCCAGTTTTCAACTAAGCACTGCTAAGAATGAAATAAACTTATTTAATAACCACGTTCTGATTGTGGCTCCTGTGACTTTTGCCCTAGCAAGTGCAATGACGCCTTCCGTGCAATTCTTGTGGTTATTAAAGATCACTTATGAAGAAATTTATTAAATAATGAATTAAAATCTAAGCTTGTGGTTGTTGAGAGGATCATTTTGTTGAAAACCGCATGAAAAAATGCCATCCGTTCAAAAGTTATGCCAATTTGTTTAACACACAGACCATTTTTCAAGCATGGGTTATCTTCCTTGCTTTTTGACAGATAATTACCTACAATGCATCATTCTATGACATCATGGATGATTTTAACTTTTTAATGAAAACTTTAAACCAAAATAAAGTATACTCTTGAATACTCAGCTACATTTGCATCAAACAGTATTTGCAAAATCTGTCATACTTCATATGTTGAAGTAGAATTTTAAGCCATAGATCGGCATTTCAACACTTTAATTCATTTTTTAGATAAATTTAAAACAAGTTAAAAAGTATTTTAAAACATTTTTTTTTTTAGTTTGGTCTAAAAACTTTTAATTTTAAAATGTAAGACCTTTGGAATGAAATTCATACTTTATCACCCAATTTGATTTACTCTGGACCATTAAAATTGAAAAAATAGGATTTTCAAATTAAATCTTTTAACCATTTTTGCCCTGAATATTAACTCAAATTTATTATACCCCCCACAAACGTTGTCATCCGTCTGTGTGTCCATCCGCGACACTCATTTTTTCCTAAGATCTTGAAAACGCAGTGATGGATATTCATCAATTTCTGCAGACACATTGATATCAAGAAGGTGTACTTACATAAGAGACAGTAAGGGCTAGGGGCCAATTCTCTTGGAGTTATTGCCCTTTGTAAAATTTCTTAATGCAGTAAAAAGTTTGTGTGCGCAATGTCTCTATAACCAATGGCTGGAATTTGACCAAACTATCACTTTTTCCGCATTTTTAACTTAGACATTTTTTGAGTTCTAATATTACAGAAGTCTATAAGGAGTAGGTACCTTGTCCCCTTAACTCCTCCTACAGTTTGAAGCCGATCCTTTTGAAACTTTATAGGGAGCAGGTACCTTGTCCCCTTAACTCCTCCCACAGTTTTTGGCCAATTCTTTTGAAACTTTACAGGTGTTTTAAGGATGGTCTGAAGATGTGCATGTGGTTTTTTCAGAATCCTGAAATTAATTTTTATTACTTTTTAGACATTTTGAACATAGACATTTTTTGAGTTCTAATATTACAGAAGCGTATAGGGAGTAGGTACCTGGTCCCCTTAACTCCTCCCACAGTTTTTGGCCGATCCTTTTGAAACTTTACATGGGCTTTTAGGATGGCCTGAAGATATGCATGTGGTTTTTTCAGAATCCTGAAATAATTTTTTATTACTTTTTCCGCATTTTTAACTTAGACATTTTTTGAGTTCTAATACTACAGAAGTATATAGGGAGCAGGTACCTTGTCCCCTTAACTCCTCCCACAGTTTTTGGCCGATCCTTTTGAAACTTTACAGTTGCTTTTAGGATGGTCTGAAGATATGCATGTGGTTCTAATATTACAGAAGCTTATAGGGAGTAGGTACCTGGTCCCCTTAACTCCTCCCACAGTTTTTGGCCGATCCTTTTGAAACTTTACATGGGCTTTCAGGATGGCCTGAAGATATGCATGTGTTTTTTTTCAGAATCCTGAAATAATTTTTTATCACTTTTTCCGCATTTTTTAATTTAGACATTTTTTGAGTTCTAATACTACAGAAGTATATAGGGAGCAGGTACCTTGTCCCCTTAACTCCTCCCACAGTTTTTGGCCGATCCTTTTGAAACTTTACAGTTGCTTTTAGGATGGTCTGAAGATATGCATTTGATTTTTCAGAATCCTGAAATTATTTTTTTACCTTGTCCCCTTAACTCCTCCCACAGTTTTTGTCCGATCCTTTTGAAACTTTACAAGGGCTTTTAGGATGGCCTGAAGATATGCATGTGGTTTTTTTCAGAATGCTGAAATAATTTTTGACCACTTTTTCTGCATTTTTAACTTAGACATTTTTTGAGTTCTAATACTACAGAAGCGTATAGGGAGTAGGTACCTTGACCCCGTAACTCCTACCACAGTTTTAAGCCAATCCTTTGAAACTTTACAGGTGCCTTAAGGATGGTCAGAAGATATGCATAGAAGATATGCATGTGGTTTTTTCAGAATCTGGAAATTATTTTTTATCACTGGTTTCCTGCTTCAATACTTAGGTAATTGATACAGAACCAATTTTCCTCTGGTTAACTTTACCATTTTTAACACCTCAAATAAAAATAAGGCGGGGGATATAAATTCCCCATGGAATTTGCTTGTTTTCAAGGTAACTACATTATAAATACTCAAATAGTGAGACTTGTGTGCACTCTATCTCATGAATCAGTAGATGGAATTTGACCAAACTAGCAGATACATCATTGGGATTGGGGAAAGAAGTGATTAGATTTTGGTAACCCTTATCTTGTTTTCAAGGTCACATCGGCACTTTGAAAGTCAACTTTTGATAGAAAAAAGCTTGTGTGCATACTATATCTTGAACCTTTGGCTGGAATTTTAACAAACTAACAAAGATCCATCGTTAGGACATGGGAAAGAAGTGATTATTTTTTTGTGACCTTGACCTCATTTTCAAGGTCACTGCATTATGAAGACCTTAAAAATGAGCCTTGTGTGCCCTTTCCCATGAATCAATAGATTGAATTTGTTCAAACTAGCACAGATACTTCAGTGGGACGGGGGAAAGAAGTGATTAGATTTTGGTGACCTGGACCTCATTTTCAAGGTCACGCTGACACTTTGATACTAAAGTTTTGATAGAAAAAAGCTTATGTGCACACTATCTATTGAACCAATGGTTGGAATTTCACCAAACTAGCACAGATACAACAATTGGAGGGGGGAAAGAAGTGATTAGATTTTACTGATTTTTACCTTATTTTCAAGGTCACTACATTATAAAGACTCTAAAAATGAGCCTTGTGTCAAGTTGTGTGCCACCTATTTTATGAATCAATTGATGGAATTTGACCAAACTTACACAGCTTTATCAATGGGATGGAGGGAAAGAAGTGGTTAGAAAATGAGCCTTGTGTGCCACCTATTTTATGAATCAGTCAAAGGAATTTGACCAACCTTACACAGCTTTATCAATGGGATGGGGGGAAAGTAGTGGTTAGATTTTGGTCACCACATCTTATTTTCAAGGTCACATTGGCATTTTCAAACTCAAATTCTGACCTTTAAATTTCTGAATGCAGTACTATGCACACTATCTCTTTAACCAATGGGCTGAAATTTGACCAAACTAGCAGAGATACAACTCCCTCTGGACCTTGCGAATGCTGATGAATGGAAAATCATCTTTGATCCCTATATTGAAGAGTGCCAATTGTGCATACGAAAATCACACCAGCTGTGTTATCATCATGTAAATTCTAGTTAAATAGCATTCGAAAGCCCTTATCACTTAAATGAAAAAAACTCTAGAACCAAATGGAAAGCAAAGCATAACAGAAAATGAATTTTCAGTAACATATTTATTGTGTATAACTTGATGTTCTGATTTAAGTAAAGCAAATGTCAGTTACTGGCGAAATGACATGCACATATTGCTGGTTAACTGCTTAGAACACCTGCCCAGGAACAGTGTGGGTTAGGTTAACTGAATGTCTCTACAGTGACATACCATAGTTGTTGACTAGGACATTATACCACAAAAAATTGGTTCTCATTATGTTACTTGGGTGAACTACAAATCTTACATATCAATGTCATCCATTTTGAAGAATAAGTTGTCTTAGTTTTGTTTTCTGTACTGGCCATTACTGTGTGGGGCTCGGGGGTAACTTGGGGGTCATTTTGGTACAGCTGTGTGGCCCAACATTTCGAAACCCACCCCATTTATATACCTGGGCTCTGACAATTGGGACCCATTCATATACTTACCGTTCAAAATTGCCACTTATACATATACAAGTATGGGACATGGAATAGCTTCTGGGGAAGAATAATCAGCCTATTTAGACTGATTCTAGGACCTAAAAGCTTACTTATAAAGATAATTTCAAGGAAATAGAGCAATTTTAAGGCTATAGATATGCTTCAGCTACAAAAAGAGCCATTCATATACCAAAAACTGAAAAAATAGGGCCATTCATATACTTTCAGAGCTGTAAATAGGGGGCTATTTGGGCCACACTGCCGTATTACACCTTATATAGGGAGTTACCCCTTGAAGTGTGGGGGTTATCTAATAAGCATTGCTTATTGACACTTTTTTCATTTTCATTAGTTAAAAATATACAACATACTGCTTCTGTTTCAACCTTATAGTATTCCAAAATTTTAAGTTATTAAATGATTTAATTTTTTAAAATTTCATTTTTCCTCTGTGACATCATAAATTTGCTTATGAATATTAATGAGGCACATGAAAACAAATGTCAAATATGGTTGTATTTCAAACTACAATTCTTCATATCTTGGGAACTAATAAAGATAATTTGATGCTGTTTTCAATTTTCAGATGCTTACTTCAAATATTTTATTTGAAATATTAATCAAATACCTCCATATAAACTGACCTTTAAGAAGATTAAGTAAAAAAAGCTTGCTACAAGCAATAAATAAAACTTCTGAAAATCCTCTTTATATACGCCCGTTTGAAAAACAGGAATATTATGTTATGCCCCTCTGCGTCCATCTGTCTGTATACTTTTCATTTCCAGATAACTCCTTCTACAATTTACAACTTATCAAGCTGAAAATTGATATATATTTAGACCATGATGAGGAGCTGCACATATTGTTTCAAGGTTACAGTCCACCAAACATTAACAGAGTTATGCCCCTTTAAAAAATTTTGTAAACATTTCGTTTCCGGCTAACTCCTCCTACAGTTTACATCCAGTCAAGCTGAAACTTGATGTATAGTTAGATCATGATGTGGAGCAGTGCATATTGTCTTGAGGTAACAGTCCACAAAATCTTAACAGAGTAATGCTCCTTTGAAAATTTTTGTAAACATTTTGTTTCCAGCTAACTCCAATAGATTACATTTGATCAAGCTGAAACTTGATTTATAGTTAGACCATGATGTGGAGCAGCACATGTTATTTCGAGGTTGCAGTCCACCTAACAGTAACAGAGTTTTGCCCCTTTGAAAATTTCTGTAAATATTTTATTTCTGGCTAACTCCTATAGATTACATTCCATCAAGCTGAAACTTGATTTATAGTTAGACCATGATGTGGAGCAGCGCATATTGTTTCAAGGTTGCAGTCCACCAAATGTTAACAGAGTTGTGCCCCTTTGAAAGTTTCTGTAAACCTTTTGTTTCTGGCTAACTCCTACAGTTTACAGTAAATTGACCTGAAACTTGATATATAGTTAGACCATGATGTAGAGCAGCGCATTTATTTCAAGGTCACAGTCCACCAAATATTCACAGAGTTATGCCACTTTGAAAATTTCTGTAAACATTTTGTTTCCGACTAACTTCTCCTGTGGATTACATTATTTTAAGCTGAAACTTGTAAATAGTTGCACCATGATGTGAAGCAGTACATATTATATCGAGGTAACAGTCCACCAGATAGTAGCAGAGTTATGTCCCTTTGAAAATTTCTGTAAATGTTTTGTTTGTAGCTAACTACTGCTGTTCACATTTGATTAAGCTGAAACTTGATTTTTAGTTAGACCATGACATGGAGCAGCACATATTGTTTTTGTGGTTATAGTCCATGAAAGATTAGCAGTAATATCCCTTTTAAAATTTCATAATCTAACTCCTACTGTAGATTACATTAGATCAAGCTGAAACATTGTAAAAAGTTACTCCATGATGTGGAGCAGCGCATACCACTTTTAGGTTACATGAACCAATTATTCCCTCCTACAGTTTACATCCCATCAAGCTGAAAGGTGATTTACAGTTAGACCATGATGAGAAGCAGCACATTTTGTTTTTAGGTTACAATCCACCAAATATTAATAGAGTTATGTCTGTCTGTCCATCCATATAAACTTTTCTTTTTGGGCTAACCCTTCCTACTCTGCTACATCCGATTACTTGCCAAGGGCATATGAAACCCCGCTTGCGGAGCTCTTGTTTATGTTTTTTTATGAATTTACCGGCTTTTTGCTATATATTTTGGGGGAACATGGGGTTATACATTACAAAGACTTGTTAATGTAATACAGGTGCAGTTTGATCTGAATCTACACTGCTTAGACATGGTAATCTGAAAATTTAGGGCAAAACAGCATGTCATAAGGGACATCTTATCATGATGACCACAATTTGAGAATGAGATATCTAGCATACTCCACTTATTGTGAGAATGACCAATATAACACTTCTTGTAGTCAGTTATATTAACCCTTGCCATGCTGAATAAAGATGCCATGCCCTCTTCTAATTTTCAGCCAATCAGATTACTTAATCCAGATTGTTGATATAAACTCACCTAACATATTACAACCAGTCCAGATCCAGATCATTTGGCTTCTGAAGAAGCCAACTGATCTGGATCTACACTGTTTGCAAAGGCAGGGCATATCAAGGTTCAGCAGGATAAGGGTTAAGATAAGGCCAGATAAGAGACCTGTTATAGTGTTATATGTGCTTGTTGAATTACAGTTGTGAAGTGCAGAAATATGTCTTCTAATGTCAACTATGGGGCTGTCTTACATGGGCCTAAAGATATGCGTGTGGTAAGAATTAAGTCATACCTCCAGATGTTATTTTTTCTTATTTGTCAATAAAACATATAATATGGCAGTGACCTAAAAATGTATTTTATAGGTCACTGATTGTGGGTACTTATTAGAAATTGTATCTAATGAGCATCAGAATATAATGAGATCTTGTGGAAAAATGTTCAATGTCTTTTCTTGATGCATGGAGTTAATGCTTGAAATTGGAAAGTTAATATTCTCAGTGTGGTTTGCTAATTTTGCTCAATCACATGGATGTAAATGCATTGAATGTGGATGTGAATTTCATTTACCTGTCTGTTGATCTAGCTGATTATCAGCACAGAGGGATCTATATGAGAGGGGTACCTTAGCTACTAAACATTTTTTCTTATTTACTTGTGGGTACTCATTAGAAGTGCCTCAGTGTGGTGCTTCTAATGGCTACCCACAATATACATTTTCTTGCAGAAATAAGAGAAAATATCAATACCTTTTGGTTAAAAAGGTGCCTTATCTGGAGTTCTGATGATTCATATTTAATCTAATAATCCTAAGATGGACAAGCCTTTGCAGACATTGTAGACCCAGATCAGGCCAGCCTTGGTGGCTAACTCGGATGCATATCAGACTGGTGATCAGGAGGTTGCGGGTTTGACCCCTGCCGGGTTAGGAAAATTCTTTCGTGATCATGAAATATTTTCTACAGTCATTCTCTCCCTTCCACTGATTCAAGGAGAGTAGTCGTCAGTTTCTGGCAGAAGAATATGCACAAGTACTGGTTAACCACTTAGAGGACTAAGCCTGCCCAGGAAAAGTATGATTAGATAAACTGACTGGCTCGACATGACCTTAACCCTTGTCATGCTGAATAAATTAAGATGTCACGCCTACTTTTAATTTTCAGCCAATCAGATTACTTGATCTAGGTTTTTGATACAAATTCACACATTCAATGTCAAACAGTGCAGATCCAGATCAATTGGCTTCTTCAAATGTCAACTGATCTGGATCTACACTGTTTGCAAAGGCAGGGTATATCTGGGTTCAGCAGGATAACTGTTAATAGGTTGACTCAGTCGTAAAACCTCAACACAAAAAAACACCCAGATCAGATGCCATTTTCTGCATCTAATTAGTGTCTGCAGAATTTGCAACTTGTCTCGCAAGATTTTAGACAATAGGCAGCAGAATTGACTCTTTCAAATTTTAGGAGAAGAATGGGAGGTAGTTAAGGTGTCCCAATACTTAAAGTAAATACAGTATGATACACAGTATTAGAAAAGGGGCTTTATCCCATGTGAAGGAAACAAAGGCCTAGATCAGTACTCTCGTATTCACACTGTCTGATCAGAGCCTTCATTGTCTGTTTACAGAATGTCTATCAGTGGATACTGTAGAATAGATCAACAGACAGAAATGTCATTAACATATTTACCGTATGTATTCGGACAGACATGCCTGAGCCAACAGGGTAACCCCAGATGAGAAGCTGCTGAATGCAGTGTCTCATCAGGGTCTACACTGTTTGCCACTCATCCAGCAATTTTTAGATACAACATCGGGTAGTAAATTGTACTTCTTCAAAATTTATAAGTATGATAAGGAGTTAAGGTGTCTGAATACTTAAGGTAAATATGGTAATATCCCCACCCCCATGCTCCCCTATAATATATAGTGAAAACAGTATACAGGGGTCTACATTATTAGGCAATTGTTTTTAATGAATTATTAGAACTATGCAGTTTTGAAACCTCATTTCAATTTGTTTGTTATTTTTATTAAATTTCTGCATTGAATAATATGTCTTAATCCTTGCAATGCTGAATAAATTAAGATGACATGCCCACTTCTAATTGTCAGCCTTTCAAATTACTTGATCCAGGTTGTTGATGATAATTCATATACTGAATGACAAACAGTGCAGATACAGATCAGTTGGCTTCTGAAGAAGCCAACTGATCTGGATCTACACTGTTAGCAGACAGGGCATATCCGGGTTCAGCAGGACCAGAGCTAATATGGTTATGACAGAATCTTCCTCATTTTCCCAGTATTATATGGTGAAAATGTCATGGCTTACAAAGCTCCAGATAGCGAGGTAATTAAGATAAGTATTTTTCTTATTTCTAAAAAAAAACATGTTATGTGTACTCAATAGAAGTGCCTCACAGAGGTACTTCTAATGATTATCCACAACAAAGGTTTTTATGGAGAAATAAAAAACAGGCTTATCTTGTTATGACTAGGAAGTGCAAAATTTACATAGATATGTTAACTAAACACTTACCATGCTATGGGCAAATTCAGCAGATGACAACCTGATTATATTTTTTTTTATTTTTCCTAGGAAATAGGATCTGACACATCATGCAAATTATCTTAGGAGACAATTTGCATGAAGTGTCATATCCTATTTTCTAGGAAAAGTAAGAAAAAAAATTCAAAATTTCGTCCTCTGAAATTTTTACCGAGCATATAAAGTGTTAATGTAAAGTTGACCTTGGTCTTTACTGTCCACATAATGTCATAAGAGTCTTTTTCTAACATATAACATCAAGTATATTTTCTGTATAATCTGAATTAATTATGCATGTGAAGTCACACACAGTTCATATACTAAATTTAATAAATGTAATTTGATTTTTGATTGGCCCAGTCAACCTGTTAGGGTCATGTCAGGCCAGTCAGTTTACCTAATCATACTTACTGGGCAGGCTTAGTCCACTAAGCAGTTAACCTATATTTATGCACATTCTTTCGACAGAAACTGACAACGGCCCTTCTGGAATCAGCAGAAGGGAAAGAATGACTAGAAAATATTTCATGATCAATCAAACTGGTGACTAAGACACTGAGGCCAGCAAATGTGATACTGATATTATCCTAAATATTGGAACACCTAGCCACCTTACCATACTTGTCCTTAATTTTGAAAAAAAAAGTCCATTTTACTACCATTGATGTGTCTAAAACTGCTGGTTGAGTGGCAAAATGTGTATACCCTGATCAGATGCAATGTTCTGCAGTGTCTGATCTGGCACTACATTGTTTGCTCTGGCCTGTCAGCCTAGCAGACAATTCACATGAAATGTCAAGTCTTATTCTCTCTGAAAAATAATTAAAAAAAAAATAAGAATGTCATCTGCTACAATTTTGCTCAGTGCTTTAACCCTTGTCATGCTGAATAAATTAAGATGCCACGCCCACTTCTAATTGTCAGCCAATCAAATTCCTTGATCCAGATTTTTGCTATAAATTCACATAGTAAATGGCAAACAGATCCAGATCAGTTGGCTTCTGAAGAAGCCAACTGATCTGGATCTACACTGTTTGCAAAGGCAGTGTATATCCGGGTTCAGCAGGACAAGGATTAAGAATTTGAACCAAATCAATTATATCATAAAAAGGGCTTTATGGCATTATGTGCATGCTAAAGTGCATTGCACAGTCTACTCAGTCTCTATTTACAGGTGTGTTTGTTGTTACGAGTAGGCACTGTTTGAAGGTGTATTCTGCATGCTAGGTAAACATTTCAGCAGACATTTTGAAATATTTTCCTCAGAAAATAGGCTCTGACATTACATGCAAATTGTTTCCTAAGGAGACAATTTGCATGAAATGTCAAAGCTTATTTTCTGAGAAAAATAAAGAAAACATTGTCAAAATGTAGTCTGCTGAATTAGCTCAGGGTGGTTTAAGCTGAAGTAGGCACTGTTTGCATGTGTGTTCTGTTTATTATTCTTAATCAATGATTAAGATGTTTATGATTTTTAATGGCAATGAATCTTAAGTTGACAGAGGAGGCCCTTTTTGCACATACCATAAGACCTCATTTCTCATGATGTTTCTCAAATATTGCTATTTCAGGAGAAGATTCCATGCCCTCAACCAGGCAAAAATGGTATGAACACTTTTTGACATTGTGTTTATATTTATGGTTAATGCGCTAAAATATCAAACACTTTATTCCATACTTATTCCAAATAGTCATCAAACATATCCCAATGAAAATTTTCACTTACTAAGACAGTGATATTCTATCCTGATGAACCTATTACCGTTTATTCAGTTGTTTCTTAAAATACTTAGGGGAATGACAAACAGTTAAATCCCAGATCAGACTGCTTCTTTAGATGCTAGATACTGTCTAGTTTTATGCAGTAATTGATGTCATAACCACCAAATTAAATCTGCAATCAAAGCACTGATGGCACTGGTGGGTCGATTGTCTGAGTGTAGGCTCAGTGGTCCAGAATTGGGACTTAAGACTGTTTTATTTAACTTTTAACTTCATGAGGACAAGACTGTTTTATGCAGCCCTTAACTTCATGTAAATTAATCAAACAGTACAAACAGTGCAGATCCTGATCAGATGCTGCATTCTGATCTGGATCTGCACTGTTTGCCAATGTCCCAGTCCAGGTTTTACAGATAACCCTCTTTATATGGCACCCTGACATTACAGCGACTAGAATAGTGTGGCTATAAATAACCATTACCTGAATTTTGTACAAACGTGGGGTTTGATTTCATTGGTCAATGATAAGCATGCAGACAACAACCTTAAAGAAATTTTGGTATATGTATACTGACCTATTGAATGACGTGTCAGTTATTCAATTATCAAGTTTTTTCAATGAGAACGGACAGTTGGATAAAAAAGCAATCATCTCAGTGTTTTACTTACCTAGTGTTATAACTTTAATGAAAATTGACATTGTACTGCCCTACATCATACTTGCAATGTGTATTGGGAAAAAATTTCTGCCAGTTTGTTATTCTTCTCTTGTACTCTTTGATAGCAAGTGGCATACATGCCACTTGATTTTAGGTATATGCTTGATTGTAAACAATCGACCCAAAAATTCAAAAAAGTTGAGTTACTATAGACCTGTAAATTTTGTTTTTGTTTTCTAAAGCAGAATATTTCAGGCATACAATAGATTAACCTTTTCACCCTGTACTTTCTGAAGTGGATTCTTCCACCTCTGAATTTGGACATAGCCTTGTTTTAAATAAGTTTCCGTCAAAAATCAATAACAGAATGGCAAGAAGTGTGGGTCTGAATGAGCTGGCTCGTTACAAGCTGTCTCATCTGAATCTGCACTGTTCAATAATATAGCCATTTGGGTGTATAGGGCTAAAAGAGTTATGTGAGTCTTTCCTTTTAACCCATCCAAATTGTCTGTTTCAATCAGAAGTGTTGCTGGCTATGGGCTCTGTTGGAATCTGTGGATCTGACATAAAGTACTGGCAGTATGGTCAGTGTGGGAAATTCCTCGTCACCTCCCCAATGGTGATGGGCCATGAAGCTGCTGGAACAGTGGTTCAACTTGGAGAAGGGGTCAAACATTTGAAAGTAGGTAAGGTGTCAGTTGGACCAGCCGGCCTCGGTGGCTCAGTTGGATGCGCGTCCGACTGGAGACCAGGAGGTCGCGGGTTCGACCCCCGCCGAGGTCGGCAACATTCTTTCGTGGAGATTGATCATGAAATATTTTCTACGGTCATTCTCTCCCTTCGGCTGATTCAAGAAGGGCAGTTGTCAGTTTCTGGCGAAAGAATGTGCACAATACTGGTTAACCGCTTAGAGGTCTAAGCCTGCCCAGTAAACGTGTGGTTAGGTAAACTGACCGCGCTCGACATGACCCCATTGGGTTGACTGGGCCGTAAAACTTCAATACAAACAAACAAATCAGTTGGACCATACCAAGCAAAACAATCCTTTGAGCATGCACAAAATGTGTGGATTCACATCATGACTGTGCAAGGTCTCATCTGGGTCTTTGCTCTCCATTGATACATTCTACACCACAACCTCTTGATAGCACTATTGTTGGGGTCCATAGCATAAACCGTGTTAGTTAAGCAACCATGTTATATCCAAACAAAAATGTATAGATTATATTGAAAAATGACGATTTATGGTCATTTTTCAATATAGTCTATACATTTTTGGGATCCATTTTTGAACAGTGTTATATCCAAAACCATGTTATAACGAGCTGTGTTATAAAGAGGTTGTAGTGTATAGTCTCTATTGATTCTGGCAGCGGACAGCAAGGCTCTGACCAGACTGGGCATCTGCCAATCATGATCTGGGCTTTCGCTGTCCACACATGCCCGAATACACATTTTTGTTTGGTGTGGCTCAAATTATATTGGAAGTTGCACCACGTAAAAATGTACCTTCAGGGCATAATGCGGACAGCAAAGCTCCAGATCAGTGGTTTGATCAAGGCCTTCACTGTCTGCTAACAGATTAACCCATTGTAGTCAAGAAACCCCCAAAAGGGTAACTGGCAAACAGTGCAGACCCAGATCAGATGCCGTAGAATGCGGCGTCTGATCAGGGTCTCCACTGTTTGCAAATAGTTCAGCCATTTTTCTCTCAGAATAACTAAATCACACAGCCTGACATACCTAAAATCAAAATTAGAATCTTCTCATATATAGTGTGGGTGAGTTCATTCAGTCTACAATGGGTTAATGGATACTGTAGAATATATTGATATTTACTAGATAGATTCTACATGGCATTGCATTTGAGATGTTTAGCAAATAGATTCTAAAAGGGATGACTTTTGATAGCAATGAACATGGACATAAAACTGAAAGCAGCTAAAGCGTCGTGTTCTGGGCCAAACTAGTTAGTTTTTGCCAAGTAGGCCTCATCAGTGACTTTATTTTCAAATAAATTCCCTAAAATCCCAGAATGACTCAGTGATCACAAAGGACCAGAAATTATAAACTGCACTATAGTGAAGTATAGGGAGACATTTTACAGCTGCCAAACAACGTACTTTGTTGACTTTTCCAAAAGTACCCTAACATACTTTGTTGACTTTTGTAAAGTACCCTATTTGACCTAATTACCACACATACCCTTATAAGCTACAGTCAAGCAATTCTGTAGTCTTCAGATTATAGCCAGTGTACGTTTTGTCTACTTTTTTATAAAGGCATATGTTGGGGTACCCATTTGAATTGCATTGACATAACCATGCAATTCAAATGAGTACCCACAACATATGCTTTATTAAGAAAATCAGGAAAAAAAAAAAAAAAAAAACAACAACACTAAAACATCGTATAAGCATCATTTGATAAGTCCATCACTGACTTTTTTTTTTAAAGTGTAGTCTTAGTATAGGTAGATACAAGTTTTCCCAGTATTTTTGAAAAACCTCAGCACACAGTGCAGTAATTAGGTCAAATACACTAAGTTTCTGTAATGTTATTCATTTAAACAACACACCTTTATAACCCTAAATATTGGGACAGAATAGGCCTTTGCAAACAGTGTAGACCCAGATAAGATGCCAAAGAACTTGGCATCTGATTAGGGTCTACACTATTTACCACTCGTCCAGCAGTATTTTAACCCTTAAAGCGCCAAGAAAACCTGCATCTGAAAATGTCTGCTGAATATTCTTGCAAACTTTTCAGACCTATTTTTTGCATACAGGCAAACAGTGTGGACCCTGATCAGACTGCTCCTAAAGGAGCAGTCTGATCTGGGTCCACACTGTTTGAGAAAATGACTTTTAAAATTACAAGCAGATGACAAAGCAGACGACAAATGTTGTGATTGGCAGTTTAAGGGTTAAGCACATCAAGAGGTAGTGGAACAGACTTTTACTAATTATAGGACAAGTACGGTAAGGAGTTAAATGTCCCAATACTTAGGGCAAATATGGTAGTCAGGTTTGTCTGTGAGGCACTTCTAATGAGTATCCACAGCACATATTACCATGGAGAAATAAGAAAGGTTTTTATCTTGATACTGTATTTACCCTAAATATTGGGACACCTTATCTACTTACCATAATTGTCCTAAACTTTGAGATAGTCCAGTCTACTACCTGTTGATGTCTCTAAAATATTGATGTATGTATGACAAACAGTGTAGACCCTGATAAGTTGCATTCTGTGGCATCTGATCTGGGTCTACACTGTTTGCAAAGACCTATCTGTCCCACTACTTAGGTTATTATGGTACCCATCTTATCTAGAGCCATGACAACTGTGCAGACCAGGGATGTACACAGTCTGTGCAGTCTGACGTGTATTTGTTGCTCATTAATAGATTTTACACTTTCTAAAGGTTCTGTAAGCAAACAATGAAGGACATGAATTGATTGCATGAATATAGGCTGATCTGGGCCATCATGCTAGGCACCATAGCACAGTCGGTACCATGTCCTACTACAGATCATGAGGTTGCAAATTAGGATCGCAGCTTAGCTGCATAACTTTCATGGAGATTGATTGTGAAATAATTTTTACAGTAATTTCTTTAATTTCTATCATTTCTTTCTGCTGATCTGAGGAGGGTAGTGGTCAGTTACTTGCAAAAGTAAGTGCACAACACACAGGTTAACTGTGTAGAGGACTAAGCCTGCCCATGAAAAAGTGCGAGTAGGTTAACTTGATATGTCCTTAACAGTATTGACTGGGCCGTAAAACTCTAAATCATCATAAAAAATCTGGGCCATCACTTTTTTCATAATGCATCAAGCGCAATTTTTGTGTGATTTGGCTTACCTTATTTATTCTAAGTATTTGGACATACAGGCCTGAGCAAGATGCTGAATAACATGATATCTGATCAGGGTCTTCACTGTTTGCCACTCATCTAGCAACCCTTTAGACACATCAACATCTAGTGAAATGGACTTGCTCAAATTTTAGAACAAGTATGGTTAGGAGTTAAGGTGTCTGAATACTTAGTGTAAATATGGTATTTACTGCCAGGAGATCGTGTAGCCGTAGAACCTGGTGTACCTTGCCGCCAATGTCGTCTCTGTAAGTCAGGAAGATACAACCTATGTAAAGATGTCTTCTTCTGTGCTACCCCACCTGATGATGGTAATTTGTGTCAATTTTACAAACATGCTGTGGATTTCTGCTACAGGTGAGTTATTATAAATTGTGCCCAATCAAGCAAAAAAGTGCCTTCAAACATGTGCAAAATGCACAAGTTCAGCTCATCTTGCACATGTGCAAAGTGTCAATGCAGCCTTTGCTCTTTGATATACTTTCTGTAGTACCCAGTGATTCTGTTAACAGACAGTGAAGTCCTGCTTTTAGGGGTGGCTGGGGTGGGGGTTGGGAATAGGAAACATGTCACCAGTTTTATTTATTGTCTGCTGATTTTCCCTTGAGAGTGCTTAAGGTTAATCTTCAGTGGGCACTGAGCAAAATACTTTATTTTTCCAAAAATTAGTGCTGGAAATCTTAACCTTTAAAGCTCTAAGCAGCAGATGACAATGTAAATAAGGGAACTCAAGAACTGGTACAATCAGTATAAAACTTTTTTCATGCTCAACTCAGCTGAGCATGAAATTTTCTCTGCTAAATTCATGTATAAAAATAGCATTTTCATATTTTTTAGCAGAGAAATTTTCATGCTTAGTTATGTTTAGCAGAAAAGAATTTGCAATTGTTAGTAATTTAAGATTTATTAGCAGGACAAATTTCATGCTCAATTGAGCTGAGCATGAAAATAGTTTTATAACCTTGGAGCCAGCTCTACATCAAATTTTCAACATTAAAGGAAAAGACAAACAAATACAATTTACAGCCACAAAAAGAACAGATGGAAAGCAGAGTTGATAGCCTTTTCCCAAAAAGGTGGCACCTCTGTTACCCAAACTTAACTGAATATATCTATAACTCACATAATTCTTAAGAGAAAAACATTTACAAGTGAAACACTTTATACTGAACATTTAACAAACAGTACCACAATGAAAGTTCTACCTGGAAACACTCAGTAATAAATAAAAAAAATTGCTAAGAGGGCTTAAGCTAGTTTTACGAGATCCCAACCCTTGCCCTCAGCTTGAGTCGGAATTTCCATAGTAGTAAAAACATATATTTTGTTTGGTCAGTGTGGAGGTCTTCTAACTCATCCATGAATCATTTAGGGCAACAAATAAATCACAGATAAAGCCTATAATGAAGCAAAGATGAAGATTCAACAGAAACAATGTCTCGAGGCACTAAGAGATCCATGGGGACATTCTGTTTTTTTCATTATTGTTTTTCAGAGAAAATAAGAACATTTTATGTGAATTGTCTGGCTATTTTTTTTTTTTTCAGACAAACTAAGACTTCATATTTCATGTCAATCTTCTGCCATATTTTTTCAGAGAAAATAAGACTTGTTATTTCATGTGAATTGTCTGCCTAGCAGACAATTCACATGGAATGTCAAGCCTTAGTTTCTCTGAAAAATACAAAAAATACGAAATAAAATCAAAATGTTGTCTAGAGCAGTAGGGGTTAACCATTTGCATGAAATGTCAAGCATTGTTTTTAGGGGAAAAATAAGAAATATATCACCAGTTCAGGCCCGGATCCAGGGGTGGGCAAAAGGGGCACATGCCCCCCCGAAGCGACCGCTAGTCATACCTTGCCCCCGGTATTTTTCGATATTACACTCTTATGCATAAGCTACCCAGCTACCTGTGATCTCCAGAAAACGGAGTTCATAAATGATAATGAAAGAGCCATTAGTAAATGGCATGCTGTGATTTGTCAATAACTTGTTTATATTGCCCTGCTGATAGGTAGCATATGGTCATTTGCACAGGCTTCTGTCTAAAAAAATATATGATTTCACATCTTACATCTTTTTATCGAGATAATGTACATGTATTAGTAGAAACGGTTTTAGCATTCTTTTAATTTTTTTTTCGAGGAGATTTTAACCCGGTTAATTCAGCATCGACAAATTGGTGACATTTGTCTTAATTTGCCCTTTAAACAGGATTTGACATTTGACATGCAAATTTTCTCCTGTTTTCTGAGAAATGTAATAAAAATATTTCAAAATGTTGTCTGCTAAAAAAGTTACCCATAGAGCTAAGTGTTAATTTATTTATTTAGCCTCAGAGAAAACACTGTCTTTGGAGTTACAACCAGGTATGAAATACATCAGACTGCGCAGCTTCAGAGAAAAACTAGAGTCTTGAAAAATTGGATACGTTATACCATCTAAGCAGTGAACAGGAAATGAAGGCGCTGATCAGACTATGCAGATGCAACAGGCTGATCTGCGCCTTTGATGTTCGCAAAGGTATAAAACGTTTTCTTATGGCCAGGCTCTATTTATTTTATTGCCTCCAGGGGTGGGCAAAAGGGGCACATGCTCCCCCCCACACCCCCACTCCCGGCATTGCAGAATAATGAATGATTTTTTTTTTTTGGCGTCCGGTGGTTGTGGGGGGGGGGGGGGGGGATGGGAATTTGTCCCCCCCCCCCCTTACCCCTACCCCACCCAATCCATATATATTTGTGTGAGTGTGGTGGCTGAAGGGACAGGCAGGTTATTCAGGATTCTGCATGGCTAGCACTGGTAATCAAACCAGCCGGAATTATTTTTGCAGCTTAGAAATTACCTGCAAATAAGGCGGAAGGTTTTATTTGTTTTGGAGTTTTACGGCCCAGTCAACACTATTTAGGTTATTTTTGAGCCAGTCAATTTACATAACTGCACTTCCTGGGCAGGCTTATATGTAAGTAGTTAACCAGTACAGTACACATCCTTTTGCCAGCAACTGACAACTGCCCTTCTTGAATTAAGTGGGAGGGAGAGCATGATCCCACAAAAGAATGTTGCCCCAGCAGTTTTCGAACCTGCGACTTCCTGAAATTGTCAGAAAAAAAATCAGCCTGCAAGATTAATGAAAATGACTTGAAAATAGCATGGAAATGCACTCTCAGGCAGTCCTGTTTTTAAAATTTCCCGGGGAGGCCCCCGGAACCCCTTATAAGAGGAGAAACCCCTCTCATACTCTCCCCCACTCGCGGCTTACGCCGCTCGATACATGCCTTCGGCAGTCAATGCCCCCCCCCCCCCCGTCTTCAGACCTTCTGGGTCCAGCCCTGCAGTTTTATTTCTTATCTGGTGATTTTCCTTCAAGAGAAAGTACAGACCCAGATCATTGTCAAAGAATGGGTCATGCGGTCAGTCATCTAGCAGTTTTTAAACATATCATGAGGTAGCAAAATAGACTTGTTCAAATTTTAGGACAGGTATGAAAAAGAGTAAAGATGTCCAAATAATTATAGTCTGATTCAGAGGCAAAACTAGGTGCTGTATCTAAAAAAAATGTTTTCATCATGGCATTATTCAAAAACAACAAAATGGCATCTAGCAAGACCACAACATTAAAATGCCACTCAAAAATGGTTTGGCAATTTTCTGATTGCTGCCAGGAAGGTATGAAGAAATAAAGGTATATTCAAAGTATGATTGTTTTCTTTTGTTTATAAGTGGTACATTTATTACTGACAACAGCATAATTTTTGTGCAAGACCCTGAGATGCATGCCCACAAAAAATTATGAATTAGAATATAGGGCTTGTACGATGATTTTTTTTTTTTTTTTTTTTTTTTTTTTTCAACAGGCATATCTAATTTCTTGCAGACTACCCAAGCATGTGAGCCTAGAGGAGGGTGCTATGATGGAACCACTGGCAGTAGCAGTATACAGTTGTCAGAGGGGTCAAGTCATGGCTGGCAGTAATGTCCTTGTGCTTGGAGCTGGTTTGTGACATTTCATTTCTTACCTGTCAAATACACAGGAATTCTTTATAACAGGGTTCATTACCGGTATAGCACAGTTTCAGATGTAACATGGTTTAAGGATGGACTCAAAAAATTGTTGTATCCAAATAAAAAAAATGTATAGATTATATAGAAAAATTATCATTTTAGTCATTTTTTTTATATATAATCTAAACATTTTTATTTGAATACGTGGTCTGTGACATATCATTTCACATAAAAATATATAGATTATACAGAAAAATGACCATTTGTGGTCATTTTTTTAATATATAATCTAGACATTTTTATTTGGATATATCATGGTTAGTGACATTTCATTTCTTATCCGTCAAACACACAGGATAAGATAGTTCATTAAATTAGCACTGATTTGGATATAACATGGTTTAAAGATTGAACCTAAAAATTACTGTATCCAAACAAAAATATCTAGATTATGTAGAATAAAGATCAAGAAAAACATTTATATATTATATAGAAAAAAATCAACCATTCATATGAAATGCCAGATCTTATTTTCTCTGAAAAATGCTCTAAAAATATACAAAGAAAAATAAAAATGTCATCAGCTGTAGTTGTGATTAGCGCTTAAGATGTAAAATATTATTTGCCTTCAGTTTCCAATGCTTATCATTGTCCTATTACTGGCACTTCACATGCTGGGTAAAAATTTCAGCAGAAGACATTCTGAAATATGTTTCTTATTTTTCCTAGAAAATAGGAATTGACATTTCATGCAAACTGTTGCCTTAAGAGACAATTGGCATGAAGTGTCAGATCTTATTGTCTAGAAAAAAAAATAAGAAAATATCATCAGTTTGTCATGTGCTAACTTTGCCCATAGCATGGTACGTTCTGACTGGTTGCATATAAATTTGAAAATGTCCCACAGATACAAAATTAAAATTATGTCGAGTTAAATGACAGTGTTTTTTTTAGTGTATCTCTCAGCCATGTTTTGTGGCCATTTACCTATATGGTAACTTTCAAAAAGAATTACCAGAACTTCTTTTCAAAGTAAACTCTTAACTTTGCTGATACTTTAATGGGTAATTGATATTAGTTTTGATAAAACTTTTAGTATAAACATTAACCTTTAGCATTCAGCTGGCTGGCTAAACCATCAGGTGTCCCATCTAGGGACAATTTGAATGAAATGTCTTATTTGCTGTGGAAAAAAAAATATCATTTGCAACTGCAGTAACACTTCAATGATTTGAACACCAATGTCTTGTTTACCATGGCTGATTAACTCTTCATGCTGGGTAATTTTGCATGTTTTTCTGTTGTCTGTGTTTTCCTTTTAAAATTAACTTTTTAAAAAAAAAAAAAAATCTTTCAGGAATACCATCAGAGTATCAAACAGTTTGGATCCAGATCAGGCCCAACAAAACGTCAGGCCTGATCTGGGTCCAAACTGTTTGCAAAGGTTATCAGCAGACAACAAAAGTCACCACTATATATAGCAGGGAAAGAGATAAAACTCATTTTCGAGTCCCTAGGAAATTCTTCTTAACATGCAAGAAAACAAATATTAAGAGATGTTGAAGGGAAATGTTCTTATTTTATCATGAAAATGTATGTTGTGTGTACTCATTAGAAATGCCTCATAGAGGAGATTCTAATGAGTACACTCCACATACCATTATTTCACAGAAGATTAAAAAGACATCCCTAAATTATGTATATACCTATTTGACTCCTGATCTAGCGCTATGATTAACCCTTAGTGACTCAAACTATCCATGTCTAGAATAAATTTCCATGATCCCAAAGATGTTCGAGCCATTGAAGTTTGACTGTATTTAGATTCAGGAGGTAAAATATCTAATAACTGTGGTTTCTCTAAATGTATTTTTTGCTGTAGGTCCTGTTGGCATCCTTACAATGATGGTAGCAAAACAGATGGGAGCAAACTTCACACTCATTACAGGTAAAACAAATCAGAGGACTGGTTAATCCATTGTATATGGAATAGACTCTCCCACACTATATATTGGAAGAGTCCAATTTCAATTTTAGGTACACCCGGCTATGAGATTTACATATTCTTAGAGAAAAATGACTAAACTATTTGCAAACGGTGGAGACCCTGATCAGACGCCCCGTTCTGCGGCGTCTGATCTGGGTCTGCACTGTTTGCCAATTACCCTTTTATGGGCCTCCCGACTACAATGGGGTAAGGAGGAGTGTTTGGTGAAAATTCTGGGATAATTTTCTCCAGCTCTCCATAAAAACATATACACTCATTAGTCATTAGAAGTACTCATTAGAAGCATCTAACAAGGTATTTCTAATGAGTACCAACAACATATGTTTTTATGGAGAAATAAGAAAACATATCCCAGACTTATCATCAAATATTTTTTCCTTCACAAGTCCTATGCATTGTTTAAGCTTTAGACTCTCCCTACAAAATTGTATGACAGAAGTTGATAGATGTTTGATATTTTTCGTACTCTTTGCTGAAAATAAGGTTGACATTCCATTTACATCTTTTGAATGAAATATCAAAATATTCTAAAATTGGGGTACTTTGAAAGTATAGAATAAATAAAAAAAACTGAAAATAGGAATGAATGAAACATGTCTCTAAATATTTACAGGTCATAGACATTTTTGTATTAAGTAGGTCAGATTTCTGCATATAGATCATAGCAGTCTATTATTGGTATCGTAGGTAAGCAGTCAAAACATAGGTCACAGTCACCTACTTTCCGAATGAGACAGATGTACCCATATACAAAATTTGGTAGGCATAGGCCAAACAGTACAAGGGATATGCTCAAGACAAGTTTTTTTTTTGTATAAAATAGGTCAGAGGTCAAAACATAGATCAGAAAGACAATACACCACCTTAAGTAGCTGTACCTATATATCAAATCTGGTAAGCCATATGGGCAGCGCCTTGTGAAAACCAAATGAAGTATCCAACTGATCTGGATCTGCACTGTTTATCATTTAGCATGAATTTATATCAACAACCTGGATCAAGTAATCTGATTGGCTGAAAATTGGAAGTGGGCGTGGCATATTAATTTATTTAGCATGACAAAGGTTAAGTAGTTGTACCTATTCACCTGTCTGAATATTTAACCCTTGTCATGCTGAATATATTAAGATGCCATGCCCACTTCTAATTTTCAGCCAATTTGTTGATATGAATTCAAATACTGAATGGCTAACAGTGCAGATCCAGATCAGTTGGCTTCTTGAGAAGTCAACTGATCTGGATCTACACTGTTTGCAAAGGCAGGGCATATCCTGGTTCAGCAGGACAAGGGTTAAACTACATACTGTATTTGCATATTGTCTTCAGACATAGATGAATACAGACTACAAACTGCCAGATCAATGGGAGCAGATCATGTGATCAAGGTTACAACCACTGATCCCAAGGAGTTAGCCAATCAAATAGAAGTTGCCATGGGTGACCAACCAGATGTCTCCATTGAATGCAGTGCAGTGGATTTCAGTTTTAGAACTGCTATACATGTAATAGTTTTATACATAAGGTGTCAAGCAAAATTGTAGCAGTGAATATGATTTTTTTTTCAGAGAAAAAAAAGACTTGACATTTCATTTGAACCGTCTGCTTTTTTTTTTTAATTCTTTTTTCAGGGAAAATAAAGCTTGACATTTTCACATGAATCATCTGCTAGGCAGTTACTTCATAAGAAATGATAAGCCTTATTTTCTCAAAAAAGTCACAAAACTATTTCAAACTCATTTGCGGCAGCTGTGATTGGCCCTTCAAACTGAAAGATTTGCTTTTTTTTACCAAAGGGAGACCGCACTAGCAGAAAGAAAAATTTATTCTCTGGTATGTGAAACTCCTCTTAAAACAAGGCTACTGTTAAGGAAAGAATTTTTCACCAGCTGTAGCAAATTATTTTCCTTTAAGAACAGCTCCTTTTTGAAGGTAGGTCAGTGCATTCTGGTCAGACTTATGTCCCTTGAAGGTATATCCATTCACTTTGATTTGCTGGCATTTACACATTGATGAAATCCACAAAAATGAAATTCATTCCTATATTATCATCTCGCAATTTTTATCAAAATTTAATTATTACCACCCCTCACTTATTTTTTGTCAAAATAATAATACCACTTCTCTTTAGGTATTGGCCAACATACTCTTGAGCAATCTAGTCATTATCTCTGTTCCATCTGGAAAATCAAAATATTTTGTAATGAATAAGCAGGCCCTTATTAGCATTGTCTAAACCCATTAACATTCACTGGACTCTTCTACCACAACTCTTTGGACAGGTCCATTTCCAATCACAGGGTGTCTGGTTAGTTTTTAGTATTTACTATGTTTTATAGAAATTCCTGTTATTAATGCAAACAGTGTAGACCATGATCAGATGTCACATTTTGTGGCATCTGATCTGCGCCTACACTATTGCCAATTACTCTTTTTGGGGGTTTCCCAGCTCAAATGGGTTAATGGTACTGGATAATTATCAATTTTAAAGAAGAAATGTTTCCTGAATCTGGTATTATTTTTGGCCTGGTATTCAATACTGAAAAAGATTTTTTTTCTGAATTTCTTGTGCTCTGGCCTGTCAGTCCAAGTACTAAGGGTTGCTATGGTAATCATTGCAAACAAGGTGGAAATAATGAGCCACCATATGGGCTGCTCCTTGCTAAAACCGGTCTTTGGGCAGATACGGACATCTGTGCAGTCTGATCAAGGCCTTCACTGTCCACTAACAGAATCATTGGATACTACAGAATGTATGAATGGAAAGCAAAGAGCTGGATGGTACTTTGAGCATGGGCAGGATGATCTGAATCTGTGTATTTTTCACATGTTCAAACGCACTATTTTGCTTGATGTCCCCCACATCAAGATCTACATAGTTTTTTTTCTAACACCTAATTTGAAACTATAGACCTCTAAATTCAAACACAAAAGAGCTCATTTTACATATTTGTGAAATTGTCAAGAACTTATTTTTTCCTTTCTGTTCCTAGGCCACTCACCCTGGTGGTGCAATAGTGATGGTGGGTCGAGGATCTTTTGATGTCACTATACCGTACACCATTGCTGCAACAAAAGAGGTGGACATCAGAGGACTCTTCCGATATGCTAACTGGTGAGTTTATTTTCAGCCTAGGGCTCATCATCTGAAGCTTGCTGAGGTTTGCAAGCCTAGCCTTTAACATTTGAGCCCCAATATAAGAAAACGTAACTTCTAATGTGTGACCAAGGAAGACTCAAATCAGCCTGCATATCGATGCAGTTTGATCAGCCAGTCTTCATTGTCCGCACAAAGAAACTTTGCATCCTTGGCTTTTCAAAATGTGCCTTGTAAAGATTCTGATCAGACTGCACAAATGTGCAGGCTGATCTGAATCTTCTAATCTTCATAGTGATACTTTGCACATGTCTGCAGGTATATTTTTGAATGTTGCAGCTCATTTGATACCTGTGGAAACACCCTTACATTTTCCTATGCACAAACAAGAATCCAGATTTGCTTGTTAACTGCATAACCTGGCTAGGATGTACAGTACTCATCAGAAACATCTAGCTAGGTTCCTTTGGCAGCCTTAACAGTTTCACTTAATCTTTGCTATTTGCATCTGGGGAAAATGCTGGTTTGTGGTTAACAAATTTGGCGATTTTAAAATTACAGAAACAAGAAAATTTAATTATTTACTTGATTGATGTTTACTGTGGTCAAATCCTGTGAAGACGCAGATTAACTTGAATGTCCATGCAGTCAGGAGAGCCTTTTCTAGTCACTATGTACAAGTGCCTTACCTAAACTTTCATGAAATTCCATCCATCTGTTAATCAATCATTGCTCTAGTCAAAGTTGAGAACTTCAAATCAAGCAATACCAAGGTCATCCCTACAAAATTCATGCATCATCACATTTTGATGATACACATTAAGCTTAAGTTTCACAAAATTATGATTGTTGGCTACTTAGTAAGGACTCCAAATGGACAAATTGGTTGGTTTTGAATTTGTCAAAGAGCAGTTACTGTGATTCTTGAAAGACTGAGGCAATTTGGCAGGATCTGTCCAAAGGGAAGCCTTTGTCAAAACTTCACATGCAACACTGGGCTATAGTGGCATACATTCTTTATGTTTCATGATCAGCTGAAATAAGTCGGTGAAGAACTGTCCATGTTACTATGATAATGCAGGTGCCTTTATTACGGTGGGTATACCATACTGGGACATCTTAACTCATCACCATGCTTGTCCTAAAATTTGAACAAGTCTATCTTACTACCTGTTGATATGTCTAAAGTAGTGCTGGATGAGTGGCGAACAGTGTTAACCCTGATCAAATGCCACATTCTGGGTCTACACTGTTTGCTCAGGCCTGTCTGTCCCAATATTTAGGGTTATTATGGTATTTTGGCTTTCAGTAATAGCACAATAATTATTTAACCAATTTTAGTCTGGAAACCTTCATTGGTAATTAGCAAACAGTGCAGTTTAGCCATTTTTCTATAGGTATAAATAAATCAGACAGCCTGGTATACCTAAATTGAAATTGGACTCTTCCAATATATAGTGTGGGGGGTGTCTATTAAGTCTAAAATGAGTTAACCCTTAAAGCGCCAAGAAAAACTGCATCTGAAAATGTTGTCTATGTCATCTGCTGAATATTCTTGCAAACTTTTTAAACTTATTTGTGCATACAGGCAATCAGTGTGGACCCAGATCAGACTGCTCCTTTAGGAGCAGTCTGATCTGGGTCCACACTGTTTGCAAAAATGACTTTTAAAATCACAAGCAGATGACAAAGCAGACGACAATAGTTGTGACTGGCGCTTTAAGGGTTAAATAAAGATTTATAGTATAATATGCTAATTCACTCTTTTCTTGTTACAGTTACCCAGTTGCCCTCGACTTAATAGCCTCAGGAAGTGTAGATGTTAAACCACTCATCACTCACAGATTTAATATACAAGATACTTTACAAGCATTTGAAACTGCCACAGACAAAAACAGTAAAGCTATGAAAGTTATTATTGAATGCCAAGACCAGAACAAACTGAGCTGACCATGTTGATGTGCTAAAAGAATTTGATGAAAACAGTTTTCCATGGAAACTAGCAGACAGTAATGCTTAACCCTTAATGTGCTCAGCAGTTTGCAGCAGAAGACATTTTAAAATTGATTTTCTTATTTTTTTTTTCAGAGAAAAGAAATGATAGTTCATGTGAGTCATTGCTAGGCAGATTATACACATGAAATGTCAAGCTTTATTTTCTCTAAAAAAAAAACAACATAAAAATAAAAATAATTCTGTTGTCTGCTGTAGTTGCAATTAGGATTAATTTCTATAGGAGTGTTGGTGCCGAATACTATTTAAAATTCCTGACTCAGATTAAGATTCAGTTTCTAAATTATAAGGGAATAGGTAAAAAATACTGGGACAGAAAAACCCCAATTTCAAAAAATAAACTGTATTTTAGCGAAGAGAGTAATTTAGCAAAAAGGGCCTGCCTTTGTAAAATGGGTTACTTCCCTTTGATTCACAGGTGGGGAGTGGTAATAAATTAAGGTTTCTGTATCATTTTTCTGTTAACCATTAAAGCACTAATCAGAACTGCAGCAGACAACATTTTGATTTTTTTTTTTCTGAGAAAATAAGAGTTAGCATTTTCTTTGAATCAACAGCAGATAATTCACTTGAGATGCCAAGTCTTATTTTCTCTGAAAATGTAACAATTAAAAAATTTTAGAATGCCATCTGCTACAAATGTGCTTAGTACTTTAAGGGTTAAAAGTTTTGGAACATTTTCAGTATATGTATAGTGTAATCCTGTGATGTAAATCAGAATAAACTCTATTACAATGAATTCTGCTTCACAAATATTTTTGTCCCCCGACGTTAGTAGAAGGGGATTATTAAAAATGGGTTCGCCCATCTGTAGGCAGCTTGTGGACACAACTCCTCTTACAGTTTTTAACTGATCTTTTTTGAAACTTTGCAGGTGTTTTTGTCATGGTCTGAAGATGTGCATGTAATTTTGGGGTTATCCTCCCGTAGTTTTTTTTCTCAACTTTTTCGACTTAGTTTTTCTAGGTCAGATTACTATTAGAATAGATACCTTGTGGGTGCAATGCCTCCTAGAGTTTTCCACGGATCATTTTGAAACTATGCATACTTGTTCTTCATGGTCTGTAGATGTGCATGTAGTTTTGGGGTTATCCTCCCATTATTTTTTATCAACTTTTTCGACTTAGTTTTTTCCAGGTTCCATTACTATTAGAATAGATACCTTGTGGGTGCAATTCCTCCTTGAGTTTTCCACTGATCATTTTGAAATTATGCATACTTGTTCTCTATGGTCTGTAGATGTGCATGTGGTTTTGGGGTTATCCTCCCATTATTTTTTGTCAATTTTTTCTACTTTTTCGACTTCAATATTTTCCAGGTTTGATTACTATTAAAATAGATACCATGTGGGCACAATTCCTCTTGACTTTTCCACTGATCATTTGGAAACTATACATACTTGTTCTACATGGTCTGAAGATGTGCATGTGGTTAGGGGGTTATCCTGCCTTTATCTTTTTTTTTCAACTCTTCGCACTTTTTCAACTTATTTTTTTTTTTTTTTTTTTAGTTGTGACAGGCTGACATGGGAAACTCGTGGACGTAACTCCTCTTACAGTTTTACACCAAACTTTTTGAAACTTTGCAAGAATTTTTGTCATGATCTGAAAATGTGTATGTACTTTTGGGGTTACCCATCCCTCCCCCACTTCACCCCCCCCCCCCCCCCCCCCCAATCATTTTTTATCAACTTTTTCCGTTTTCGACGTTGTTTTTCAGGTCTGATAAGTATTAGAATAGATACCTTATGGGTGCAACTCAACCTAGTTTTCCACCCATCATTTTTAAACTATGCATACTTGTTCTATATGGTCTAAAGATGTGTGTATGGTATTGGGGCTATGCTCTCATTATATTTTATCAACTTTTTCCATTTTTTTGACTTAGTTTTTTTCCAGATCCAGTTAGTATTGGAATAGATACCTTGTGGGTGCAACTCCTAGAATTTTCTAGCAATCATTTTGAAACTATGCATAAACAATACAGAGCTTTTAAAACTGAACTCTTGGTTCCACTAAAGCACACATCTCATCTGTATTCTCCAATGTTTTGACGACTACAAAGAATCTAATGAGTACCCACAACACGTTTTTGTTAAAAAAAAAAAAAAAAATGAAATGGATACCCTTTTTATGTAGCCCTAAGGCCTCACATACATTTTTTGTATACTAAATGAATATCCTCATCCTCTGTTTATTTGTATTTTTACAGTATTCAAGCAACTGTCACTGACAGCTAGTCTTTTCAAGGCAAAAATCAAAATAAAAAAATAAAAACATAATTCAGAAATTTAATGAAAAGGGTTATCACAGTTGTGCCCATGTGTCTAGTCAGTGCTTGTTCCTCATTTCTTCTTCTTTCTGTGCCTAAGGAAGGTTGTGCTTCATGATTATGGCCTTCCTGGATAAAATTCATTCATATTTTTAATGAATTCAAAATAAAGGTCGGAAGAAAAATAACAAAACAGACTAAGAAGAACTTTATCAAGTATTTATTAACAAACAGCATTTCTCTAGGAATGTGCTGTTTCAGTCAGTCCCTTAAAAATGTAAAAAAGAAACTGACAGTTTGGACGGAATGTTGTATAAATAAATATTTAACCCATTGTAATCTGGAGACCCATAAAAGAGTAACTGGCAAACAGTGCAGACCCAGATCAGACACCACAGAACATGGCATCTGATCAGGGTCTCCACTGTTTACAAATAGTTCAACAATTTTTCTCTAGGAATATCTAAATCACATAGCCTAACAGTCCTAAAATCGTAATTGGACTCTTTCAATCAATATACAGTGTGGGTGAGTTCGTTCAGTCTACAATGGATTAAGCTAAATACATCATATTTACCCTTAGTATTCAGACAGATAGGCCTGAGCAAATGGGTCTGAATCTGATCAATTGCTGTCTTTAGTTTGTCACTCTTCAAGCAGTTTTTACACTGTCTGCCACTTGTCCAGCAGGCACATGACATTTATACAATGCCGCCTCAACGTCAATGCAACGTCATGACGTTGCACTGACGTTGGGGCGACATTGTATGAGCGCCATGTGCCCTCTGCATTGTCCGGCAGAATTTAGACAAATCAACAGGAAAAGTGGACTTGTTCAACTGTTAGGATGTATGGTAAGGGATTAAGATGTACGAACATTTAGGGTAAATATGATGGTCACAAAACTTTGGAACCTGGGCACAAGAAGGCCCACCAACAGCTACACCCGAACAGAGCAAGGTCAGACCAGCCTTCACAGCCATGAAGGTGGACAAACAGTGTAGACCAAGATCAGACACCACATTCTGCAGTGTCTGGTCTGCATTTTAACTGTGTATTTTTTCTGACCTTTCTATTCAAATACTTAGTTTAAATATGGTACATTTTCACATAGTGTGGCTCAATTCTCACTTAGGTTACCGTAAACCTTGAAAATTCATGTTTCACCTAAAAAATTGTATCTTGATCTAGCATTGTAAAATGTTCTTGTATTATCAATTTTTCATGCTATGAAAAGATTTGAGTCACATGAAATTAAACTTTGCATCTTCTCTCTGGGCTGGAAAATTGACGATATTTTTCTTTTTTTCATATTTTTCCCAGAAAACAGACTTAGATATTTCATGCAAATTGTCTCCTTATTTGCATGAAATTTCAAAGCCTGTTTTCTAGGAAAAATAAGAAAAACACTTCAAAACATATCAATGATGTCTGCTGAAATTTTTACCCTACATGCTAATTGCTAATGAATCTCAGAAATCATTGTCACTATCGTCCAGAACATTCTGTCTGGCTTGTCTTGCCCTAGGATTCTTTGTTGACATCTCAATCTCGTCTTCATCATCATCATCATCTTGATCATCTTCATCAAGATCAATATCGGAATCATCATCATCGTCGTCATCATCTGACTCCTGCAATAATAAAGGACTTTATAAGTTATGGCATATATCAAAGGCAAATATGATAGTCACAAAAGTCTAGAACCTAGGCACAAATGTAATGAGAATAATACAGTAACTACATATATTCTAATTTTGATATTTTTGTAATATGATTCAAAACATGAGCCCAAGAAAGCACAAGAAAATATCTTGCTTTAACAAAATACATTGCTGACAAAAGTTGTGCCTTAAATTACTAGCTGATCTACTGCAGAGGAACTACGTGGTGCATCTATGATGTAAAAGTATTCGCCGAACTTCTCAAAGGCCACTCTTCAAGGACGGAATTTTCAGAGGCTATCCTTGAAGGAAAAACTTTCCTTTAAATTTTTCAACCCTGCAGACCAAGCACATACCTTTGCAAACAGTACAGAGCCAAATGAGATGACACATAATGAGCCATCTCATCTGGATCTATACTGTCTGCCATTCTGTTTTTGATTTTTGAATGACACCCTCATTTGCAACAATGGAACTATCCAAATTCAGAGCTCGAAGATTCTACTTAAAAAAACTCTGGGTGAAAGGGTTAACAGGAGCCACCTGAAAGAAGAAAATTCCTATAAAAGGGAAACAAATTTTTCACTGCTGGAATTATTTCCCTTTGGAAAAAGGAGGCAAAACTTTTCAGCTTAGGGTGCTTGCTCTCAGAGATGTGTCCAGTCATTTTGAACAGTTTCTTAACCCTGGTCCTGTTGAATCTATATATGCCCTGCCTTTGCAAACAGTGTAGATCCAGATCAGTTGGCTTCTGAAGAAGCCAACTGATCTGGATCTGCACTGTTTGTCATTAAGCATGTGAATTTATATCATAAAGAAGTCAGCTGACCTGGGCCCAGTTTCATCAAAGGTTATACAATGCAATGTTATCTTAAAATTGTCTTATTTCCATTACTTTACATTGCATTTGTGAAGTTTGTACGACGAAAACTGTTTGATGAAACATGGCCCTGGATCTGCCCTGTTTGTCATTTAGTATGTGAATTTGTATCAACAACCTGGATCAAGTAATCTGATTGGCTCAAAATTAGATGTTGGCATGACATCTTAACCCTTGCCTTGTTGAATAAATATGCCATGCCTACTTTTAATTTTCAGCCAATCAGATTACTTAATCCAGGTTTTTGATAAAAAATTCACATATTTAATGACAAACAATGCAGATCCAGATCAGTTGGCTTCTTCAGAAGCCAACTGATCTGAATCTACACTGTTTGCTAAGACAGGGCATGTCGTGTTCAGCAAGAGAAAGATTAATTTATTCAGCATGGCAAGGGTTACCCTTAAAGTGCCATTCAGAACTGTAACAGACAACATTCAAAAATATATGTATTTATTTTTTTATGTTTTAGTGAAAATATGATATTAAATTTCATGTGAATTGTCTGCTGGACAAACTATGTTAAGCCCTATTTTTTTCAGAAAAAATAGCCTCATTTTTTTTTCAGAAAAAATAAAACAAATATCTTAGATTTGACATCTGTTGCTGTTATTTCAACAACAACAATTTTGTTCACAAAATATCCTGTAAACGGATTCAGTATAATGTTTGTCTAAAAGTTTAACCTTTAGAAAAACCTGACAAACTAGCCAGAAAATATTTTTTGGCTGAGCAGTTAACCAGCAAAAATGTCATATTTAATTTAATGTATACTAAGTGAGTTAAGGGGAACTGATACACCCTCATTGCCTTTCATCGCAGCCAACTACAGTCAAACTTCAATAGCTCAAACATCTGCCATCCATGTTCGAGCCATTTAGGTTTGACTGTATGTCTAAATTGTTTTGTTTCCCTTCTGAAAAGGGGTCTGCTCTAAACGGAAAGCAAATTATTTCCTTTTAGAGCAGATCCCTTTCAAAATGGCCTGGTATTCTTTAAAGTGACTCCTGTTATGCAGGAGAGTGAACAGTTACAAAAATTGTTTCCCTTGAAAAAAATGCTGGAAAATCTTCCAGGTGTACCCAGTCCCCTTAAATTGATCGAGTTTGGGTTTAAGGACATATCAACCCTTGAGGGTCATTTTGTACCATCTCCCAGAGAAAGGGAGAAGAAAGATAGAAGAGATAGTAGATGAGATGAAAGAGAGGGACAGGGGAGAAAGGAAAATGAATGAAAGTGAAGGAACAGAAGAAATATAAACATTCCCCCTCTACCCTTACCTCCTGCAAAGACAGCAGGCCTTTATCAATATAAGTAAGCCAATATCAATTAGACGCCCGGTGATGTAAGATACACAACACCTTTGCCTCACCCAACCACCCCAACCCAGTCCCCTTAAAATTTTAAGACAAATGTAAATGTATGATATATCTCAATTTTCACGTAATGATGCCTAAAAGAAGTGCTTATACTGTTAGCATTCATTAAAAGCTTAAAGAAATTAAACCGCACCATGGAAAAAGGGGTCCAGAGCATAACTAGACCATGAAGTAAGCATATGCGCACTAATACCCCCGGCCATGGCCATCAGTATAGCCAGAACAAGAAAGGGAAATAACTCTAAGGACCTGGCCCCATGGCCCTTATTTTCTTCCCCACAATACAACTAGTCATACTTGTCATGTGTACAAAATTTCAAGTTTCTAGGTAAAGTAGTTCCTGAGATATCTTTGACACAAAATAAATGTTAACAGACTGACTGAGACACAGACACACAGAAAAGACAAAAACAATATACCCCATTGCATACTTCGTATGCCGGGGATATAATTATGATAACTGTGCAGACCCAATCAGACTGTACATATGGGCAGTCAAAATCATTGGATACTGTAGAATATAATGACATATACATGTACTGGGTGGCCACCCTCAGTCAGAAACAAAATTTCCTGAATTTACACAGACTTTTCCTTGACTAAATTCTAGTTTTCCCTGACCAAAGTCCTGAAAATTTTACATACTTTTCCTCAGCTTGCGGTCCATTAATGATTGATTTTATTTTTAGCACATAAAATACACTGCCCTCATTGTTCAATTAAGAAAATAAAACGTTTTAAAGTTTTTGGGCATTCATTTTCTAAAATGAACAGTTTTTATAATACTGTTGAGCAAGTGATTTACAAGGTGTTCAATAGTTCAATGGATAAAATACCTGCCACAGCCAAACAGTTTTGGGTCATGCAGTCTGATCAGAATCTTTGTTGGGTGCATTTTGAACAGCCAAGGATGGAAAGTTTCTTCATGCTGACAACACAGACTGATCAGACATCACAGACGCACAGGCTGATTTGAGTTTTCTTTGGGTACACATGTCAGAAGGTACGTTTTCTCACGTTGTTTTTGCTTGCTGGTCTGGATGTTTGCTATGCCCTGAACATTCCTTTTCTTTTAGTATGGCCATCATATTGATACTTTTATTAATTCTACACAAAATATACATTATGGGTACTTATTCGAAGTGCCTTGCAGAATGTCTGTTATTGCAGAGATATAAAAAATATCAATATTTTAGGGTTTAAATAAGAAAATAATTAATCATGTGATGACTCTTAAGAGCTATGATTGACCTCTCAGGCTATTGACAATTATTCCATTACATTCATAACATAATCTTATTGTTAGTACATTAAGTTAGAGCACCTAAGTATGTCTTAGCAGCAGCTATATACATATAGTCAATTATTAACCAAAATTTTATATATTTTTCTGATTTCTCCATTAAAACATATGTTATGGGTACTCATTAGAAGTGCCTCCGAGGCACTTCTAATGAGTACCCATAACATGTTTTTGTGAAAAAATCAGAGAAATATTTATTCTGATACACTTCTTATCTAGAGCTATGTTCGCTATTGCATTTTCACTATATAATGTAAAAAATGAGGAATATTTTAATAAAGCAAATTAAGACAGAATTATGCAGTAAAAAAGGTTGCTAAAAGAAAACAACACACTGAAAAAGTGACTTAAAAACTGCAAAATTCTGAAAATCTGCCTAATAATGTAAACTCCTGCCTACACCTGTTTTCACTATATATTATTGGGAAACATGACATACACAATGCATAGACTTTTATTGTAATGATACTATCATTTATTTATTTTTTACATACAACTAAAAAAACTATTTTACGTTCTGCTACAACTATTTCCATTTATCCATCTATTATATGGAACAAGTCACAAGTAAAAAGGTGCCTTTGAACATATGCAAAATGCGCAATTTACTGTAATAACCGTAAGTACTGGGACAGATAGGCCTTTGCAAACAGTATTGACCCAGATCAGATGCTGCACAATGCGGCATCTGGTCAGGGTCTACACTGTTTGCCATACATACAGCAATACTTTAGACACATGAAGGGATAGCTGAAGGGACCGTTTCATATTTTAGGACAAGCATGGTAAGTAGATAAGGTGTCCCAATACTTAGGGTTATTACGGTAGGTTTACTCATCCTGTAGCTCCAGATAAAGTACTTTTTGCAACCAAAAAATACTGGGCCCAGTTGTTCAAAGCATCATTAGCTTAACAAGCTCGTTAAGGGTCATTTTGTTAACTGTTTTAGCAGATTCAATACACAATATTCTGATATTTTTTGCTGAAAAAATGTGAGTAGCTTTTGCACTACAAAAAGCTACTCACATTTTTTCAGCAAAAAATTTCAGCATATTTGCGTATCACTTGATGTAAATTTTAACGAATCGTTAACTAACGATGTCATTAGCTTTGAACAACTGGGCCCTAGTATTTTTCTGATTTCTCGAGAAAACATCTAACTGGAAAAGCCTCATTACAGAGGCACTTCTAATGAGTACCGAAAACGGATGTTTTTTGTGGAGAAATAAGAAAAATATTATCTGGCTATTCCCTCTTAATATCTGAAGCTATGTCATCTGAGCCTTAGATGTCCATGATTCTGCAAGTGGACAGCAAAGACCCTGATCAGTGTGCAGATGACCTTCCTTGCCCAAACAAGCCACATTTTTACTTGACATGGCTCACATACAGCATACAGACCTGTTTTACTGGAGTAAGTTCAGGTGTCTGTGATTGATAAAGGTATTATGTATCTTCACTTTTTTTTTCATATATTAACTCTTTGCATGCTGGGTAAGTTTGCATGCTTTTTGTCATCTGGATTTTTTTTAAAACTAACTTTTTGAAAAAACCTTTCAGGAATACCATCAGAGTGTCAAACAGTTTGGATTCAGATCAGGCCGGACGTTTTGTTGGGCCTGACCTGGGACCAAACTGTTTGCAAAGAATATCAGCAGACGACAAAAGTTGCCACTAGCGGGGAAAAATTTAAAAAAAACAAAAAAAAAACAGATGTTTTAAGATTACTGTATACACTTGGCAGATTTTCTGCCCTTTTTCACAGGGGAGACAAATAGGAGTAAACCCCTTTTCAGAAGGGCCTTTGTGTGCAGGAAAGTAAACATGAAAGTAAACATGAAGTCACAAAATTTGTCTCCCTTGTTCAAAAGGGTAGGAAATCTCCCATGTGTATCCGGTCCCATTGAATCATGTAAAAAAAAAGAAAAGGTTAGTAGTTTTGCAGAAGCTGGCAGTTAACCCATTGTAGTCTGGAGACTCCGAAAAGGGTAAATGGCTAACAGTGCAGACCCAGATAAGATGCTGCAGAATGCGGCATCTGATTAGGGTTTCCACTGTTTGCATATGGTTCAACCATTTTTCTCCAGGAATATCAAAATCACATAGCCTGACATACCTAAAGTCGAAATTAAAATCTTCCAATATATAATGTAGCAAGTTCATTCAGTCTACAATGGGTTAACAGTGGAAGCCTGTCTGTCCAAGTCACACTTCAGACTTGGTATTGATCTGCAAATGCATACCTTACATTCAAATAAAGCAAAGTACTGCAGTGGAACAGATGAAGTATGGAACAGAAGTCCAGATAAGGCACTTTTGTCAACAGGAAAAGGTTGATATTGTTCTTATTTCTCCACAAAAACATGTTGTGGTACTCATTAGAAGCACTACACTGAGGTGCTTCTAATGAGTACCCACAACATCTGTTTTCATGGAGAAATAAGAAAAATATTACCTGAATACCTCTCTTATTTGGAGTTATGTGTGTCCAAATTATGTCAGTCTTATTAGCCAAAATTTGTTAGTCTGGCAAAAAAAAACTAGACAAATAAGCTATTTTCAATTTTGTGTTTTTTGCTCTCAAGGGTCATTCCTCTTAGAATGTATTTATCATAACAATAGCTGGTTCTTATCTTGCTAAATAATTTAAACCTCCCCCTACTTCATTATTGTGTAGTTTCCTGGTCATTTGGGTACATTCTGGGTCTTTTCATTCTTTATATCAGGGTTAATTGGCTGAAAGTAGCTTGTCTGGCCTTGAAAATGTTACTCTTTACTTGCATTCAGTTTTCGAGTGTACTTTCAAGGGTCATTTCTTTTACAATCTATGTATATTACAGGAGCCATGCCCTCAACATATAGGTCAATATACAAGTTGCAGTGACCTATTTTGGTATGTCAACATACTGGTTACACTAGAAATGCTTATGCACCCAATCTGGTCAGCTTAGGCTATACAGGGAACAAATTGTTTCTATCATGTAGGTCAGAGTTCACAGTGACCTAATTTTGGTAAATAATAGTCTTATTAGATGTATCTATAGATCATATTTGGTTTAACTTGGTTATAAAGTACCAGAGATACAAACTTTCTCATTCTACTTGAGCTCACACTTACAAAATTAGTCACCCCTGACTTTAAACAAAGTTGATAAAACCCCATGCTGCCTCATCCTCAGTAAACATCAAACTCTACACAAGTACTAATTTATCCTTGTACATACCTCACTAATATCTCCCATCATGTTTCCTTGTATACGCCTTTCACCGGCAGCAGCTGTTCATGAGAAAAATATTTCAGATTAAAAGTCTACCTTAATACAAAGACAGTATATATGAACAGCAAAGGGCTCAGCTGATCACAGCATTCCAGATAAAAAGGGGTATCCACAAATAAAAAGGGGTATTAATATTTTTCTTATTTCTCCATGAAAACATATGCTGGTGACCTCATTAGAAGCGATTCATTAAGGTGCTTCTAATGAATCCCCACAACATATGTTTTCGTGGAGAAATAAGAAAAACATGAATACTTACATCTGGAAAAAAGCAGCCTATCTGGAGCTATGTAACCATCTAATTAGGATCTAGAAGACGCTTGCATGAAATGTTGTCTAAAAAAAATCAGAAGGACACCAGCTACAATTTTGCTGGATTAAATATTGTGAAGGCCCTGACTAGCCCTGTGACAGCACTGTTCAAATACACTGTATGTTCTTAAGTAGATTTCTCAAGAAATAATATTGTATAACCTTAAAAAAAACCCAGAGCTATCACTAAACATGATAAATAACACTACAGTGCCAATGGTAACAGCACCACTAGTTAACTAGAAAATGGATGATGTGCAAAGGGCATGTAACCCTCTTAAACATTACCTCAGTATGAAAGAACACCCTGCAAATGGATAAAAATATATATATCCCACACTGATATGAATTTAATAGGTGCTGCCTATATCCGTGCATCCAAATTATCATCACATACTTCATAGGTGGGTTGGCCAGATCTAACTGAATTGATTTCAGACCACGCTTGACTTCTGAATCCACTGCATGAATTGCTATATAACGTCCAAGTCACAAATATTTCAGTAGTTTAGAGACATTGCCTCCAAATTTGTGGGACTTTTACCCGACTCGATCAAATGGATTCGGGTCCTGCTTAGTTACTAGCAGCTCTGCCATGGAGGCTTTAGGCAGCCCATCTATTTTGCGGGCCCCAATGGGCGGGGACCATTCTTTCCAAAAACCAAAACTAGTGTATACCGGTAACAGGCACAACGACATACACTATCGTTCACTACCTGATATCCATTTTACTGCTTCAGGATTTTTCCTAAAGACTTTTGACCGTTTGTGCGTTTTTGTCTTTGTTTCTTTTTGGTCTTTTTTTTTTTTGCGAGTCTACACATTATGAAAAGCAGATTAAAAAAACAACAACATAAAAATAACAACAATTTACATGATTTACAAACCGGTCGAACAAACACATTACTGTGTTGAAGTTTTTCAGATTATCACATGAAAAGAGTGTACACTCTATCTGTTATCAAAAAATCTACATCAAAGTGTACCTTATGCATAAAACGAATCATGCTTAGCTTATAAAGAGACTGCGAATGGATAGAAATAAAATTCGAAGTGGAGACAAAATTCAAAATGGCGGCGATCACAAATTACTTAAATACTTGGCGTTACTGGCTGTTTTGTTGTTATTGTTGGCACGGCCGTCGTGTCAATAGTCTCTGCCAAATCACGGAACGCTTATAGTTTTTCAGGATAAGCACCGAACCATCCAAGCGTTTGTTGGACCAGTACATTTGTGGTCACACACATCACTGGTCACATAGTCAGTCTATAGTAGTGCATCTGCATGCCGAACCACTTTGCGGTTAGGGTTGGACACACTTATTAGTCATCATGCTGATCATTTCTGCTCTGGCCAGCCTGTCCCAATAGGGTAAATACAGTATATGATATGCAAAAGCATTCTTTCTTCAACAATACATTTTTCAGTATCCCAATCATTCTGTAAGCAGGCAACAAAGGCCATATTGGACTAAGAATGTATCAGGGTGACCTGGGCATTCATTACCTGTCTATCTGACATTAAAGGTTGATTCTGAAGCCACTTTGAATGTACAAACAAAAATCACAGGAGCTATTCTTTTGTTAAAACTCATTATCCAAGTTTTGATAATAATAGTTTCTTAATATTAATTAAAATACGTGTACAGAACAGTTAAAGCTTGTCATCAAAGTTATAAGAACAAACATACCATCAGGTCTGTTTCTGCGACCCACTGGTCGACCATCTTCTAATCCATCATCATCATCCTCATCTTCTTCTGAAGACTCTTCAGAGGAGTCTGAAAAAAAAAAACCCAAAACATAACAATACCATAGCTCCAGATAGTGCGCTTTTTACATCCAAAAATTACATATATTTTTTTTTATTTCTTCACAATAACATATGTTGAGTACCCACAAAATATGTTTTTGTGGAGAAGTAAGAAAAAAAATTATGTGGCTAACCCCTTTTATCTAGTGCTATGCATACTTAACCTAAACATTGAACAAAAAGGTCCATTTGAATATTTGAAGACTGGGGTCACATGACAAATAGAGCAGAACCTGATCTAACTGCTCTTTCAGTGTATTTAAAATTTTCAGTCATGATGCTGCTAAAGGGCAGAATGAATGCTGCTACATTGTATGTTCTGACACTGGCTGAGAGTTTTTACACTCAAGTTTAAACAAAACATATTCAATATTCAATGTTTATAATAAGAAGAATGATAGAAAATGTTTGTTCTCTGGAGTGAGGATAATTTGGTAATCCGCTGGAAGTCATTTTTCATGAATGACATGGTTTTTTTTATAGAATTGCTGACAAACTTTTCATAACTAAGCAAAACCTGTCGATTAAGGTCTTTGAAAAACAGATTTTCAGTGCAAAGGAAACAAAAAATGAAATTTGAATCAAAAAAGCATAACCAGCCATGCTAAGACTGCAGAAGACTTTAGGAGGAGTAGTTGATGATCAATTAGGATAACATTGTTCAGTTGTCAAAATAAATAAACAAATAAATAAATAAAAGTAAATAAATTAACTAGTAACAATATCTTCAGAGAAAACAGATGTCCCCCATGCCCCTTCTCAACAGCATGAATTTTCAATTTTTTTACTAATGTGACCATGAAAATTAGGTCACCAAAATCTAATCAATTCTTTTTTTATGTCCCAATTATATCTTCATGAAAATTTGGTAAGAATCCAACCACTGGTTCACAAGATAGATTGTGCAGACAAGGAAGTGTCACACCAACTCACACCAACACAGATGCCAACTAGATCCGCACCAAAAACAATATGTCCCTCTTCCAGTAGGTGGGGAGATATACAGTTGACTCTCGCTATCTCGAACTCAATTATCTCGAATAACCGCTTATCTCGAAGTGAAAATCTGGTCCCTGCCTAAACATGAAAATCTAATAACAGGTTAAAATATTGTGGAAAAGTGGAGAAATTGCTCCTGAGGAGCAATTTCTCCTCTTTTCCACAATATTTCCAATATATCTCTAACTTCAGGAGTCAAATTACACATATATTTAAAAGTGGTTAATCGAATTAGTTTTTCCTCAATTCTGCAAATCTGATATGTCGAAGTACCGATATCTTGAAGTATTTCAGACAGTCCCTTGGAATTCGAGATAACGAGAGTCGACTGTACATATGCTATGAACACTCATCAGAAGCATCTCTATAGGGCACTTTTATCTTTAAAGTTTTCATTGTGGCACTACTATGGTGGAGTATTTGATGGTAATTTTCTTCAGTTCTCCATTAAAAACATACACAATGGGTACTCCTTAGAAGCAACTGCCAAAGAAGCTACTTATGAGTACCACAAAATATGTTGTTGTTTTTTAAAGGCGAATTAAGAATAATTATTATCATCACTAAGATGCCTCCTCAACAAGTCCTCTGAAGAGGAACTGATTGTTAACCCTTGTCCTGCTGAATAAATTAAGATGCCACACCCACTTCTAATTTTCAGCCATCAGATTACTAGATCCAGATTGTTGATATATATTCACACACTTAGTGGCAAACAGTGCAGATCCAGATCAGTTGGCTTCTTCAGAAGCCAACTGATCTGGATCTACACTGTTTGCAAAGACAGGACATATCAGGGTTCAACAGGACAAGGGTTAAATAAAAGAAATGTGTTTTAAACATACTCTCATCTTTGTCTGGCATTAGGGTTTCCTTTTCTTCACTCTTGAGTCTGTCAGCCATCTGTTTCAGAGCTGCTTCTGTCTCCTGAAAGACATACGAATGACCCAGGACATGAGAAAATGTGACTTTGGGGTAAATGCAAAAGTAAAGATCTGGATAAGCCGGTGGAGATACATAGTCTGATCAGGAATTTTGCTCTATTTAATTATGTTCTACAGCACCTAATGATTCTATAAGCAGACAGTGAAGGTTCTGATCAAAATGGAAATGTGCAGGCTGATCTGAACTTTCGCTGTCTGCATATGCCTGCATGGTGCGGCCCAAATGGAGATGGTAACAGAACAAATTTAAGGGCAGTAGATACATTTTTAAAGGAGGTCTCTGTCAAGTTTTACCTCCCTTCTGAAAAAGGGTCTACTCTAAAAGGGAAGAATTTGCAGGGAGCAAATTCTTTCCTTTTAGAGTAGACCTTTTTCAGAAGGCATTTGGTGAGCAGGAAAGCAAACATGAAGTCACAAAAGTTGCCTCCCCTTTTCAAAACATGGTGGAAAATCTACCAAGAGTATCCATTCACTTTGATTTGAATGTTCAGATTGAATAAATAGCAGACAGTGAAGACCCGACTTTGATCAGTGTCTACACGGTCTGTAATTCCTAAGCACTTTTTAGACATATCAAATGGAACTTTCCAACTTTAGCATAAATATGCTGTGGACATATTAACCCTTGTCATGCTGAATAAATTAAGATGCCATGCCCACTTCTAATTTCAAGTCAATCAGATTACTTGATCCGGGTTTAACTCACACAGAATCTGACATATTTAATGACAAACAGTGCAGATCCAGATCAGCTGGCTTCTACAGAAGCCAGCTGATCTGGATCTACACTGTTTGCTAAGACAGGGCATGTCGTGTTCAGCAAGAGAAGGGTTAAAGAATCTAGAATCCTGGGACATTTTTTCTCTCATTTCTCCATGTTGTGGTTCTCATTAGAAGTCCCTCAGCAAGATGCTTTCTAGAGAAAGTTATACCTGAATTATCAAAGACACTTACTTAACAAGTCCTCTAAATATGGTAAGGAATAAAGGTATCTAACTATTCAGAATAATTAGTCTGAAATACGACCTCTAATTCAGCAGTCCTGATAGGAAGGCTATCTGTGTAATGCTTAGTGTGTAGTAAGGGTTTTAGGTAAAAACTGACTAAGTTAACAAAGCAGAAAAAGTTGAAAAAAAAAATCTGAGATTTATGTGCAAACAATATGCAAATCTTCAGACCCTGACCTAATCATCTGTAAAGTTTCAAAACTATTGACCTAAAACTGCAGGAGTTGCACTCACGAGACACCCACTGACTATAAGGGTTTTAGGTAAAAACTGACTAAGTTAACAAAGCGGAAAAAGTTGAAAAAAAAAAATCTGAGAATTATGAGCAAACAATATACACATCTACACACCATGGCCAAAACATCTGTGAAGTTTCAAAATGATTGGCCAAAAACTGCAGGAGGAGTTGCGCTCACTATAAGGGTTTTAGGTAAAATCTGACTAAGTTAACAAAGCGGAAAAAGTTAAAAAAAAAAATCTGAGAATTATGAGCAAATTATATGCACATCTACACACCATGGCCAAAACATCTGTGAAGTTTCAAAATGATTGCCCAAAAACTGTAGGAGGAGTTGCGCTCACGAGACACCCACTGACTATAAGGGTTTTAGGTAAAAACTGACTAAGTTAACAAAGCGGAAAAAGTTGAAAAAAAAAAAATCTGAGAATTATGAGCAAATAATATGCACATCTACACACCATGGCCAAAACATCTGTGAAGTTTCAAAATGATTGGCCTCCTGTAGGAGGAGTTGCGCTCATGAGACACCCACTGACTATAAGGGTTTTAGGTAAAAACTGACTAAGTTAACAAAGCGGAAAAAGTTGAAAAAAAAATCTGAGAATTATGAGCAAACAATATGCACATCTACACACCATGGCCAAAATATCTGTGAAGTTTCAAAATGATTGGCCAAAAACTGTAGGAGTTGGGCTCACAAGACACCCACATTCAATTGTTGATGAACGGACGAACGGACGAGTCACGGCATGCCTATATTGCACCTGCGTGCTAACGCAGGTGCGACAATAAAAGTATGTGTTGTGGGTACTCATTAGAAGTGCCTCAATGAGGCACTTCTAATGAGTATCCGCAACATGTTTTTATGCAGAAATAAGCAAAATTATCCCAAAATTATCACCAAATACACCTTCTCAACTCCTCTGCTGTTATCACTTTGTGAGACAGATGTTTTCTTTGCAAATATGAAATTTAGGAGATCATGCTAAAACAAAGATATCTTGTTATTCCAGAATCTCAAAGGAGATTCAAGGTGGTTAAAACTTTTTAAACTAGAAAATTTACTAGGCTCCCTGGTCATAGAATGTTTACAAAAATGAAACGCTGTTTATTAGTCTTTATTTATCATACTGTATTCGACCTAATTATCGCACTATGCGCTTAGGTTTTTCAAAATTACTGGGAACACTCAGATGTGATAAAATATGTACCTATACCTATTAAGGATACACTATAAAAAGATCAGAAAAGAACTTATTTGATGATGATTATGCAATTTTTTTTTCTGATTTTCTTTATAAAGGCATATGTTGTGGGTACTCATTTGAATTGCATCGACAAGTCGATGCAATTCAAATGAGAACCCACAACATATGCCTTTATAAAAAAGTAAATAAAATGTACACTGGCTGTAATCTGAAGACTACGGAATTTCATGAGTGTGCGCTAATAGGGGTATGTGCGGTAATTAGATCAAATATGGTAACTCCAGATAAGAGGAGTATCCAGATATAAACTTTTCTCATTTCTCCATGAAAGAGTATGTTGTGGTACTCATTAGAACTGCCTCACTAAGATGCTTCTAACGAGTACCAACAACATATTTTTTTGTGAAGAAATAAGCAAAATATTAACACTTTTTATCTGATGAAAAATAAAACAAAAACCATTCCATCTAGATTTATGATTTAATGTCAGGTATCATATTACTGTACCTCAAACTTGTCTTGTTCTACCCTGTTGTATTCCTCTAGCTGTCCTTCTAAGTATGCAAGGTTTCTAAATCGTATCATATAACTATCATATAACTTCTGTAAATCTTCTTCCAATTTCTCATACTCATCCATATATGCTGGTCTGAAAAAAACAACAAAAAACATTTGTCTAAGAAATAATGCCCAGTAATAATATGCAGTTCTAGAAAATTTCCTAAACAAATATCATATTCGCCAGGGCCCAGTTGTTCAAAGCGTCGTAAGCTTAACAAGCTCGTTAAGGGTCATTTCCTTAAGTGTTTTAGCAGATTCAATATACAATATTCTGATATTTTTTGCTGAAAAAATGTGAGTAGCTTTTGCACTGCAAAAGCTACTCACATTTTTTCAGCAAAAAATTTCAGCATATTTGCGTATCACTCAATGTAAATTTTAACGAATCGTTAACTAACGACATCGTTAGTTTTGAACAACTGGGCCCTGAGAACTTGTTAAGGAGGAGTAACTGATGGTAAGTCTGTGATATTTTTCACCAGTTCTCCATAAAAACATATGTTACTGGTACTCATTAGAAGTGCCTTACTGATGCACTTCTAATAGGTACCCACAATGTGCGTTTTTATGGAGAAATATGAAAAGTTAGCCCAGAATTATCACCAAATAAATGCATTTAGACCTTGAAGAACTAATGAATGTTTAATGCATACTTAAACAGGAAACCACCCAGTCCAGCAAGTACACCTGGGTCCAGTTGTTCAAAGCTAACGATGTCGTTAGTTAACGATTCGTTAAAATTTACATCGAGTGATAAGCAAATATGCTGAAATTTTTTGCTGAAAAAATATCAGAATACTGTGTATTGAATCATGTAGGTTAATCTGGGTTTTTGTAGTTCGTTTATTCTATCACCTTTTTTTTCTTTGCTACATTATTCTTTCAAATGCTCCTCCTTCCCTTCAACAACCCACAACCCAACATGACTTGGTTTCTACCAAGTTTCTAGTCAACTGTCCTTTCAGTTCAGGAGATGAAGCAAAAAGAGATTTACAAGATGGCTGCCATCTTGGATTTCTGATCAGAACAATTTTAGCTGTTTTTCATCTACAAGTCACCTTCATGCTTCCTACCAAGTTTTGAGTCAATTGGCCTTTTGGTTCAGGATGGAGGTGAAAAAAAGAGTTTCAAGTTAGCAGCCATCTTGGATTTCCGAACAGAAGATTTTAGCTATTTTTGATGAATAAGTCACCCTGATGCTTCCTACCAAGTTTCAAGTCAGTTGGCCCAGGAGTGTAGTAGGCTTTTAAAGCAAATTGTTGGCACCCCGCGCTCCACGACAGACATTGACTGATTACAATAGCTCACCTGGAGCACTTTCCAATTACAATAGCTCACCTGGAGCACTTCATGCTCTGGTGAGCTAAAAAGTGGTTTACTGATGGATTAATAAACAGTTCAGGAGTGATTACTTAAGGGGACTGGATACACTTAGTAGATTTTCTGCCACTTTTGACAAGGGAGACATCTTTATGACTTTCTGTTATCTCCGCTAAAAGGAAAGAATCTGCTTCCAAGGATAACAAGTTCTTTCCTGTTAGAGAAGACCCTTTTCAAAGGGAAGCAAAAAATTTTGACAGAGTTACCGCCCTTGAAAGCATTTTGATTCATCTTAATATAGCTATATGACATTATACTGCAAAAACATATTTCCACATCCTAAAACTGGCCTTGGAGAAAGTTCAGAGCTGCAGTGGTCATTCAAATCCTGCATGAATTCTGCAAAAACATATTGTTGGCTCTCATTAACTCAAACTAAAAAGGAACAGAATTTTTGGTTTGAGATAACAGTAGTTTGAGATACAAGGAGCCAAACTGTAAGGAAGATATAGCTAACTAAATAAATATCAGCGCAAATTGCTTTGACCAGTCATTGTTTGAGATAATAAGAGTCTACAGTGGATGAAAAGTAGAAAAGGGAAGAAAAAGAAACAGTACCTCACACTCTGTAATGTTTGAAGACGTTTTTGGTTTCTTTCCAATTCATTTTTCTTCTTCTCTATCTTGGCTTCCAGATTAGCTTCATCAGATGCCACATTGTCTAACATATGCAAGGTTTTCTTGATTTCATGCTGTGAAAGTATAAGGTCAAACTCAAACTGGTGTAGCTTAACTGGACACTACAACTCACAGCAGGACTTGTTAACCCTTGTCCTGCTGAATAAATTAAGATGCCACATCCACTTCTAATTTTCAACCAATCAAATTTTGAATAAATTAAGATGCCACACCCACTTCTAATTTTCAATCAATCAAATTTTGAATAAATTAAAGATGCCACATCCACTTCTAATTTTCAACCAATCAAATTACTTGATCCAGATTGTTGCTATAAATTCACATACTTAATGGCAAACAGTGCAGATCCAGATCAGTTGGCTTCTTCAGACGCCAACTGATCTGGATCTACACTGTTTGCAAAAGGCAGGGTATATCCAGGTTCAGCAGGACAAGGGTTAAGGAGGAGTATTTAGTGGTAATTCTGGATAATTCTTCTTATTTCTCCATAAAAATCATATGCTGTGGATATTCATCTGAGACACTTTTAATGAGTACCCACAACACACATTTTTATGGAGAACTGAAGAAAATAATCCCATCTTTATCATAAATACCCCTCCTTAATATATCCTCTCACACAGCTATAAAGATATGACAATCAAGGTGATGATAAAGGATAACAAAAGACGGACATTTACATGGTTTGGTATGTCTAACAATCTGCCCATATAATAAAGAGATTTTATAAAAGGTCAAGACCCACAGCAGATGGGCAGGTAATAGAATTTCAGCCTATCCACAGCAAATATCTATTATATCCTAATTAGTTAACTGTACTTTATACTTTCTTGTATTTGCTGACAAGTAGCAGCTGACATTTTCAATTTCAGTTGTATTTCTCATTAGGGCTTAACATTTCAATAAAACTTTCAGTAAAAACAAATTGACCTGGGACCCTCATTTCTATTCTTTTGTTTATGATTAATAAATATAATTTCTTTTTCTTTTATGCTTTTCAATGAAATATAGAGATTTCTCAGTGAAACTGAATTCAATATTTTCACTGTTTCAATGATGAAATATGATTTTTGAATATTCAATGTTTGGGACTTTTTTTACTTGACATCGAACTCCTCATGAATTATTCTGAGTCAAAAACATGGCCAAAAAGTTTACGACATAGTATACTTGCCTGAAATTATGTTAAAAGGTTAACATTCCACGTTAGAACCACTTACATCACTTACTGCTCTGTGTAGCTCTTTTTCTGCATGCGATGTGAGGCGGACTATCACCTACTGTGACATTTTCTTTGTGTCAATTTCTTGTGTTGTACTGCTTTCAAATTTAATTAGCCTCATTTTCTAGGTACAAAACTAATACTCAGTTCTATTCTTGTGTTTGTGGTCAATAAATACAATATTAGTTGGGACTGCAACTCTATTCTTATATGAATTTATAAGCACCTACCTCTACAGCTTTGATAGAGGCACCAAGGCTCATCTCCACCTCATTAATTTCAAGTTGTTTTGCTATCACTAGTGTCCGTTGTTCCTGTATAAAAAGAAATAAATAACACATGTATTCAGTAGCGGATGGAATTTTAATTTCTATTTTCAATTATTTTTGTAGAGAAAATAAGACTTGGCATTTCATTCGAACTGGTAAGGTGCTTCAAATGAGTACCCACAATGTATGTTTTTCTGAAGATCTGGAGAAAAGTATCCAAGAATTATCACCAAATACTCCTTTGGAAACCATGTCTGTATTTATGGAGAAATATGAAAACTAAATAAGAGGAATATCCAAATATTTTTTTTCTAATCTCTTCATTAATGCATTAGTTGTGGTACTCATTAAAACAGATATGAAGCTACATTAGCTATGAAGCTGGTGATTATAAAAATGTTCTTTTTTTATTTGGCACTTTACTACCCAATCAACACTGTTAAGGTCATGTCAAGCCCGTCAGTTAACCTACTGACACTTTTCTAGGGCAGGCTTAGTCCTCTAAGTGGTTAACCAATACTTTTTGCACATACATGTACTTTTGAAGTAACTGACAACTGCCCTTCTTGACTCAGTGGATGGGTGAGAATGACCATACAAATAATATCATGATTAATCTCTACAAGTTATGTGGCCAAGGTTCCTATCCAGTCAGACACTCTGGAGCTCGCAGAATGACATTCCTAACATGTTTCATAAAGAATTCTGTCATGTCGTAATCATCTCTCATGAGAGTCATGATCTAACATCAGGATTTCCAACAACCTTTTGAAACTGTGGGTACACTTTCCATTTTTCCTTATTTTTATACCTGCAATGTATAGCATCATACAGACAGACCCTTCATTTTTAGGGGTGCATGACAAAGTCAGGGGTTAAAAATCCCTCAACAAAGGGTAAATGGGAAACACTGAAAATTGTCAAAATCACTGATGGTAGAAAGAACAGACTAGACTCAGAAATGTTGAAAACATTGATAAAAAAAACAAAAAACAAAAAAGAAAACAAAAAAGAAAAAACAGAAATATATTTATAAAGGGCTGGTACAGGGCTTCCGTTAAGCGGACGTACGACGTATATTACGCACTGAGATTACCACCGGACGTCCAAATTGAACTTCAAAGACGTACCACAGACTTCCGAAATTTCTTTTGTCCGTCTGAAATCGATACCCGAGACGTCCAAAAATTGTCAAAAAGCCCGTCCACTTTTAATGAGCTGTATGATGTTTGCCCCGCCTTCTTATCTGGATTTCGCTACCTGTGTTGACTGAGCTTTAAGGACGTCCCACTTTCCGCTTGTGGGAGTTTTATGGACAGCCCTGTCAAGTGTAGCGGCACCCTTTTGATGGCTGCGTGATAACTGCATGTATTTGTCAAGCGTGCTGAGTTGATTAATTGATGTTTGTATATAACTTTCTCCTGCGACACCCAAAAATATTCGGTGAAATTATATGAAGTCATTATCATTTTTGTAATATTCACATCTTAAAACCTTAAATTATTATTTTGCTAAGAACGTGTGTCATCCGAAAACACCTCAACACTTCCGGGAGTTACCGAGTAAAATTCTATCAATAAATAAATAACAATTATGCACAGAACGCAAACTGAAATCTATTCAAAGTTAAAAGCTTATGTTTGTCATGACAACAAAAGCAATTTTTCCAATGAAAAGAAAACAGATTTTTCGTCAAAATTTTTGGAAAACCCGTTTCTAAATGCGTAGCCTTGTACCGGTTGCGCTGTTTACCTGCGCGGAAAAGACGCAAAGTAAGTCTAAATATAGGCGATTTGCGATGGTTTTGCTTGCTTTTATCCGCAAACGAACGTATTGCTGTTGGTATTTCATCGAGAGCTGCCTTTTATTTGTTTGTTGTTGCAAGAGTCAGCGCCGTTTTCCCAGCAATTTTGTGAAGTAAGCAACTCGTTCGCTCGTGTTGATCAGCTTCAATCCGAACAAATATTTCATTATATACATTTCTGCAAAATAATTTCAGCATAGTTTATTTTTAAGAAAACATGTTTTGGGTCTTTTCTCTCATGTATTTTATTTTCTTTTTTCTTTCTCTGGGCTTTGAAACGAATGCGAAGGGGTACCAAGTTGATGCTTTCTCTAAGGTCCGACATACAAGTACAGGCTTTCCAAAAAGATGAGATCCAAATTAATAAGCGATAAGGACATTTTTAAAACACATCTAAGAGAAGTGTATATCATGATGATTCTGTGTGACACTGAAATAAGAACCTACATGTATGTTCTACTAAAAAAGTACAGACCGTTGTAGCACGGAAAAAAATGGAACTTCCTAGATTTTCCTGTGGGACTTCCAAATTTGAGGGGTAGGAAGTCTGGGACTTCCTGAGTCTGGAAGTTAATGGAAGCCCTGCTGGTAGCCCTGGACCTCGAAATAATAAAACTCAAACACAAAAATATTGCATAATGCAAGAAACATGTGCTGCATTACACAGTCACCATATTGATATATATAAGAAAGTTTTAGGAAACTTGGTATGAAACTCACCCTAAGTTCTACTTCTTTTCCAAGCAGATCATATAAACCAGCTCCTTTTACTGTAATTTCTGATGCCAGTCTTCTTGCTTCTTTTAACTCATTGATCTGCAAGATAAATAAAACACTTTCTGTAGCAGGTTATAGAGCTCAAGACAAGGAGTGCCTAGATCAATATTTCTCTTATTTCTCCATGAAAATATGTTATTGGTACTCTTTAGAAGTGCCTGAGGCACTTCTAAAGAGTATCAAAAACATGTGTGGAGAAATGAGAAAAAAAAAAAAAAAAAATTTTTTTAATGAAAAAAGCATCTTATTTATAGCTCTGAAAGGTAACATTGTTCCAGACAAGAGGGGATATTAACATATCATTTTTCTTATTTCTCCATGAAAACATGTTGTGGGTATTCATTAGAAGTACTTCAGTGAGGCAATTCTAATCAATACCCACAGCATATTTTTTGTGGAGAAATAGAAAAAAATATCAGAACTTTGTGGTTGAAAAAAGAGCCTTATCTGTCAGAGCATGTAAAATCCAAATGAAGACAAAATTTAAAATGTGATATACAGTTTTCCCAACATGCAACTATTTATCTACATTATAAATATATAACTCTTCTTAAAAAGCTGCAATAATTGCATTTTCTACAACATAATGAAAAAAGAAAGTCAGCCTATTAATGCTGTATAAAGCTGTCTCACCGAAATACTGAGATGAATGGCATGTAATACTCTGCTGAGGGTGTATGCCGTATGAAGTGATAGAAACTAATGTTGAAAAAGAACATGGTATTTCTGAAGTATGCAGTCCCTCAGCTCCAGACTTTAAACACATTCAGATCTAGATCGGAGTTCGAGTTGTCTAAGATTGAAGGAGCATGAAGACCCTTGAATTGGCTTCTAAAAAAAATCAGTGTCTGAGTCACAACGCATCTCTACATAGGTCACAATTTCAAAACCCCTCATATCTGGAGATATGTACAAGATGACCACCAGCATCCAAGACCCTTGGCTTGGCTTTTGTTAAAGTGGCCCAGTTGCAGTGTGCCTCCTCTAGTATTCTTTCCTTTTAGAACAGACCCCTTTTCAGAAGGGGTTTTGTGTACAGGAAAGCAAACAGGAGGTCACAAAGTTGTCTCCCTTGTCAAAAATGGCTCAAAATCTACCAAATGTACATTTTGTATTTAGTTACCTTTAAATTGTACTTACCCTAGAAGATATGTCAAAAGAGACGGGTGTACTGTCATCTTCATCAGCATTATCTGCTTGACCAACATTAGTTTTCATGGCATTGTACAAAACCGAGGTAACTTTCAGCAACTCTTTCACAGCATAGCCATCAGCCTGGTACAGTTTCTTTGTGTTCAGCTTGATATGAGCCTTGGTAGCCTGGGGAAATATTACCATAAGACTTGTTATGGAGGAGTATTTGACGATAACTGAAGGATAATTTTTCTTAGTTCTCCATAACAAGAGGCCCACGGACCACGGTTCACTCACCTGAGTGACATAGCCACTGCAAACATGCAGATGTTATGCAACATTTTTCCAATCCTATCATCTCAACTAATGAAAATATCATGACTTGAGCAGTTCTTAGTTTTGAAGAAGAATAAATGGCCTGACAGTCAATGGAGCATGATCATTTGAATAAACTATCAATCACATTTCAACAGAAGGATCAATGTGAAAATTGGTGGAAATTGGCTAAGTGATTTCTGAAGAATCATGATTTTATACATGTAAACAGCACAGTGGCAGGGAAATATTACAAATATAAACCAGATGATGCCCATCTTATACTTCCAATCAGAACAATTTTAACTACTGTTGATCTACAAGTCACTTCGATACTTTCAATACAAATGTATATGGCCCATACAAATGGGGAAGCAAATTTGACCCTGGAGGTAAAAAGGTCAAATGTCAACATAGAACCATCATTCTAGCAATTTTGGTAGATCTCCTGTCCCCCATAATTTGTGCAAAGATTAGGACCCAGGGCTTATTTGGTTATGGAGAAGAAGATTTCTAAAGGTTTTTACCATATATGGGCATGGCAGCCATTTTGATCAATGGACCATACCCATTTTAGCAATCTTTCATTCTCCTGCCCACGGAGGCTCCGCATGAAATTTGAGCAAGACTGGCCTGTAGGCTTCAGAGGAAAAGCCATTTGAAATTATCAACATTTTTTCCATACAAATGTATGGGGCCCATACAAATGTATACAGAAGCAAACTTGACCTCGCCATAAAAGGTTAAATGTCAATGTATGACAATTATTTTAGCAACTTTGGTAGACCGCCCGTTCCAGATGATATATGCAAAGATTCAGCCACAAGCCATCCTCGGTTTTGGAGAATAAGATTTTTAAATGTTTTTTCCCATACAAATGCATAAGGAAGCAAACTTGACCTTGCCGTAAAAAGGTCAAATGTCAATGTATGACCAATATTTTAGCAATTTTGGTAGACCCCCTGTCCCCGATGATTTATGCAAAGATTCAGCCCCAAAGCATCCTCGGTTCTAGAGAAGAAGATTTTTAAAGGTTTTTACCATATATGGGCATGGCGGCCATCTTGGTCAACGAACCGTGACCATTTTAGCAATCTTTTGTTCCCCCTACCTAAGGAGGCTCCATATGAAATTTGAGCAAAATTGGCCCCGAGGCTCCAGAGGAGAAGTTGTTTGAAATTCTGAACATTTTTCCCATACAAATGCGTAAGGAAGCAAAATTGACCTTACCGTAAAAGGATCAAATGTCAATGTACGACCATTATTTTAGCAATTTTGGTAGCCCTCTCGTTCCCGATGATATATGCATAGATTCAGCCATAAGGCATGCTCGGTTTTGGAGAAGAAGATTTTTAAAGGTTTTTGCCATACAAATGCATAGGGGAAGCAAACTTGACCTTGCCGTAAAAAGGTCAAGCGTCAACGTACGATAATTTTAGCAATTTTGGTAGACCTCCCATCCCCAATGATTCCTGCAAATGTTCAGCCCCAAGGCATTCTCGGTTCTGGAGAAGAAGATTTTTAAAGGTTTTTACCATATATGGGCGTGGTGGCCATCTTGGTCAACGGACCGCGACCATTTTAGCGATTTTTCGTTCCCCCACCCTAAGGAGGCTCCATATGAAATTTGAGCAAAATTGGCTCAGCGGCTTCAGAGGAGAAGTCATTTGAAAATATTAACGCACGGACGGACAGACGGACGGACGAAAAGTGATCACAATAGCTCATCCTGAGCAGAGCTCAGGTGAGCTAAAAACATATGCTTGGGTACTCATTAGAGGTGCCTCAGTGAGGTGCTTTTAACGAGTACTCACAACATGTTTTTTAAGGAGAACTGGAGAAAATCATCCTAGAATTATCACCAGCTTGATATGAGCATTGGTAGCCTGGGGAAACAGTACAGTAGGACTTGTTATGGTGGGGGTGTCCCAATATTTAGGGCAATCAATGAAATATGGGGCAGATCTAAAGAATCTAAATAAAAAAAAAATCCCTGAATTATCCGTAATCGTCAAATACTCTTCCTTCCTTAACAAATTATCTTGACAAGTATTGTTTAAATGAAATATGGTGCAGATCTAAAGGAGCAGTCTGATCAAAAAAAAAAAAAAAAAAAAAAAATATGTAACCTGAGGCATACAAATCTAAATGTTTAGGGTTAAATGAATATACTATTTCTTACCATAAACTCAGCAACAGATTTTATGAAGATAATTCTATCTTGCTCTGTATCTGTGTCACCATGAATGTCTGCACTGGGATCATATCTGAAATTAAGAGTTTTAACATTGCACCAGACAAGAGGAGTATTATAACTCTAGATAAGAGGGGGTATTGTCAGAGTATTTTTCTTCTTCTTTATCCATGAAAACATTTGTGTGTGGGTACTCATTAGAAGCACCTCACCAAGGCACGTCTGAGTTCCCACAAGATGTTTTGTTGTTTTTTTTTGTGGAGAAATAAGGAACACATATCCTTTTTTTGGATGAAAGAAAAACATCTGTTCTTATCCATCCATAAAAACACATTATGGGTATTTGTTAGAAGGGCCTCCTCGAGGTCCTTCTAATGAGTACCACATCATGTGTTTTTGCAGAGAAACAAGAAAAGTATTAATACTTCTCTGTGAAAAACAGTGCCTTATCAGGAGCTATTATTTTTAAACAAGTTTATATATTACATGTAAGTACCTCCAAACACACTGGTTCAGAATCCAGATAATTACATAATTTTTTTCAACCAAAAAGGATTGATATTTTTCCTATTTTCTCTACCAAAACATCTGGGCCCAGTTGTTCAAAGCATCGTTAGCTTAACGCACTTGTTAGTGGTCAAAATGTTACCTGTTCTAATAAGTATTGTATCAAATTCATGGGTATTTTTGCTGAAACAATGTGAGTAGCTTTTGCAAATGCAAAAGCTACTCACATTTTTTCAGGAAAAATATTAGCATATATACCATATTTAGTGATCAAAGTTTTAACGATACATTAACTAATGGTATCGTTAGTTTTGAACAACTGGGCCCTGTTGATTAGAAGTGCCTTGACAATTTTTCTAATGGGTACCCACAATATGTTTTTAAGGAGAAATAGAGAAACATACCAGATCTTATTCAGAACTATGGATAAAGGAAGTATTCATGAGTTTCTGTGTTTTTGCACCAAAATATATCTTTGGTTGAGACGATACGATAAATGCCCTAGAATTTTTGACAGTTTATTCAATACTTTCTTGGCCTAAATTTTGCTTTTTATGCCATTGTTTCTTAAAATACTTAGAAGAATGGCCAACAGTATAGACCCTGAACACATGCAAAATTCAGTTTAGGCCATCAAAATACCTTATTATTTTTGGCCCAAATTTGAACTCAATTCTGTCATTTTAGCAGCAATGAATTGCAATGCCCCAAGGCATATATTAGAATAAATAAAGCGAGCCACTTAAAAAATACTGTTTGCATAATGATGGTATTTGCCGGCTTTATGGTATTTCAACAGTATTTTTAGTTACATGTATCTCCACTGGTGACGAAAGTCAATCAATAACAGTTATTGTGTAGCCGTGTCCAAACTTTCAGTGATTATGGGGAACTAATCACTTACTCTCAGATTTCCATTTAGTGGAACCCCTGTATGATTTATTATTAACCCTTGTCCTGCTGAATAAATTAAGATGCCATGATCACTTCTACATTTCAGCCAATCAGATTACTTGATCCAAATTATTGATATAAATTCACATACTGAATGGCAAACAGTGCAGATCTAGATCAGTTGGCTTCTTCAGAAGCCAACTGATCTGGATCTACACTGTTTGCAAAGGCAGGACATATCCAAGTTCAGCAGGACTAGGGTTAAACTGAAGTCAGCAGCAATTGTTTGAAAAAGTTTTCTTGATAAGTGTTTAAATGGAGACAAAAAAAATCCATGAAAACATGTCCCAGAACAGCAATAGAATTACACAGACGGTAAATGTCTTAAAGTTCTGTACACCATAGTTGCTGATAAGTAGTGTGGACCTAGATCAGAAGGAGCAGTCTGATCAGGGTCTACACTGTTTGCCATTTCACTAAGTATTTTATGAAACAACTGCATAAAAAGCAAAATTTAGGCATACATAGAATGGAATAAAGTGTTCTAAATTTTAGGAGATTTACGGTACATGTATTCCAGTGAGTAATTCTACGATTTCATAGCAGTTTATATGGACAAATGAACATCTGAATATGTTACTGAGCCTGAGCTTTAACACTTAGCACTATGGGTAAATTTTCAGCAGACGACTTTGAAATATTTTTTCTTGTTGTTACCAGAAAACAGGATTTGATATTTCATGCAAACTGTCTCCATTGGAGACAATTTGCATAAAATGTCAAATCCTGTTTTCTGTGAGAAATAAGAAAAAAAATTATCAATTTGTCATCTATGAATTTGCCCAGAGAGCATGTAACTCTTGATAAGAAGGTATTCAGATGCTTCTAATGAGTACCCACAGCATATGTTTTCATAGAGAAATAAATAAATAACAATACTTTTTGGCAGAAAAATTCTTATCTAGACAAAGGACTTGTTGAGAAGTATTTAATGATAATTCTTGGATAATTTTAACAGAAACATATGTTATGTGTACTCATTAGCAGTGCCTCCTGAAGGTGCTTCTTATGAATATCCATAAGACATTTTTATGGACAAATAAGAAAAACGTATCCCAGAATTATCGCCAAATATTCCTCCTTGACAAGTCCTCTTACAGGAGCTATGTTTAATCATAATGTCAAGGAATTTACTACTGATGATGAATGAGTACCTTTTGACAAGCCACTTGAGAACCTCTGCCACCAGTGGAAAGTTTGGATTTCTGAAATTTTCCATGGAAATAAGTCGAACATATCCCAAACCTCTCATCATTTCAGTAAAGTCTGAAAAACATCAACATTATTATATTTAAAGGTAAAATTTATTCTGGTGACCCAAGTCTTCTCTGGATCCCTTAAACCTTTTCAGTCTTTTCTCTCTATTATCTATATATTTTAGGCTCTAACCCTGGTCCTGCTGAACCCAGATATGCCCAGTTTTTGCCAACAGTTAAGATCCCGATCAGATGGCTTCAGACCAAATAATCTGATTAGCTGAAAATTAGAAGTGTGTGTGGCATTTTAATTTATTCAGCAAGGCAAGTGCTAATCATGTTGTGCAGACTTAAACACTACCAGGCACCTGAGACACATGGAGGGAACACTAAATGTGTTACATGTGAATGTGTTTATACAACCTTGCTTTAAAGGATCATTCATACATGCTTAGTACCCTTAGAGTGCCCTTGTCTGTCACCAAGCATCTCTCTCACTCTCTGCCCACCTAGGTGTACTGATGGCTTGAAAACTTATCAATCCAAGCTGTGTTTGAACATGACCTTCAAATCATAAAATTTACAGAAATGAAAAACAGAAGTCTTTGATTAGATCAGAGAAGTCTTGGATCATTTCTAGCAATCATCTGCTGCATCTATCTGCATTTTGATCCACTATTGCCCTAAAAGTAATTTTAGGAGGAAAAGTGTACTCTATACATGACTCAAAATAATAAACTCTTGGTGAGAGATCAACACTAACTTTACAATCTAACATGATAATTTTTGCATCAAGTGTGTTCCTAACATCATGCCAAGTGATATTACTGCTAGGGTGATGCCTGAGAGAGTAAAACTGTGACTGAATGCATATGCAAGGAGCCCAGAAATGTACTGCACATCTGGGCAGTCTGATGAGAATGTACACAGTGTTTGCTAAACAGACTCTGTGGGACTCAGAAAATGTATTTGGCCAATAAGAACAATAAGTCTGATGCACAGGCTGATAATTTGCATAAGCAAAAAGGTACCATTTTGCTTGTCACCAGTGATCATCTTTTAAAGGAGTGTGGGTGAGGGGTTGTGGGGGTGGGGGGGGAGCTATAATGGTCTATGAGCTTACATGTAGTGGCAAAAATGTTTTGGGACAAAAAAAAATGCTTGCAATTTCCTCCCAAATATTTAGGGTACATTTATATTGTTATATTTTTTTAACCAAAACATGGTGTCCAAATGTTTCTAGCATTTGAATACTTGTGGAAAACATGGTCATAATCATAAAAAAAAACTGACATCTGAACCATTGAGATTTGAGAAAAAAAAAATAGCTTATTGCTCATTTGAATTACCAAAGCCCAGATCAGCTTCACAGATATGCAGGTTGTTCAGCTAATATTATACACTGTATAAGACTTGAAGTGACTGTTAAACAAGTGATATATACTGCAAATCCTGATCAAAACTTGCAGGTGGGTCTGTGATAAGCACAGATTGTGTTAAGGCACTTTGTTTGTTTGTCAAAGCAGTTTTATCCTATGAGTCAATATGGTGTTTATGATGTTCAGAAAATGTTTGCTTCATCCCTTATGCCTGATCATTGTTTATTTTAAGGCTCCATATTCCTCAAAAATAGACA